>CM028359.1:34539747-34843664 GCA_016618105.1 Dendrobium huoshanense | reverse complement strand
ATTAAACCCATAGGTGGCCGGCGGCAAGGTGAGGAGGGAGAACTTTAAAAAAAACTGAAATTATTTTCAGTTTTGGTGAAAGTAGGAGGGAAGATTATTTGCATTTAAGTTGTGATTTCAAATCACAAGAGGGGAGTAAATGCAAAAAATCAATTGGGGCTTGATTGGGGGGGTTGAGGCCGGCGGCATGTGAGAGGAGGAGGGAGTTGGGGAGAGAGGGTGAAGGGTTTCTAAAATTAGGATGATGATGTGGATAAGTAATTGAAAACTCCCAAATTAAAATAAATTGAAATTGATTCAATCATGCAACTTTCCTAATTTGGAATTTCCAATTTGGAAAGAATTCAAAATTTGAATCTTCAATTTCAAATTCACATGGGATGATGGAGTGGAGTTGGCCGGGAGAGGGAGGTGGTCGGGTGGGCTGGTTGGGGTGGCCGGCGGTTGGGAAAGACCCTAGGGCCGGCAGCAAGAGCAAGGCCAAGGGGAAAATTTGATGAGCTCTAGAGGGGGAGAAAGACTTAAGCAAGCAAAGTAAATAATAAACAAGAAAGATAACTAGAGAACTCACTAAGACATCTCAAGGGGAAGCACTCACCAAGAGAACCTCATGCACTCACAAAGAGAACAAAGCTTGGAAAATTTTCATTCAATCAATAATAATCCAAAATACAAAATCTAGCCTTTATATAGGCTCCACAACATACGGAAAATAAAAAAGACTACAATGCCCTTGGGCAAAAACAAACACTACTTCCCTCATAGGGGTACAAACGGAAAAGACAAAATATAAATGACATGAATACAATAAGACATCAAAAATAAAGACTCTGAATCAAGGCCGTCGATCGACGTCTCCGGCGATGGTACACATGTCGGAATCTGATGCCCTCATCAGTTTCACTATCCTTACAACATAGTGGGAATCTGATTTCTTTGGGAATTATTTGCTCTTTCAGCCTTTTATCTCTTCTTTTTTGGCACAATATTTCATCGTGGTTATAACCTAGCCTGAATGTCATTCAGGACTTTATGGTCTCCTTTTTTTTACTTGCAACTTTCTGTAAGATGACTTGTACCACGATTCAAACAAATTTGCAATTATCAAGGGTCTACGATCAACTAAATAGATTTTGGTTTGGTTTTACGCAATATTGTCTCTCTTTTGAATGTTGACCTTCTTTAGTATGGAGCTTTTATGAGTTTAGTTTCAATTATTTAATAAATGTGTTCGAGTTTCAGGAGCACTTTGTTTGAACTTCTTTCTTTGGTGTCCAGCTAAAATGCCTAGAAATCCATTTTCTTATCTCAAAACCCTGCAACTTAGATGAAAAGTAAAGGGAAAGTGATGGATAGAATGCTGGTTGTGTTTTAAAATAATATTTTTATGTTTATGTTTACAAAATGTAGCACAAATATATAGCGGCGGTTTTGTACCATGTTATTGTTGTAGTTTGTTATTAGGCTTGTCTGGTGTGTACTTGGTTTATATTCTATTCTATTTTATTTCTGTTCTGTATTGTTGGATCTACTTTATTCAGATCAAAGGTGGATGTCTTAGGGTTTAAATTTAGGATATGGAAGCTTTGTAATTGCTTTTCTTGAGTTGGTGAAGCAATGGAATGAAAAGTTTTTGACATAAGAAGTAATTGCTTTTAACGGCCATTTGCTTTGCCGTATTAGTAGTGTAATGTATTCCAAATGCATGTGTTCTGACAATTTAGGTATTTTGTAGGGTGAATTTCAAATGCAATGTAATTCATAGGTGAATGTTGAATTCACCCTCTAATTTATTTTTGTTGTATTTGTTAATTTCCAAATACACTGTAAATTCTTCACTATTTGCCGCCTTAAGCTGTTGATCCCCGCCACCATTCATTGTCTTTGCTCTCCACCAACCACTGTGCTAGTTGCTTGTTGCTGTGGGTGTTGTTAATTTCCCGCCACTGGCATTGCCTTCGCCTTGACTACCACTAGTTGCTACCACTGTTGCCGCCATCATTTAACATGAATTTATTTACTTCAAATCAAATAAAAAAAATGATATTTTGCATTTTTTTTACACTCAACGAAATAACTTAAAATCAAACACACTAAATTTATTTTACATTGAATTTATTATACATTATATTTTTTTTTTTACTTTGCATTCATTTTTGAGCAAACCAAATGATCCTTTAGTCTTTAGAGATTTCAATAATTCTATTAGTGAGGCTAATAGTTCTTTAAACTTGAGAGTGAGTCCAGGAAATCCAATCTACAAATCTTTCTGGTTTACTGCACCACCAAGTAGCTACTCACTTGGCTAATGTTGGATGGACAATTACCTTTATAATAATCTCAGAGTACGGGATATTTTCTTTATATATATAAACTTCTAACTAGTTTAGAAAGAATATCGGTATTATATGTATTCTTGTCGTTGTAGTATTTAGAGAGGCGTATTCAAATGTTTGATCTGAAGCAACTAACAGGTAGGAATGCTAGTGGAAAAACTATGATTAGTGTCCTACCTAGTCCAATTGAGAAAAGTGAAACATTTTTTTCTTGATGATCCTGGACTAGAATGTTTTTTATGTGCTTAGACTTGATTAAAACTTGCAGTACAGTTGAGATGATATAATTTTTTTGCTCAAATATGCAGTTGAGTTACTTTGTTTTTATTTTTCCCTTAACCGATGGTCTGTTTTGTTGGGGCTTAAGCCAGGCGTAAAGTTTCTTAGCCCAACCAAATAGCCCATTTTGATGACACTTTAAGCCATGCAATTTTAAGCAAGCCAAAACTTTAAAAAGATCATAATTGTAACATTATTTAACAAACAAATCACCTTTAGGACAATTCAAGAATCGTCAGTCCCCTTTTAAGGGGTGACTAGGCATTTTTTTCATTACTAAGCAAGTAGCGTGTGTAGCCATGAAATGGAAAATTTTTCTTTGAAAGGAATTAAAATTTTCTTGTATCTTTCTTTTTTACTTACTTTCTGTTATGTTGCCCATAGTATGGGCTAGTTCCTTTTTTTTTTCATAATAAAATTGCATGGCTTAAAGTACTATTGAATTTTAATTGAGAAACAAGGTGTGCTATTCGTTGTGTTTTTAAACTATATTCATGTGCATTTCTATTTTGTGCGGTCAGGCATATTTGAACTGTTTCAATGATTTGGACCCATCGACAAGTTTGTTTGTTAATATGATGTTTCGTTCAAAAAATTTTATGTAAATGAAAATTTTCATTGCATAATCTATGTGTTTAATTTTTATTAGAGATTGCAATTAATTTTCTTGTAACGTGAGCTGGTTCGGATGTATTGGCATTGTCGAAATTCATGCACAAATTTTTACTTAAAAAATTTTGACTCTACTTTGTTTGGTCTTATCTGAATTGTCTTAATGATCTGGACATGCTTTGAGGTTTGTTTCACATTATGATGCATTGTTTAAAAAAAAAAATTAATAAGAAAAATTTTATGCCCCATTCAGCTACACTTGATAACATATGTTATGAACACTAACCTTATTCAATCAATGTTTAATTTACTCTGCTTGCTTTTTTCAATCCATAGATGAATACATTGCTGGAATCTAATATAACTCTCTATAATGGGTTTTTCATTTATATTATAAAGAAATCCAATGTTTTTCTACACTTTTTTTCATTTACAAATGTCTAAAATAATCAATGCCAGTGTACTCTTTTTTTCTTTTCATCCAATGAATTGACACATTTTCTTGGCCAGCTTTTGTTTTTAGTCACTGCACCATTCTTTTTTTGACTCACCAGTCTTTGGATTTTTGGCATGATATGGATTCAATTTAGGATGGGTTGCTTATCATCAATGCATTGTATGAATCTAATGTTTTTTGGGCATTGGTTTCTTCCTTTACAATATAAAGATCCGAAGTAGTCAATTAGTCTTTTTACTCTCCATTAGTTTTGACCCTTCAATTAATGATCATCATTTTTGCTTAGCCAATTTTTCCTTTAGTAACTTTAGCTTTCAATTTTGGACCCTCTCTTTAATTTTTTTTGACCTAGCATAGATTCAAATTTGGAAAAGTTACATATTTTAACACACACTTAACCATTCTCTTTCGCATCTCCATAATTCCATCTAAACTTCAGGACATTACTTCCCTTGTTTTTCTGGTTCGAATCGGTGCAATTCATTTTATAAAACTTATAAATATTATGTTAGTAAATATCTTATTGGTGTAAGTCAGCTGCTAGTAGGGGTGCAAACGAGTCGAGTCGAGCTCGAGTCAAGGGGTGTTTGAGCCGAGCTCAACTGTCAAATGCCGAGCTCGACTCGACAGAGGAAAAAAAGCTCGTCAAGCTGCTCGAGCAGCAGTTTGAGCTTAGTTTGTCCATCGAGCCCGCGTATGTCTCCAGCTTCCCTCTTCGCTGCCAACGTCTGCATCCGCCGCCAGCGTCCGTGTCTGTCGCCAGCTTCCCTCGTTGCTGCCAGCATCCGCCTCCGTCGCTAGTGCGGCTTCTGTCGTTAGCATTTGTATCCGCCGCCAGCGTCTGCATCCATCGGCAGTTTTAGCGTCGTGACTCGCCGCCAGCTTCCGTGTCGCCAATTTTGCGAGTTGAGCAGTTTCCCGCATCTGATTTCATTTTCCTACCCGCGATCTCATTTTCCCACTAGTGATGCGAGCTGCTCGACGAGCTCGCAAGTCGAGCAATGGGTTGTTCGAGCTCGAGCTCGATAAGCTCGTCTCGTCGAGCTTGTTACTGAGTCGAGCTCGAGGCAGCTCGCAAGCCGGCTTGACTCGGTTGCACCCCTAGCTGCTAGTACATAATGACTTTATTGAAACTACAAATTACTTGGTAGAAATACATGAAATTGAGTTAAGATTTTATATGCTCTTAGGAACTTCACATGAGCAACAAGCACGGTTTAAAAAGGAGAAAGAATTAATTTAGCAAGGCAGATCAAAGGCGTAAGCCTCAAAACGTCGAAATAAAATATTAAAAAAATCAAAATAATTCATAAAAATAACAAAATAAAAAGAATTAAACTATTAACATAATGAAATGTTGAAAGTAAATATTATTAGAATTTAAAAGTTGGGAACTAGATTCAAATTAAATACTTAAAACTGAAATATGCCCCGTTGATCAAGATCCAATGCAGTCTCATAGTCACTTTGATATTCTTTAAATTTTTTTTTGTAGTTTATATTAAAGTCATCTTCAATTATAATAATTTTTTTCTTATCTCTTATTCTAGTCAATGTTTTATTATATATAATAAAAATAAAATAATAAATTAATAATAATAAAATAATCCATTATATTAAATATTTTTTTTTTTTTTTTAAGTTCTAAACCCACTTTGCTTCTTCTTTTTTATATACTTGTGAAGTAGAACATGCTCCTAATTCAATAGACCTTTTTATGTGAAAATTAATTGCTTCACTCTTCTCATCATCATAAGTTTGTCCTTTAGCTTCAACTTTAAGAACATCAATACTTCTAGCTATTATCTATTCATCATCAGATTGTAAATCAACAATAACTAAATGATATAATTCATCATCATCAATTCTTTACTTCTATAATTTGGGGCATATATACTTTAATTTTTTATTACACATAATAAAATCAATCTTGTTCTTACGTCCTACAGTCATTCGATTTTTTCGCTTTATATGAACATAATTGAAGATGTTTCAATTACACTCATATGCAGAAATGAAACATGTTAGACTAAGAACTTTAACTACTAATGCTTTAAGTTCAATAACATTATATCCAAATTGAGCCTACCAATGTTCTATATTAAATAGAAAATATATTATTAACACATATTCAAGTAGAAAGCTTAAACATAAATGTTAAAAATTTAAAATTATAAATAGATGTAAACATGTTGGGAGATCGTGTTTTATAACACTGTTCTAAACCTACAAATTCCTTTCTTTAAATAAAAATCTTCTAGTTGATCAATTGTTTAGAGGTTCACATTTAAGAACAAGCCTATTCATGCATGCATATAAACTAGTTTTTACCTGTTTATCTACACGGAAGTCTTTATCATAATGATATTGAGGATTCAAATAATATGTTGTAGCGTGTGGGTATTAGTGTAATCGGTGTTTCCACATTTCATTTATAATTTCATAATTTCCATTGTAGGCACTATTTTATTTTAAGCTTTATTCATAGCTTCATAAATAAATCTCATTATTGGAGCCTTCTCACCATTAACCATTCTTAGTAAAGGTCATGTAGTTTCAAAATATAATTTATATTATGCTAGGAAGAATTATCTTTCATAACATTCTTCACTTGATGATTCCTTGTCATTATTGTTGGGGCCCTCTCACCATCAATCATTTTTAAGTACGTTTAAATAAAACTCTTATAGTCTTTTTAAATAAACCCCATTGCTAGGGTCTACTCTCCATCAACCATTCTTAGCATCATAATTAAAGGTTCTAGTCTTCAAAGTATAATTTATAACTTTATAAATGAATCTCATTGTTAGGGCCTTATTACCATCAAGCATTCTTACTATATTAATCAAATGTTTTGTAGTCTTCAAATTATAATTTATACTACTCTAGAAATAAATATATATTTTAATAATCTTCTGCAATTGTTGTCCTTATTGTGACAGAAATATGGATGAAATGATTGAAAATAACTCGTATTTTGGTTCTCGACATGATGGATCAAGTAATGAAAGTCATTTAATTTTTTAAAATAGAGATACTCTGAGACCAATGGATAAGTTTGTGTTGAATGTTGATGAAGAGGAGAATGAACTCTCAAGCTATTCCTCCTCAAACTACTACGAAGAACTCATGAATAGAGTTTGCTTAGATAATGCATGGTGTTTTAATGAAAATGACATTTCATTTCATTTTGTTATGAGATCAGTATAAATCAACATATTTCAATCTTTTGGGAGCTACAATCAAGATCTTAAGCTTCCTAGCATGTATGAGTTGAGAACCTGAATGCTAGATGAGGAGGTTAGAACAGTAATAAGTATGATGGATGAAATGAAAAAAGAAATGAGTTGAGACATTAGTAATCATAATGTTAGATGTCTGGTCATATATTCAACAGATAAGCATCATCAATTTCCTTTTTTTATAATATCTATAGAATTGTATTTATGAAATATGTTGATACTTTAGCTTTTGTGAAAGATATACAACCGTTGTTTCACATGTTGGATGAGGTTGTTGAAGTACTAGAAGAGACATTGTTGGTTCAAAGTATTCTAGATAATGCAAGTGCCTACAAAATTGTAGGAAGATTGATTATGGAGAAGATAAAATATTTTTATTGGACTTCATGTATTACACACTGCATTAATTTAATGCTTGAAAGATTGTGACAGTTGTCACAACATAAATATGCTTAGTTGAAGGAAAGAATATTAGAAATTTATTTACAATTACTATTGGGTGCTCGATTTAATGAGAAAGTTTATTGATAAAGAAATTATTTTATCTGCTGTCAGCAGATTTGTAACCCTGTATTTGACTTTGCAAAGATTTAAGGAGTTAAGATAGCCCTTATAAGCGATATTTGATTCAGAAGAATAAAATGAAAATTTATTGGCCAAAAAATAAGAAAGGGAAATAAGTTAAGAAAATTATTATGAAAGATGATTCTTTCTAGCGTAAAGTAAATTATAGTTTAAATGCTACATGACCTTTAATTACTGCACTAAGAATGATTGATGGTGAGAAGACTCCAGTAATGAGATTTATTTATGAAGCTATGGATGAGGCTAAAGAGGATATAACAAGAGATTTGGGGGATCAGGAAGATGCTTACAAAAAATTTGAAAAATTATAGATTAAAAGTTTGATCGCTAGTTACACCAATACCTACATGCTATTGCATATTATATAAACCCTTAATTTTATTATTATAAAGATGTGTGAAGATAAAGAGGTAAAACTTGTTTATATGGATGCATGGATAGACTTATTTTTAAATGTAACTACCTCAAAATAAATAATCAACTTAAGAATTTTCATTTAAAAAATGAAATATTTGAATTTAGAGCTGTTTCAGTATGCTACAAAATAGGCTCTCTCGATATCTTGCATTTATTTATAAATTTAAATTTGAATATTTATGTTTATGTTTCCTACTTGAATATATGTTATTAATATACATTTTATTTAATATAAAATATTGATGGACTTAATTTAGAGATGATGTTTCTAAACTTAAAAGTATTTACAATTAAAGCTCTTTGCATATCTTGCTTAACTTCTATATACGAGCATAATTATAGTGCATTCAATCAAGTTCATATAAATCAAAAGAATCGATTGACGGTAAGACATATGAATAAATTTGTTTATGCTATGTTTAACAAAAAATTGAAGGATAGACATATCAAATTATAGAAACAAAAAACTAGTGAGAATGATGGGATCATTTAGTTGATGATTTATAATCTGATGATAAACGAGTAACACCGAAGTGCTGGTTTTATTGAAGTTGAAGTTGAAGGACAGACTTATGACATTGAGAAATATGAAGCAATCAATGTTAAGAGGATAATACAATCTAATGCAATACAAATGACGTATGTAATCATTTATGTATGTCTTAAAGATTTTAAAATTGAGGGCACATCATTGGCAACTACTGTACCATCAAGAGATGTGAAACCACCTCTAAAATAGTTCATTATTTACAATTTAGTTTTTTAGTTTGGCTGCAACAAAAAATAAAGAATTACGATACTATTATGGTACTATCTTATCGTTTATGGATGTGCGGCTTAGTGTGTTTGTTAGATCGGTCCTTCCTAGACCGACTCACGTATATTGTAGGCAAAAGATCTGCCTCATTAGGTCCACTGAAATTTTTAGTTGGGGTCCAGCAACCAATTGAAGAGGGAATTAAGGGTTGGTTAGGAGGAAAAATTCAAAGAAGGCTGTTTTGGGATTTACATCATTATTGTATGCTTTAAGTAGGTTGTTTCCCTATGGTTAGGGCTATGTGTTGTTCGCTGAATTTAGATTTTTCTTAGGTTGAGTGGGTTTTAGTCAGCAGCTAGGATTGGGGAGAGCCGGATCTTCCTCTCCAACTAAAAATATTTAGATTAGGCACTAAGAGAGTTACCCTCATGCTTCTCCCTCTAACCAGTCAATTCTTCACTGCAGTAATCCACTTCCTTGCTCCAGTTCATCACTGTCATACCACCAATCGGCTAAACAACTGCTAACTGAAGAGTTCAAGCTCTGTTTGTTGTCTCTTGGTTGCTCTATAGCGGCCAACAATCCCTAAATTCCAACCACCATTCATCCTAGAACCTTCCTCCACCCTCCCCTCATCCTGCCGTGCACCTACTTCACACCTTGGATGCTCAAAAGCCATCTTTTGGGGACTCAGCGGCCACCCAATCATATTCCTTGCTAAAAACCCTTCATCTCTCAAAGATAATAGAAAAAATCACTACCTTTTTTCTCCCCCAATAAAAGCTCCAACCTTTCCTATTCCCTAAGCTGTCACCTCACTTAACTTTCCAGCTTTATATTAATTACAATCCTTGCAATTAATATAACTTTTTCCCAACCAAAAACCCAACTTTATCCTTCATCTCCCATTGGACATAATTTATTTCAACTGCAATTACTTCTTCTACAGCAACCAAGGGAGGCATTAACCCCAACCATGCCTTACCTTTTTCTAATTATCTCTTGCAACTTGTTGCAAACCTATCCCTGCACTCGAACACTGTGAACAACTGCTGTCCACCCCCTTTCCAGCAGCCAAGCCGCCATTTCGATCAACTGAAGGAAGTCACTACATCTACCAAAACAAGGTCAGAGGTTTACCACTCATTCGAGTCCAGCACCCTACATTCTTCTGAATCACAGGTTCGTTCCTTTTCTTTGAGCTTATATTTCAGCATCACCTCCATTAGTGGCTTCTTCAATTAAAACATTGTTTCTCCTCATGTTTGAGTGTACTAATGAACATGAGTGAGGGTAACTCTCTTAGTGCCTAATCTAAATATTAACTTTGGGATTTTGTTTTGCTCTAAGTTTGCTAATCTTTGATTTAATTAAATCATTCTTGCATCAAGGTAAGTGATTTCGTGCCGTGCTAAGTTAAATCCTGAAAATATTTATTTTGTTTCTTTTAGAGGTATTTGGTTTATATTTTTGAATGCTAATTCATATTTTATTTAATCCCTTAGCAATTCTAACTTGCATGTTACTACATCCCATTCTGTTTTGCATCATCTGGTATCCCGCAGGTTTAGAGGGAAAGGCGAAGGAGGCTAGAATTCGGCCACTACTTGCTGCGGTTTTCAAGGGAATTCTAGTGGTTGTTTTAAAGGTGCATTAATCAGGAGATGAGATTTCTCAATCGGAGGAGAATTGATGTAGGCAAAAGAGGCCTTTTGGTGTTCCCCATGCCGATTTTAATTCCCAAAAGATGCCTTTCCGGTTTCCCCTTTATGAGCCATTTTGAAATGATATCATCATCAATTAATGCATCAATTTTCTCCTCATTGGGTAAAGAAGTAATATTTGGAAGTGGAGGTAGGCTAGTATCCTCACTTGGTGGGGTCTCACTAGGCTCAATTTATAGAGGATTGGATGGTTTGAACTCTGGCCCCTCAAAGGCAACTAAATCTTCTATATTAAAAGAGATTTATGTTAAAACATGCAGTTAGGTCTAACACAAGCATTTTTATTAATCTTTGTTATTATTTTGAAAGGTCCTGCACTTCTGACATATAATTTCTTTACGTTTCCAAATGAAAATCGCTCGGAAAAAATCTTTGCCATTACTAAATCTCCTACCTCAAACTCTTTAAATCGTCTTTTAAGATCAACATTAAGTTTATAGCTTGTATGGCTTTGTTAAATTCTTTTATTAATTTCCCTGTGCAATTCTTAGAGATTGGATGCAAATGCAGATGTAGATGTATGAGTTGATGCAGACTCAGACACTCTAATTATAGGATTCTTGAGAATCAAATCAATATGCTTCCTAGATGTGAATTTGGATATTATTTCTAGGGGACTCAAATGTTCAAAACCTTGATTATCTGATTCATAATTGGTAGTGGGATTCATAAAATCATCTTCCCCAAGGGTCTTAAATTCGGAATCCAGATTCTTTTGGAATTCATAACTTGTGTCATTCACTTCAATTGGAGAGGCAATGTTCTTAAATGCTTCCAACATCAAATAATCAAAACAACTTACACTATATTCACCAGTGTGAGTGGTAATCACTCCATATCCATCTGATATCAAATCAGATAAACGTGAACCCTTAGCATGAGTCATTGGGTTTGGGATTGAGATCTAGATCAATTATGGGTGTCGGAGGTTTATGAGGTGTAGGTGGATCGGGTCTAAGTTTGATTGTAAAACCTCTATGATTAAACACGCAGATATTTGAGCGACCAAAGATCATGACGTCATTGTCGTAAAGCCAAGGGAGTCCTAAGACAATATGCCCCACATCCATGTTAATCACGTCACACCAGACATTTTCTCGATATTCAAAAAATGTAAGGGGGATAAGGCTTTGCTCTTTTATAGTTATGGCTGACGAATTTACCCAAAAAATGTCGTATGGGTTGGGGTGTGGGGTTACAGGTAGTTTAAGGGTTTTAATCATCCGGTAAGAGACCGCGTTAATGCAACTACCACTGTCAACAATAACTTCACAATCCTCATTCAATAGTTTCATGTAAGTGCGAAAAATTGAGGTCCGTTTCCAATCATTAATAGGCTTAGGGAGACATAGGTCAAATTTCACAACACAGAGAGTGGGTGACTCAACTCTGGTTGGATTGGATGATTTTAGTATCATCAGTATTCTCTTCAAAATTTTCAATATCAACCATAGGTGTATCATGACGAAGATCGGGAGAGGGTGGTCTGGCAGAGCGAGGTGATGAACTAATGGTGGAAGTAGTCATCTTGTTTTTTTTCTAAAATTGGAACATCTAGATTAATGATGTGGTCTTGACCGCAGTGGGTTCAGACAAGTAGGGGTGGACTGTAGATCACATGGGTATTCATCCTTTAATAAGGATACTTTCTGGCTATTAAAGAGTTCGTACACTAGAGATGGGTTCTGAACATACTCAAGTTGAGGTGTAGTGTGAGGATCAAGTAAGTTTTGAGCAGGGTCAAAGACTGGGGAGGCCAAAGGTTGGGTAGCCTTAGAATTCACATTAAGTTGAAAGGTGGAAAAGTCACCCACAAGGTGAGGTAAATTAGGGTCCACCACACAGAGAGGAAGCGAGCTCAGACAAAGTTGACTGGGATGGCTAGGAGTCGGCCCAAGTGGAGAGTCATATGAGACTGATCCAACATGATACTCAATATAGGGTCTGCCATTAAGGCTAGGTGAAGACCTATAGGGTGGGGCAGCAACCTTGATGTTACTAAAGGATAGGTGGTCTCGACCACAGTGATGTCCACGGATTGGCCCAACAGAAGAGGTAGGGTGGTGTTTAAGATGAAGATCACTAGGTATTGGTGGCACTCATTGATTAGAAACAGATACATGAGTGGGAGTAGTATGTCGGGTAGGCTTAGGGGTAAACACAGAGATAGGGGAGTGAGTAACTGCCACTAGGTGAGGACTAGGAGTCACGATATCATAATGGAGTGTAAAAGGTGAGTAGGACTGACTTTCACGTCGAGGGTTCTTGAGAGTGTAGTACCCAAAAGTCTGATGAACAGGCGGTGACCTAATCTTAGAATCAGAGGGTTGGTCACAAGTAGAGGGAAGATATCTTAATTTAAGTTCTCATCTCATGTCTTTTCAATCAGAATTAGGGTATTCACTACGAGACTCTTTATGATCTTTCAATCTCATCCAAATCTGACTAGCATGACCGTTCTAACGAGACTTAGCAATGTTAACCTGATGGGACTCAGGAATATGATGTGATTCAAAATAGTCTTCTAATTGTCTAACCCATTCCATAAAGTAGTAAGGGTTTGAAGAACCATCAAAGGTAAGCAGACAATTATGCTACTCCAAGTGAGGTCGCTGTGGCTTGGGCTCAGTACTAGGTTGATAAGCATAGTGGGTAATCTTCCAACTAACATGATTGGAGAGTCAATATGTTTCTCCTTCATGGCTTTAGTTAGAGATCTCACTTGATTAACTAGAACATTTTTTTGAAGTCTTATGGGAAGCGCTAAGTGATACTTAATGATGATTGGTTGCAAGGGACAACACAAAGACAAGGGAAAACACACTCCAAAAGTTAGTTAAGGGTGTTGAAATTGTCAGGACAGCAAACACACATAAGATAGAAACAATTTGGATGGCTCAAGTGAAGAAAGGGTGAGATGGTTCAAGGGGGCAGCATTTGAACAAAAACATCAGCACACACTTGAAGTGAAAATGGGTTGGGTCCTAGCACATGCAACTAGGCAACCATGCTCTGATACCAGATGATGCAGAACATAGTGGGATGTTGTAACATGCAATTTAGAATTGCTTAGGGATTAAATAAAAGATGAATTATCATTCCAAAATATATACCAAATACCTCTAAAAGAAACAAAATAAAGATTTCCAGGATTTGACTTAGCACAGCATGAAATCACTTACCTTGATGCAAGAATGATTTAAATAAAACAAAGATTGGCAAACTTAGACAAAATCCCAAAGTAAATATTTAGATTAGGCACTAAGAGAGTTACCCTCACTCATGCTCATTAGTACACTTAAACATGAGGAGAAACAATGCTTTAATTGAAGAAGCCACTAATGGAGGTGATGCTGAAATATAAGCTCAACGGAAGGAACGAACCTGTGATTCAGAAGAATGCAGGGTGCTGGACTCGAATGAGTGGTAAACCTTCGTCCTTGCTTTGGTAGATGTAGTGGTGGCCTTCAGTTGACCGAAATGGTGGCGTTGGCAGCTGGAAAGGGGGTGGACAGCAGCTGCTCACAGTGTTCGAGTGCAGGGATTGGTTGGCAGCAAGTTGGAAGAGGTAATTAGAATAAGGTAAGGCTTGGTTGGGGTTAATGCCTCCCTTGGCTGCTGTAGGAGAAGTAATTGCAGCTGAAATAAATTAACTACAAGGGGAGATGAAGGATAAAGTTGAGTATTGGGTTGGAAAAAAGATTTATTAATTACAAGGATTGTAATTAATAAAAAGCTGGAAAAGTTAAGTGAGGTGGCAGCTTGGGGAATAGGAAAGGTTGGAACTTTATTGGGGGTGAAAAAAGGTGGTGACTTTTCCTATTATTTTTGAGAGATGAAGGTTTTTCAGTAGGGAATATGATTGGATGGCTGTTGAGTCCCCAAAAAGATGGCTTTTGGGCTTCCAAGGTGTGGAGTGGGTGCACGGCAGGATGAGGGGAGGGTGGAGGAAGGTTCTAGGATGAATGGTGGCTGGAATTTGGGGATTGTTGGTTGCTGAAGAGCAACCAGAAGACATCAAACAGTGCTTGAACTATTTGGTTAGCAGTTGGTTGGCCCATTGGTGGCAGGACAGTGATGGACTTGAGTAGGAAAAGTGGAAAACTGCAGTGAAGAATCGACTGGTTGGAGGGAGAAGCTGGAAAATAAGATTAGAGGAAGAAGAGATAGAAAATGATAACCCAAGAACACACCTGTTGTTGGGGTGTTTCTTTCCTCTAAAGCTCACTCTCTAGGATTGCCAATCTCACCAAATAGGAAATTTTAAAACAAGTGCATAAGCTTTCATATATTCATCATCCCTTAATACATGACTAAGGCCACTATTTATAGGCCAAGAAAAGGAAAAAAATCATACACCAAATTGCCCTCCCAAACAATAGTATAAAACCAAAACTAAAAAGGGCAAACTAGGAAATTGCATAATATCAAATAAGGAACACATCCAATGGTCCACAATCACGCTGATGATAAACCCACAAAGGCTTGCTTCTGATGTCCCTAGCAAATGCCCAAAAAATAATTTTTATTGAATGAATTATGAAGAAAAATACAAGATATAATTGTATCTTCAATTGGAGATGAAGATCTAGCTCTCCCAAATCCCTAGCCGTTGACTAGAGCGCTCTCAACTTAGGTCAACTTCAAAAACAACAAATAAGACTAAAAAAATTGAACCCTAGGAAAATATATTTAAAACATGCAATAACAAAATTCCAAAATAGCCCCTTGCTTTTCCCTCCTAGTCACCCCCTCCATATTCAAAATCTTCTACTTGCGCCCACTTCAAAGGGGTTGATTTCCCTTCTATCCTCCTGACTTATTTCGCTTGACATATACCTTGGTTAGTCCAGGGTGGACTAGCCTTTATGATCGGTCTAGGAGGGACTTGTCTATCAATACTTACCTCTCAAAAATACACCTTGTCTTGAACGTGAAAAGACGAAAACCGCTACTGCACCCTCTCATGCTGCTCCCATGTGGCTTCATAGTCAGCTAGGTTCTTCCATTTTATCAGCACTTCCTTGATCCCTTCCTCTCCCTATCGCACCCCTTTCATCTCTAGTGGTTCTAACACCACCTCCAAATGCTCTGTTAGTATCACAGGTTACTCTGAACTGGATGCATGGTCACTGATAACTCTCTTCAACTGACGCATGGAACACTAGTTGTATATTAGAGATCATAGGTAACCTCAATTGATAAGCCACTGCTCCAATCCTTCCCAATATCTCATAAGGACCAAAATACCTCAGGGCCAGCTTCTCATTCCTCTTGTTACCTACCATCCTTTATCTGTAGGGATGAAGCTTCAAGTATATCCTATCCCCTATCTCAAACTAGATGTCCTTCCTGTGTCCATCTGTCTGCTTCTTCATCATCTACTCTCCTCCAAGTACTGCTCTACCGATGAGACTGGTGTGCTACTTTACTTGAAGTCCCTTCCATACAACACTTTGAAAGGTGTTATCTGTGAAGCTGAATGATATGAAGTGTTGTACCAGTACTTTGCTTATGCCATCCACTTAGCCCACAGCCGAGGCGTCTCTGAAGCAAAACATCACAGGTACATCTCAAGGCTCTTGTTGACCACCTCTGTCTGCCTGCCTATCTACAGGTGATAAGCTGTGCTCATCTTTAGTATTGTCCCCTACAGCCTGAACAACTCTCTAAAAAAATGACTAAAGAACACTTTATCTTGTTCGTACACTATGGACTTTGGTATCCCATGCAATCTGACCATCTTTGATGCAACCAACATTAAAGATTACAAACTAATCAGATCTTCCTTAAAACATAAATATAAACGCAAGATCACAACTTAAAAGATACTTTTTTATAAATAAACACTAAACATGACACATCGATGCGATTACAACATTCAACTTACAAAATTTTGAGAAGAAAGATACAGATGGGGCGGGAATCGTAGATAGAGAAGAAGAGATAGAAGACCAAGATGAAATAATAGAGAGGAAGGGAAAATGAGGCTAGCTCGCAAGCTAGAATCGCAAGCTAGAAGCAAGTTTTCCATTTCACAAATTATCACTAAAAAACTTTTTTTTTTCAGCAGGAAAACAATCACTATATATAGGAAAATAAATGAGAAGAGTAATAAATGCAGGAAATTAAGGCACCACACATTTGACCAATAGGAACTCCTTAAAAAATCAGAAAATAGGGACCGAAAGGGCACCAGCAAAAGGGGGAGATCGAAGCAATGCACGGCGGAAAAGGGGAGAAAACCGAAGCATCAAAAAGGGAAGAATCCGAAGCATCAAACGACAGCCCGGGGGGGCCGGAACTTTGCCTACATCAATTATCCTCCGGTGGAGAGATCTCATCCCCTGATGAGATAGCTTCAAAACTTTCATTTTGAGCTGATTGAGCCATATCTAATTATGTATTAATACAACATGCTTTTTTGGATCATTTCTTTTTCTTGAATAAATCCAGCTTGAAGTAGAATATTTTTCTTCTCATATCTTTCTGCACACAAATTCCTTTTTCCTGAATTTTGTAAAGTTCATTCTAGATTGGATCAGTAGAACTTCCTTGTGGCGAAACCCATCTGGTTGTTGGAATTGTCTCTTCTAAATTATTTGGTTGATTTTCACCAACTATAGATTCTATTTCATCTCGATTTGGGAGCTTGGCTTGTTGATGAATGCCTTTTTTTTAAAGAAAGAAGGAAGACTCGCAAAAACCTAAGGCTCTAATACTAAATTGGTGCAACCAAGATTAAAGATTGCAAATTAATCATATCTTCCTTTCTTAAAACATAAATATAAAAGCAAGATCACAACGTAAAAGATATTTTTTATAGATAAATACTAAACATGACATATCGACGCGACTACACCTTTCAACTTACAAAATTTTCGAGAAAAAATATACAGATGGGACGGGAACCGTGGATAGAGAAAAAGAGATATAAGACCGAGACGAAATAATATAGGGGAAGGGAAAAGGATCTGCCATAATCGCCCTCAATTCTCCGTCTTGTACACTCTCCTACTTAATACATCCCAATCCAACATTAGTAGTAACAAAATGTTTAAATCCTGGAACTCCTCTTGATGAGGACATCGTCAGCGATTTTGACACGTGTACCATCGGAGACGCCGGAAATCAATGACCTCGATCAGGAGTTTTATTTTGAGTCTTTTTTTTTGTAATAGTTTACTTTATTTCTTTCAGTTTTCCGTTTTTGCCCTTATGGGTATCTGGTCTCTATTGTAGCCCAAGGGGCATTTTAGTCTTTCGTTTCCTTTGTCATTTTGAGGCCTATATATATGGCTATTTCTTATGTAATGAGGATGATGATTGTTAATGAAAATTTTGGTTTTGGATCTCTTTGTGAGTTCTAGAGTTCTCTTTGTGAGTTCTCAAGTGAGGAAGCCTAGGAGAGGCCCAACGCAATACCCAACAACCCCTTGGTGGAGCTCTTGGTTTTTGTTATTTCTCTTTTCTATTTTTCTCCTTCTTCCCTCCTCCCTTAGCCGCCGGCTTTCCTCCAACACCCCACCACTTGATCGGCAAACCACCAACCCCCCCCCCCTTCCTTGTCGTTAAACCTCATATCCCACCCATCCTTCCCTCCGCCGGCCGCCCGTTCCATCTCCTCCACCCGTCCCAATTTCTTCCTTGACCCGCCGGTCAATCCAGGGAATTCCCCACCGCCGGCCACTCCAAATCAGCCATGGATTTGGACTTCTCAAATTCAATTCAGCTTTCATACTTTCCTAATTCGTCCCCTATCATTTAGGAGATTTCGGTTTCGAAATTCAAATTGAAATTTGAATTTAAATCTCTCCTTAAATGATGGAATTCAATTAGGAAACCTTTTTACACCTCATCAAATCTGAAATTAATTCATAATTTGAATTAATGGCTTTACTCAATCACATGGGCCCCACTCTCATTTCATTAAACACAAAATTAAACCACCTAAGCACCATTTAAATCCCCCTTAACCCCCATCATAACCGCCGGCCCCCTTCCCCATTACTCCCTTAATTAAGGTTAATTTGAATTTCAAATTAACCATTCGCCTTAATGAAAATTTGAAATTTAAATACATATTTTTTTTTCTCTCATCCCCGTTTCCCCATCACCCCTCCAAAACCAGACCGCCACCCCCAAGCCTTCTCCTCCACGCCTCCCTCTCATCCTCCAGGGAACCTCTGCTGGTTGGTCCCCATTTCCAGCAAACACCTCGCTATTTTTTCTTCTGGGAGAAGTAGATTCCTATCCAGAAAGTCTAGTACTTTGTGGCTGCTGCTCAGGACCTTCCCAAGCCCTCCAAGTGGCTGTCCCGAGTTTTCTGCAAGACAAAATTGCTGTCTCTGCTGTCTAAACTGCTGTCCCAGAATTTCTGAGGGGACAACCTGCTGCCCTGCACCACTTGAAGGCCACGGCTAGCTGTCCAACAGCCTTAGTCTTCCCGTAACTGCTACCCAGAGTTCTGTCCACCTCACAAGATTGCTGTCCAGCAATTTTTCAGCAAGGTAGTTTGATGTCCAGGTTGCTGAACGGTCTCATTTGCTGTCCAGAATTTCTGGATATTGACAGATTGTTGTCCCAAGCACGCTAGTAAGAAGAATTGCTGCGAAACCCTCCGGAATACACCCTTGCACTGTTCATCAACTCCTTCAGCTTCGAATAGCTTTCCCGCGGACAGTATTGTAAGCTCCCTCTTCCTCGTGGTGATCACATTAAGTGTTGCTAATATCTTTCTCCTGTTAACCGCAAGAGAGCTTGAGTGAGGGAAACTCAATGTGATTTTTCTAAATATTAACCCGCATTTTATTGTTAAAATGCATTCGCCATTACTCGCATGTTTGTTATTGTTTTAAATTGTTTTGCCTAATGAGCTTGTAACAATGCCTAAGCAATTCTGCAACTAAGATCTCTTTAAATCATTAATTGTGACTCGTTAATCTTTATATTGACGTACTTACTCAGTTGTTTAATTATGTCTCCGTGCAATTCCGATATTGTTCTACATCACCTCTATCCATCTAGATAAGGCATCAACCTCCTTGTTCTCTAGGCCTGGCCTATAATGGATCTCAAAATCATATTCTAACAGCTTCGATAGCCACCTCTGATGCTTCTCAGTCATCATCTATTGCTCTAACGGATACTTCAAACTCCTCTGGTCTGTCCTGATAATGAAGTGTCGGCCCAGCAAGTAAGGCCACCACTTTTGAATGAACAACATTATGGCTATCAATTTCCTCTCATAAACTGATTTCAGCCTCGCTCTAGTTGTCAACACATGGCTGAAGTAAGCTATGGGCCTATGGTTCTGTATAAACATCACCCCCAATCAATATCCTGATGCATCAATCTCCACCACCAAAATTTAACTAAAATATGATAAGGCCAGGATTGGTATTGTGCTCATGGCCTTTTTCAATCTCTCAAAGGTCAGGGTAGCTACCTCTCCCCATAGAAAACTATACTTCTTTAGTTGTTCCATCAATGGCCAAGCTATAGTGTTGTATCCCCTCACAAACCTCATGTAGTAATCGGTCAACCCTTGGAAACCCTCAGCTCCTTAAGAGTCCTAGTTAGTAGCCATTTCAACATAGCCTTAATCTAAACCTGATCAGCGACCATCCTCTTCTGAGATACCATGTGCTTGAAGTACTCCACAATGGGTTGTGCAGAGCAATACTTCTTCAGGTTGGCTCACAACTGATGCTCCTGTAACACCTCTAATACCACCCTCAAATGCTGCAAATGCTCCTCGTCTAATCGGCTATACACTAAGATGTCATCACAAAAAACTAGTGCAAATCTCCTAAGATATGGTTGAAATACCTATTCATGAGGAACTTGAATGTAGCAGGGGTGTTGGTGAGACCAATGCCATCACAAAGAACTCGTAGTGTCTCTCATTTGTTTGGAAAGCAATCTTCGGGACATCCTCCCCTCTCATCCTGATCTAATAGTACCCAGACTTTAGACCCATCTTTGTGAACATCACCGCTCCACATTGCTCATCCAACAATTCTTCTATCACCTATATAGAAAACTTATCTGATACAGTCTCCTTATTCGGGGCCCGGTAGTTCACGTAGAATCTCCAGATCCCATACTTCTTTTTGATAAGTAGGACTGGGCTAGAGAAGTACTCATGGTCGGCCTGATGATTCTTGCTTCTAACATCTCCTAGATGAGCTTCTTGATCTCATCCTTATGGATTTGAGGGTACCGGTAAGTCTCCCCCTCCAATCTGATCCCTTCCAAGCTCTGTAACTCCACAATAAATCCTCCCCCCACCTCTTGTATGATCCTCACCATGATTTTTAGAGAAACCATGGCTTTCAATAATCCTACATCTCCCCTTATCATCACCTTCTCTCCCTCCACCATCACCTCATTCATTAGGATTCCCCAATTGATCTTGGTGTTTCCCAAGGTCTGTAGTTATTTCATCTCCTCAGTGCTTCCTAATTTCAAAGAAAGGAAGTCCTCCCTTACCTGGACTCCCTATACGGTCAGAACCACCACCGATACACTCCTTTGCCTATCTCCACTTTCCCTATGCTCATCATCACCCCGTAGCACCCTGTGTCCACCAGCTTCACCCCCAATTGGTCCACGAGCTGGTTGGAGATGAAATTGTTGGTATCTCCATTGTTTATCTGCATCACTACCTCCCTGTTTGCTTTCTCTACTTTCACTTTCATGGTGTGATTTGGAGTGAATCCAACCAGTGAGTTCAAGAAGACCAAAACTACGTCTAAATGCTACTCTTCCTCCACCATTGCTTCAATCCCACCTCCCTCCTAAGCTTCCTCGCCATCATAGACCGTGAGAACCTAAAGAGTTCGATCCTTACACATATTCCCTGGGGTATACCTCTCATCACATCTAAAGCATAGGCCATTTGCCCTCTTCTCTTTAGCTCCTCGTTGAGCTTCTGATAGGTAGTACTTGTATTCACAAGCAAACCTAGCCAAAATTAAGTACCAAATCACGAAAACTGTTGTTTACAGAAGTAAAACAGCCAAAAACAGTGGGGAATTAGAGGAAAACTGTAGGATAACTCAAAGTACGACTTGTATTCCACTAGATGATGAATAAAATAGCAAGATACAATTGATCCTCATTTCGAGAGGAGGATCGATCTCTCCCAAATCTCTATACGCCGCTAGAGCCCAAAGAAAATCTAAATCTAAGAGATCTCAAATTTCAGCCAAATTCAAGATGCCCAAACTTTAGGAAAAATAACTACTTAATGCATACAAATCAAAAGGAAATCCCTAAATAGTCCCTACATTCAAATTCCCCTCTTAATTTCCCCAAAAAAGCTTCCTATTCGGCTCCCGCAAGGCAAGTGATGCGCGCGGCCTCCGCCCAGGCGAAACAAGTCGCCTGTTTCGCGACTCGGCTGGTCCCGTGCAGACCGGCTGGACCGGTCCACTGGACCGGTCTAACAATACTCCCCTCCCGAAAATCCACCTTGTCCTCAAGGTGGAGATATGCTCGTGTTCCGGTGGAGGTGGCCATCCTTGAGGTGACTGAAAATTCTTACTGTATTGCGGAACCAAGGGCTACACGGAAAGAGAAACATCCCCTCCCTCTTCCAATCTGATCGCATCTAGCCTGTGTAGTCCCACCAGATAGTCTTTCCGCACCTCTTGTACGTCCCTAACCATGGTCTTAAGTGATGTGATGGCTTTGGATAGCCCTGCATCTCCCCTTATGATCACCCTTCTCCCATCCACCATTAATTCCATCGTGAGTGCTCCCCAATTGTCCTTGGTTTCCCCCAAGGTTTGCAACCACTTCATCCCCAGGATGACATCAGTGCTTCCTAACTCTAGTGGGATAAAGTCCTTCTTTACTTGAATCCCCTGGATGGTCAACACCACACCCTTACAAATTCCCTGACCTTTCTCCACCTTCCCTGTACCCATCATCACCCCATAACAACCGGTGTCCACCAATTTCACTCCCAATCGGTTGACGACCTGAGTGGAAATGAAATTGTGGGTAGCCCCACTATCAATTAGTACAATCATCTCACGGTCAGCTATCTCTCCTTTCACTTTCATAGTGTGACTCGAAGTGAATCCCACTACTGAGTTTAGTGAGACTTCTGCCACATCCAGGTGCAACTTCTCCTCCTCTCTAGATCTGCTCCCACCTCTCTCCTCGTCTTCCTCGTCTTCACAGACAAGGAGAACCTGAAGAGTTTGGTCCTTGCACCTATGCCCTGGCATGTACTTCTCATCACATCTGAAGCACACCCACCCCTTTGTCCTCTTATCCTGCATCTCCTTCTCTGTCAGCCTCTTGAAATTTTCCCCACTCCCTCCTCCTACTGGCTTCTCCCGGTTGGTCTCATTACTGTTGCCTGATTCAGGCCCCTTGGGTGCTAGAAGAGTGGTCGTTGTCCTGTAAGAGCCTCCTGAGCAGTTTCCTCGAGCCCCTCTTTCTTCTTTCTTCTGATCTTCTACCAACTGTGCCAGCTCCATAGCCTTTCCCAGGTTCCTCGGCTCCAGTACCCTGACTGCTGTTCGGATCTCTGGTTTCAGCCCCTTCATGAAGTTCCCTTCTAAGGCTGAATCTGAAATGTGATCCAATCTACTAGCCAAGTACTCAAACCGATCCCGATAATTTGCCACAGTCCCTTCTTGAGTCAAGGCAAAGAATTGCTCATAGAAGTCTCCTCCCACGTCGGTTTGGAAACGCTCTAATAAGCAATCCTTGAACTCTCTCGGTTCCGAATGGGCTCCCTCCTGTCACGCCACTGATACCATGCCAGAGCTTTCCCTTCCAGACACAGACCCGCGTCAATTTTTCATCCTCTGTCAACCCGTTGACAGCAAAGTAACGCTCCACTTTGTAGATTCAGCCATGGCCGTCTTCACCCTCAAAGACGGGCATCTTCAGCTTCCTCACCCGTGGGTCTCCTCCGTTTCCCCGGTATCCTCCATAACCCCCCATTCCTCGAAAGGGAAGAGTCCCCCAAGTGTCCCGATCATCCCTCCTACGATTATATTCGAATCCCTCTTCATACTCACCTCTTCTTCCTTCGCAATCATCACCTCGACGTTGAATTCCTTCAAATTCAGCACCTCGACGATGACGTTCCTCTCTTCTTCCTTCAAAAACAGCCCCTCGACGATGAATCCTTTCGAATTCAGCACCTCGGCGATGAATTTCTTCCCTTCCCCCTTCAAATTCAGCACCTCGATGCTGGATTCTTTCAAATTCAGCACATCAGCGATTGAATTCTTCCCTCTTTCCGACAAAATCAGCCTCCCGTTGGTCATATCCCCTACTCATCTCCTCTCTAGAAAGTGGTTCTAGATGGGGTATGTCGTTTTCCTCCTCCAGGATCTCTACCTAAGAATTTCTCCTCCCCCCCAAGGGGTTCGGATTTCCTCCCATGCCATGGTCGTCAATGTTCTCTCGTACTTCCGATGTCGCCTGATTGGTCTTCATTTCAAGTAATTTCTTCATCATCTCTTCCATCACGGCGAACTTCCCCTCCAACCTTTCATTGTTGGAGGTGATTTGATTTTAGAAATCGAAAAATCTTCCCTCCAGATCGGATTTCAATTGTCCGATTTCGCCTTCCAAAACTTCCACCTTCTTTCCGGTCATCGTTCTTCTAACGGATCCCAAAAACTCTTCTTCCGGAAACGATAAACTTGCTGAAATTTCAGAATTTCAACCGCCGGTGGTCCCAAATCGACGCTCTGATACCAATTTGATAGGTAGTACTTGTATTCACAAGCAAACCTAGCCAAAATTAAGTACCAAATCACTAAAACTATTGTTTACAGTAGTAAAACAGCCAAAAACAGTGGGGAATTAGAGGAAAACTCAAAGTACGACTTGTATTTCACTAGATGATGAATAAAATAGCAAGATACAATTGATCCTCAATTCGAGAGAAGGATCGATCTCTCCCAAATCTCTGGACGCCGCTAGAGCCCAAAGAAAACCTAAATCTAAGAGATCTCAAATTTCAGCCAAATTCAAGATGCTCAAACCCTAGGAAAAACAACTATTTAATGCATACAAATCAAAAGGAAATCCCTAAACAGTCCCTACATTCAAATTCCCCTCTTAATTTCCCCAAAAAAGCTTCCTATTCGGCTCCCGCAAGGCAAGCGGTGCACGTGGCCTCCGCCCAGGCGAAACAAGTCGCCTGTTTCGTGACTCAGCCGGTCCCGTGCGGACCGGCTGGACCGGTCCACTGGACCGGTCTAACAGCTTCTTGTAGTTTCTACTAATTCCCTCTCCTATGGTCTTCTCTTTCAATGTCTCCCGAGGAACACTCGGTGTAGGCCCCTTAGATGCCAAATATGTGGTGGTCTTCTTATATGAACCTCCTGAGTTGTCGTCTCTAACCTCTCTCTCCAGGTGCTTCTGAGCCTTTACTAACTTTGCTAGCTCTATAGCCTCTCCCAAATCACGAGGCCGCATTATTCTAATTGCCGCCCGAATATTTGGTTTGAACCCCTTCATAAAGTTCCTCTTCAGTACTGTCTCTGACAACCTGTCCAGTTGGCTGGCAAGGTACTCAAACCTCTCATGGTAATCCACCACTATCCCCTCGTGCATCAGAGCGAAAAATTGTTCATAGAAGTCCCATCCCATGTTGGTTCAAAAACGTTCTAATAGGTGGTCCTTAAACTCCCTTTAGCTCTGTATGGACCGCCTCATATCCCTCCACTGGTACCATGCCAATGCTTTCCCCTCTAAGCACAAGTTGCCTACTATCAGTATCTCCTCCTCTATTAGCCCATTGACAACAAAGTACTTTTTCACCTTGTAGATCCACCCATATGTATCATCTCCTTTAAAAATAGGCATATTCAACTTCCTCACTCTCGAATATCCTCCGTTTCCCCTGTTTCGTCCATAACCTCCTATTCCCTAAGTTGTTGGCCCCCCTAAGTGTCACGATCATCCCTTATTCGCTCGTATCCAAACCCTTTGTCAAAGTCTCCCTTCCTCCTCTCAAAATTTGCACCCCTTCTTTCATATCCAACCTCCTCAGGCCTCTCCCCATACCTTCTATCTTTCCCCTCTCTAGGAAAGGGCTCTACTCTTCTTCCTCTTAGAGCTCCACCTCTTATTCTTCCCCCCCTCCTTATCAGATTAGGGTTCTCCCCACTCCCTTTGGTGCCTGTGGCTTCCCTCACCTTCGACAACACTTTTTGGTTTGGCCCTTGTGCAATTTCTTCATCATCTCCTCTATGATGACAAATTTTTGATTGATTCTCGTGCACCGTTGAAATTTGTGTTTGGAAGTCTGGAATTTCATATTTCAATTGTTCGATCTCTCCTTCCAACACTTCTATCTTTTGTCCCGCCATTACTTGGATATAGGCTCCAAAAAGCAAAAAACAGCCAAAATAGCAAATTTAGTCTTCAAATAGCAAAAATCAGCAAGATCGATAGATGAAAATGCAGCAGAAATCAGCGAGGAAGACTTATATTTTAGCATAACATATTGCTTTAATACCAATTTGATTTGAAGTGAATGCACTTTCAGCAAAATTAATGAACGGAAATATGAAAATTGGGAAGAGGAGCGCCCAAAAAATATTTTTTATTGAATGAATTATAAAGTGAGATGCAAGATACAATTGGATCTTCAATTGGAGAGGAAGATCCAGCTCTTTCAAATCCCTAGCCGCTTGCTACAGCCCTCTCAACCTAGGTCAACTTCAAAAACAACAAATAGACAGAAAAATTGAACCCTAGGAAAATATTTTTAAAGCATACAATAACAAATTTCCAAAACAGCTCCTTGCTTTTCCATTCTAGCCCTCCCTACATATTCAAAATATGCTCCCTGGCCCACGTCAAAGGGGCAGAATTCTCCTGGCATATACCTTGGTCGGTCCAGGGTGGGCCAGCCCTTCTAGGACTGGTCTATTAGGTTGGAACTTTTTATGCTTGATACATGATCAAATGATTGTAAAATTTTATGGAATTTAACATCATACTAATGTTTGTAGAGAAGTTCAAGTGAATGATTTTTATTTACCATTTTGATGTATGGTTGAAAATAAGCAAATAGAAAACTGTGTGAAAAATGATTTTTTTCCCACATAAAAGGGTAGATGTGTATACATATATGAATGTTCCATGCTTTGTGCAATATAATAATGCAAAATGGTATAGTGGATGCTAGTTAATGATGTGCAAGTTTTTTGAGGATGCAGCTTATTATGCTATTGACAAATATTAAACCACCATTGCAGTATATCTTCATCAGACCTGGTTTCAAAGTGGATGGGTGAAAGTGAAAAGCTTGTTTCAAATCTTTTTCAAATGGCTCGTGAAAATGCTCCGTCCATCATCTTCATTGATGAAATTGATTCATTGGCTGGTCAGCGTGGAGAAGGTAATGAAAGCGAAGCTTCTCGAAGGATAAAAACAGAACTACTTGTGCAAATGCAGGTATAGGTAGAAATTGAAATAATTAATTGTGTTTATTGCTTTTCATCGTAAATGTAATGTTAATATCTAATGCATTGTACTTTGATTCACTTGCTTAAACCAGTTATTTTTGCAGTAAATTGTCTCTTTGATAAATTCTCCTTATTTGTAATGAGCCCGAAAACAATTTTATTTTCCCTCTGATCTTGCTGAAGTCTTAATAAGGAATTTTGATGTTAATTAGAAATACCTATTCTTATCATTGCTATTACTAATGCAAAGTTTATACTTCCTATTGTGCCCTAGGTTTGCTTTTTGCAGGTCAACTTGTGGGCAAGATTTACAATTGCATAATTTGAGAGGTGAGCCTCAGCCAGAGTTGCACAAGAAGTACAATGAGGCATACACCTCATGTGTGCCAGTTGAGGCTTACGCCTTTGCGGAATTTATGCTTGACTCGGTGGAAGTGAGGTGCTCTTCAATGCCTTAAAATAAGGCATTTGCCTCTAACTAATTTAAAGGTTTAGGTTATTTAAATTTATAAGTTCAAAATATCAACTTAAATCTATTTATTTAAACCTAAACTTTTTTTTTTTTATGAGAAAATTGATTGTTTCCTTGGGCCTCAAGGCATGTTGTAAGCAAGTTAGAATCCTAACCCTGGTGTGTGCCATCACCATTGCTGCTATCATCTTGCCGCTCCACCACTGACATTGCAATGCTATCATCATGCCAATGCTCCTGCTCTTGTTTCCGATTGCCCTTATCATTTTATTCTTATCTTCTTTACGCTTACTTATTTCTTTGTTTAGATTTTTTCTTCTCATTGATAATCCACATTTCATATTCTATGTTGTGAATGAGCTTTTCTTTATTTTGAATGAAATTTGTTGTTTAGGATTGTTTTCAAATGTTTAGAGGCTATTTAAAAAAATCAGTAGGAAATAGAAAAGATCTTACATGTAATTATAGTTTTCAAGTTCAAATTGCGTGGAATGAGAAGACTTGAATTTGTTTGAAATACAACTATTGTGATAAAGTGGTTAAAGGAGCTGTAACAAGAATGAAAGAACATTATTTTATTTATCATAAGAATGTTACACAAAATACAAAAGTGCCTAGAGAAGCGAAAGAAGAAATTCATGCACATAAATAGAGACTGTAAAAAAATTTGGCGCAATATCAATTTGATGATATAGTTGATAATGGATTTTACTGTGATGTGAGCTTAGTAACAAAGATTCATCTTTTCATATGCCACAAATATTTATGGGACCTATAGATCAATATATGATGAATGCAGAAGATGTCAATTGAATGTCTCTATACAATGTAAGAGAGGCTTGCAAGCATAATTATATGGACCTTAGAAGATTCGTCTTTGAGAATGCATTTCCAATTGATGTTATAACTTCATCTTTTGCCAACATAAATTGTTCTTGAGGTTCATTTTATCAAGGTCCTAAGCGTCCATTTGTGTGAACTCAGGATTTGGATATTGAAAGAGAAATTAAATACCAGTAAAGGAATTTGGGGAGATCAGGAGAATTTGGTCTCAAATTAGAGGTACAATCATGTTGGATGGTTGGTTGTATATTAAAAATAGGAATTTGATCAATATTTTAATAAATAATAACTGTATCATTATCTTTTCTGCCACGTTCTTTCTGAAGTCCTGAAGCATAAAATAGAATGCATAGCATATTTTTAAACTAATTGGAGTTCAGGATTCAGGGTGCGACTAGTAGTCCAAGTTGTCATTGATAATATAAGTGCTTATAAGGCAATTGACAATTAATTGGTGGATAAGTGAAAGCATATTTATTAGACTACATGTCCTTACACATTTCAATCCTTGAAAAACTTGGAGAGTTGCCTTAGCATAAGAATGCCTTAGCTGAAGGCAAGAAGATTTGCAAGTTTCTTTATGATCATAGTTGGATTTTAGCTTTGATGAGGAAGTACTCTAACCAAGAATTCATTGGATTCATAGCTACTAGATTTACTACTGCGTACTTTACAAAACATCAATGAAGCAAGGCATTTTTTGGATGCTATATTCACATCAACATTGTGGTTAAATTGTGTTTGAGCTAAGAAGCTTGAAAATAACTAAGCTAGGAAGATTGTTTTGAGTGACATTTTTTTTTTATTAACTGTAACTTAATGCTATCACAACTATTAAGTCCTTCATATTTTAAGAATAGTCGATATAGAAGCTGTGTATTATTTACAATGCAATGTATGAGGTGAAAGAGTTGATAACAAAAGGATAGGGGTAGACAAGAAATTTTAGAAAATCATAGATGTGAATGGGAGCTTCAACTACATTGGTATTTTGCATGAGTTAGTCGTTATTATATGAATCCTTAATTTGTTGAGAATAAGTCCACCAATATGGAGATCAAATTTGGCTTGTACTATTATATGGATAGATTTATTGCTGATTCAATGGAGAGGATGAAGGCCAATCTCTAACTTAAGATTTTGGAAGCAATGAATATTTTTTTTGAATTGCAATAACCTAAGGATAATATTGTGAAATATTCTCCTTGTAACTTTTAACATTTATCAATTAAGTTATTTTAAATTTATATGCTATGCATTTTTTTAAAAAAATCTAGTTGACTGATGGATTCAATTTTAGTATTGTCGTTGCTAGGTTCCATGCTTTGGATGAGAAAAATGGATGGTTACATTAGGTAGTTGAAATCCATCATAAAGCTTGTTAAATAACTATGACATGAATCGTTTAATACTTTGTGTTAATTTTAGGAGGCGTTTCTTGAAAGTGACAAGTTGTATGACCTGAATATAGTGAAAAGTGAGCAAGGCCGCTCTATCGGCATTCAGGTGCATTTTTAAATAAGCAAAGGTTCCCCCATCATGGACGGATGTGTAGAAAGAAGCTAGTCCATCAAACTAGAATTATGATAGAAACTTTGAATATAGCTTTTCTAATATGCAAATTTATGAAATTAATAGATATTATGATTTATCGGAAGATAAATATTTTATGTATTCAGGAAACTAAATTGGTTGGAGAAAATGCTAAGGAGATTAATAGCTTAGGATTTAAACTTTTATATTCTGGTATAAGTCTTATTAGAAATGGTGTAGGTGTGATTATAGATAAGAATTTGAAGAATAATGTTGTAGAAATTAATAGAATTAGAGATGAAATTACAACTTTAAAGATTGTTGTTAATGTTAAGATTATTAATATTATAAGTGTTTATGCTTTTCAAGTAGATTTGAATGTATATTCAAAACTAAAATTTTGCAATGATTTAGATGAATTAGTAAAAATGTTATTTCTTCGAAAAAAAGTTTTTTATTGGAGAAGATTTAAATGGACATGTTGGTAGAGTGATAGAAGACTTTAAAAATGTTCATGGTGGTTGTGTTTGGAGCGACTAATGAAAGTGGCATGAGCATATCTAGTTTATAATCTTGTAATTGCTAATATCTTATTCAAGAAAAGAGAGAAGTATCTCATCACTTATAAGAATGGATATAGTAAAATTCAGATTGAATATTTTCTGATAAGAAATATTGTTCGCTTAAATTGTAATGATTGGGAAGTCATTCCAAGTGAAAATTTATTTTCCCAATATCACTTATTAGTTTTTTGGAATTTATGAGGGGTGAAATGTAAAAATAAATTAAAATGTTGTCTCAGGATTATATTGATGCATTTACAAATATTAATAAAATATTGTTGAGAATAAAATTTAAGATCTCATGATTTGGGTTAATCGTGAGGAAGCTAATGTTACGTGGTAAAAAGTAGCTAGTGATATTAAGAAGGTTGCAAAATAATGTGCTTGGAGAATTCAAAGGAATGTAAAATTGTTTATGGTGGAATCAAAATGTGCAAGAAAAAAATAAAAAATAAAAAAAATTTGTTATAAAAATTGGTTTAGATGAAAAACTCAAAAAATTGAGAGGCCCGTGGGGACTCTAAGAAAGCAATATATCATGTAAAGTATTTTGCTTTTAATAATTTATATAATATATTAGATACCAATGATGAAGAAAGATATATGTATAAGTCAAGCAAAGAGATATGATAAGTTAGAATATGGTTCAACTGTAGGTTTTGAGGAGGGTTTGACGGACATTCATGCATTTTGGAGCTCAATATTTTTACATCAGAACCTTGATTTGTGGTCACAATAGATACAATCTAACCATTGATTCAAGCCCTCTTAAAAAAATTAGTACAGTTTTCATATGTGAATGGATTATGCAGTGCATGGCATTGCCCCAGTCCTTAGTCATGAGTCATTTTGTGGATTAGTATAGTCTAGCTTTGCCTTCATCTCTTTTCTTAATCTTTTGGACACATGATTATGTCCTAATTTTATATGTGATATCTATATCATCACCTTTGTTTTTGTTTTTTGTCAAGGGTAAGGTGGTAATTTGCCATTGGAACAAACTTGTGATTATCTTATTGGTAATTTTGTTAGAATGTTTATAATATTGTGTTTACTGCAACTTATAGTAGGCCTTAAGTTCTAATTGAGATTGTTTATTGTGGAATACAATATGAGTTACCTCCAACATCTTTTTGGTCTCCTCACTTTCTCCAATCTTGAGGCTCTTCTTCCTCTCTCCGTGCTGTATGCCTTCCAACCCTATGGATGTGTATTCAAGTTCGTTCATCTTGAGGCTCTTCTTTCTCTCTCTGTACTCTCTGCCTTCCAACCCTTTGGATGTTTATTCAAGTTCATTCACCCGATCGTCTTGGTCTCCATAACTTGACTTGGTTCATCCTTTGCATGTGATTCTAATTAACAAACCAATGTTACAAGTTTATCACTGTCTTCACTTTCATAGCCCCATTTTATTTTAATGGACATATAGTTTCTTCACTTCCATTGTCCCATTTTATTTTAATGGATATTTAATTCTGTGAATGTCAATCGTCTTTGAAGTATTAAACCTCTCGTGATAATTACTATTTTTGAGGCTTGGATAGTTTTGCACACTGAATTGACCAATTTAGATGATTTCAAAATGCTTGGAATCCTAGCAACATTGCATCATGTCTCAATTGATGTTTCCCCAAATTGAATAAATATATAAAAAAAAAAATTAGAATAATGTATTATGTGGTTTACGTGGTTTGATATGTCAAAATAAATAGTTGGTTTTGTTTCAAATTATAGGTAGCTTTTATATGGAAGAATATGAGGGTTTCTATTTTTTACATTGGAATGCAAGAACTTTTTCTACTTAATTTATTTTAGTATTATGTTTGTATTTTTTTAATGAGAAAATTATCAAATTGGTCTCTTAGTTTTTTCTGAAGGATCAAAATAATCTCCAGCTATATATAAGTACTAATTCAATCTCTTTCTTCTTTTTTAAATATGGATCAAATTAGTCTTTTTGTGGGATCATTTAGGCCCTTATTTAAAAAGTCAATGGACTAAAAAGAGATTTTCAAATAGTCGGGGATTATTAAAATCCTTCGTAAAAAATCAGGAGACCCTTTTGATCCATAGCTCTTTTTATAATTATTCATACATTTATTATTTATTTGATTATTTTTACGTTTAGTTTTGCAATTATAGGGTAGGGTGAATGGAAGTGCTTATGTATTCTTTAAATATAAACATCCAGATTCATAGAAATGTCTTTTTTATTTTCATATCAATGTGATGAGCTTGCACATGAATATGAACCTGTCAGATCGAGTTAGTAATTTCTTATAAATTCCATTTATTTTTTGTTGTAAAGTACTTGCAACATTGTAAGGGCTTCATAATCTTGTTGCTTATTTTTAAGTCCTGTAGGGTACACAGGAGCCATCAACAAATCTTTTAATTTTTTTAAAGCTATTATAAGATAAATGTCTCTCTTCTCGAGATCATGATAACTTCTATCACTTTTGTTCTTTGTCTAGTTTGAAGATTAAAACCCTAGATCATCTCCTCTTCTTTTATTTTCATGAGAAATACCAAATATGTATTTTGATTGCAAAAAAAGGATGCTTTACTATTTTTTCATTTTTTTTTCTATTTGAAGTGATAATATATTCGTTCACATTAAATAGACATTTGATTATGTGGTACAAGACTTCATAGCACAAATATCTGCTGGCAGCATTTCCTGTTGATGTTTTCCCAATCTTATGGTTTGGTTGTTGTTTTTCTTCTTTCTTTTTCTCTGGTCTGGTATCTTGTTTGAAGTCTTATCAGTCATTTGAAAAAGATTAGTTGATGCTACTTGAGGATTTCTTCTGCGTGTTATTGAATTCATTAATGATGGATAGTGAATTTTGTATATTTTGTTCCATGCTTTTAAGGTAGTTAACATCTTTACGCGCATTGCTGTCAATCTGGCTTAATGTTGGTGAACAGTTCGGCATATTTTGCTGTTTAGTTAAGTAGGCTCTTTCATCAAGCCTTTGAGCAGAGCTTGAAGAAGATACCCAAGGTTTCTAATAAAATTTGCTAAATGCTTGCTTTTGTGTGTCTGACTTCTTATTACCAAGTTCACTTCAATATGAATGAAAGCGGGGCTGGGCTTTTTGGATTGATACTAAAATTTGAAAGGATGTAAAGGGCTTTTCTATGAACCTACATTAAATGGCATTGCTGAAATTTATGAAAGCTGAAATGGATTTTGTGAAGGAAATGACAATCCAGCTTACCAAATCTCTGTTTCGCCCATATTTAGTTCTTTTTAGAGAATGTTCTCCCTTAATTACTTAATTGCTGAACTGCATTAGACAATGCAAAATTCAAAAAAACGATAGGGTCTTTTCTGGAAATTCCAATCCATCCTACCATGATCCCCTTTTCACTCATATTATTATTATTATTTGATAAATTTCTACCTTAATAACCCAAACCACAGTTTTGTCTCCCGCATATTTTAATTTTCCTATTCCCCCCTTCATCCTTTCCTCTAAAGCACCTCAGCTTTCAAGAGCTTCACTTCTCCTATCTAGCACCTTTGTGCCTCCATTCACTGATCCTCTTATTCTCATCTCAATACCTAATGCAACTTCCTCAGGCACAGCCAACAACACCCAGTATGCTTAGCTACAAATAGTGTTTGGGGAGGTGTTTAATTTTTATTTGCATTCTGTATGCTCAAGCAGCTCATTTCTTACCTACTCTTTGAAATGTTCTCCATGATATTTGTTTAAATCACTGCATTTTTCCTCCTGTGTAGGCTTGGTTCGAGTAATCGATGGTAATGTTCTTTCTTAGTTTTAAGCTCCTATGTCCTTCGTATTTCTTCTTTGTGTTGTATTTTAAACTTGGCTACTCCTAGAAGCTTGTTTTGTGATTCATTTTGTGTACATGGACTGCATGTGAAGTGCTTGATGATGGCCACCATGACATGCTTCTGAATTGATGAGTTATTGTGGCTTCCAGACACATGCACTTGGGGAAGCCTATGCAGTTTGAATAAAATGCTTGTTAAAATAATCTGACTTGCATTCTCTTCCGCATCATTCTTTTGTTGCTGCATTTGATTCTCCTCATGCTAATTTCCTAGCTCTGTCATTGCTTTTTCTATCACCTTATGATCTTCTAGCTTCCTCTGGTTCTGTTTATAATTCTACCAGGCAAACTTGTGTCCTTATATATGGTCCAGCGGATGATTTGAATAAAACATCTGAGGTGCCTAGACTCATGACTGGAGTTAGCGGTAGAGCTTATAAAATCTATCATAAACCCAATAGGGTTGGACCATTGTTATTGAACTTGGAATATCTAATTGCAGTGTGTTAAAACTGGGATTTATGTGCATCCGCTGCTCAAGTTTTTTACTTCTTTCTGAAAAAATTGCTCAAATGTTTAAGTTTTTATTTCAGGGTGTTGGTAATGATGACCAAAAAGTTCTCATTCTTGCTGCTACAAATACACCATATGCACTTGATCAGGTTTTGTGATGTTCTTGGCCATACTTCTCAAATGCAATGAGCAATTGCTGATTTGATTTTGTTTTTTTCTTTTATTTACCAATAAAAGGCTGTTCGGCGCCGTTTTGACAAGCGGATCTATATTCCTCTTCCAGACCTGAAGGCTAGGCAGCATATGTTCAAGGTATTACCGCAATATCCCCTTCTTGTTGATCATTGAAATTGCTCTACTTTAGTAAGACCTCACCTCTTCACTCTCCTTGATCACTTTGTGAGAACAGTGACTGTCAGCCTTACATGGTTTTTCCTTCTGCTTATCACGTTTATTTTTTCAAGCTTTATTTTTTACATTTGTCTCTGTTTCTGTCAAAAACTTTTATAACTAATATTTTGATATAAAACATTAGTTACATTGACTCTAATAAAGCTATTCTCATTTATACAGGTACATCTGGGAGATACTCCTCACAGTTTAACTGAAAGTGATTTTGAGAGCTTGGCTCGCAGGACAGAAGGTTTTTCAGGATCAGATATTTCTGTTTGTGTATGTTTTTTCTCAGAATATTATTGCAATCGTTTATATTCAGGAGATTGTCCCTAGATTGTTATGACGTCAATTTTTTTGCCTTATTTCTGACAGGTCAAGGATGTTCTCTTTGAACCTGTCAGAAAAACGCAGGATGCAATGTTCTTTATTAAGACTCCCGATGGAATGTGGATCCCATGTGGGCCTAAAACATCTGGAGCTGTGCATACCACAATGCAGGAACTTGCTGCAAAAGGCCTTGCTGCAAAGGTAGGCTTAAAAAGGAGAACATTAAAAAAAAAAAAAAAAAACTTCAAAGATCTATTCATATTCTACTGTCACAACTAGTGGAGCCAAGCTTGTGTAAGCGTGAGCTCAAGTGTTGTTTGGCTTGGTTTGTTAAGCAAATAAGCCATATTTTTCTATATGTAATTGGCTTATTAACTTATTACGTTAAATACAAGCTATTCTCAAATATAAAGTTTATATATATATATATATACACAATCTATAAATGTATATGCACACATAGAACAAATAAATATGTCGGAGTATACATTCACACATGCATATACGTGCATATTTTTATTTATATATAAAAAAATGAAAGTTATTACTGAGCCGAGCACATCTGAACATCTTGTTTGTATGTGGCTTGTTAAATATATGATCTTATAAAAATTAGTCAACTTTAAGCTAATTTTTTAGCCAAATACGTACAAACTTTTTTGACAGTTATAGTCGTAATTTCTTATCCTCTTTGTTTTTTGTTGAATAAATCTGTTCAGATTCTTCCACCACCAATTTCAAGGACTGATTTTGATAAAGTGCTTGCGAGGCAGCGGCCAACTGTCAGCAAAGCTGATCTTGAGTTGCATGAGAGATTTACCAAGGAGTTTGGAGAGGAGGGCTAATTGGATTTGGTGAGAAATTCATCATGCCATGACCAATGATTTAATTGTATATTGCGCGTTTTTTTTCTAAGGGGTAAAAGAAAAAGGGAAAATCATGTAAGTGCTTCTTGCCAGATTGAATACCTGAGGGGAAACAAACTCGCGTGAGTACTCATAGTGATCGTAATCTGTATTTAATTGAGGTGATTATATAGCATGAAATTTATGACTTCAGAAGCCTATTTTAAAACCGGATTGTTCTTGTCCCATCTTAAATCTTGATTATAGCTATCCATTCCGTTCTTCAGGTTTATTGGCCGTTTATCCTGTAAGACAATTTTTTCCCTGTAGTAGACCTTATGATGCAGCACTGTTATTATGGACTAGTTGGTTTCCTAAATGGACATATTGCAGTTACCGAACATGATTGAAGCTGAGTTAAACTCAAATATCTTATAGGAGTTCTTTCGGATATCTTTTCAATTGACGCATTGATGACATCACCAGTCTTTTTTTTTTTTTTTTCTTTTTTTTTTTGTCGTAAAGGTTCTGTTTAATAGAGATTGTATGACTGCATGGGCTGTTTCATGCCTCTATTAATGCTAATATTTTATTGAACTAGCCCCCCATTTCCTTGGAAACATTTTGGTTCGTAGGAGATTTACTGTTATTTTATTGTCTTTATGTATAAAATAAACACTCAAGGTTTACATTGCGCTAGCAAAACTTGCTATGTAATTAGATCATTAGGTTTTCAATAGATTATTCAGAATGTAATTGATATTCTATTGAGATCTTAATGATTTGGCTTGTTATTGTAGTTTGTATATTTTTTCGAAGTCTTTACAAACATTTATTATAATGATTATGTTATGAACTATCAAATTTTGATTTTCTAATAATGTTGTTCCTTTTGAAAAATAAATGAAACAATCTATCACTCAAGCTTCTTTGGGCAATTCCATTGTTTGCGGAGCGAAGTATAAGAGCATTTCTAATTGAAAACTTTTTATGTGGGAATCTGACTTAGTAGGTCTCATATCAATGCTCATTATACTTTTGCTTGCAGATTTCATGTTAAAATTTGGATGAAAAATATTTGTTCCTTTAAAATATTTGTCATATTTTCTCATGCTTACAAACTTTTAGTAAATTAAGATCATAGTGGCAATATAGAGCATGTACAACTCATGTTCTATACAAGTAGGGATGTCTTAAGTAATAAAGTAATGTGAAGAATATTGTTCCCATGAGGTTTTCATATTACCTTAAAATTACTCTAGTACTGATTATAAGAAAAAATATGTTTATCTTGTATAGTAATTAACAAGGGTTATGAAATTGAAATTAGATGCTATAAATGCAAAAAAATAAATTCAATAATTTAAAGCACTCTTAACCTTTAATATCTAAAAACATATACTTGCAATCTAAAAACATATACTTGCAATAGGTAGATTTTTCCTAATGTTAGTGTGAATTAGAGTATAAGTACACCTCATTTTTGTCGACATAGTTTGAGTATTTAACTTAGATTTATTTCAAGTACAAATTCAATATATCCGTAAGATCCCATGACCTTAACCATCATATGCATATGCATAGCAAATTTACATTTAAATCCTCTTTTTGTTCTCCTATACCTTTAGCAAGGTTATATGTCACACAATATTTTAAATTTATGCAAGGTCTCTACACAAACTAAAATGAAGCAAGGGACTATTAGAAATAGCATATAACATTTCATAAAACTTAAAATCTACTATATGAAATGTATAGTTTCTAAAGTATCATAAGCTTAGAGAAAAGACTTTAGTCAATCATGGAGATAATAGTAAACACCACTAAGAACTTCATTACACTAAACAAAATACAAGTACAAGATACTAAGTTTGATAAAAAAAACCTAAAAATCTTCAACTAACAAGTAAAAAATTCAATGCACTCCTTTCTTCTCTCCACACTAGTAAGGACTACCCCAACAAGTACAAGGCTTGCCTCCACCCAAAAGATTCCTCAGAAACTCTCCCTCACGACTCTCCAACATGACAACAACCAACAAAAACATTTACATTTGATATAGGCTTCTTATTTTTAGAAATTCAAAAAAAAAAAAAAAAGAACTATTACCGCAATGCTGGCTGGGTAGTGATGATGAACCGATGTGTTGGTTCAGTACTAATCACATCGATTTGACAGTTTAATGGTCTTCAATTGTCCTCTGCCACGATGCTAGGATGATTTAGTGATGTGGCACTCCCTAGGCAGCACCTAATTATTTGAGTTATGATCTATTTGAGATAATTTCTTAATGTTTTGCTTTTTAGACTGCAATTAAATTTTCATTTGACCACTGTTTTTCATTGCTTTTTAAAACTTTCTATAGATGGAAGTTGCTTTTTACAACCTAAGTTGCTAATATGTGATCGCTTTGAGAAAATAATTGTTCAATTTTTTTAAAAATGATATATTTATAATATTCACATCAATTTTTAAAAATTACTTTACCCTAACACCATCACAAGCACCTTTATAAAACACTCAGTAGCCATCCAAAAAGACCCCTAGTAATATCTTAGGATCTATTTGGGACTAATGCAATATTTTATAAAGTTGTTTATGAAGTTGTTATATGAAAAATAACTTAATTGTTGCTTTCTGCCACAAAAATTTCTAAACAATAATGAATGCAATAAGAAAATAATAGTCAAACAAAATTATAGTTGTCATTTGAAAAGAAATCTGATGAGAAAGCTTAATTTTTTTTAGGGATATTAAGGGTCATACCCATCTTTCATTAACTAAATAAGGAGATTATAAGACACATGCCAACAATAAAGCTTTGTAATACAAAAGAAATGGTTCGATGTAAGTGGTATATTTGCAGCCAAAATAGAAAGGGTCCAGTCAACCGATAAAAAGAAAGAAAAAGTCCTCCAAATTTTTTAAATGGAAAATCAGAAAAGCTGCCTTGCAAGTCAACAAGAGAAGTCAGTAGTATCTGTTTGAAAGTTATCTTCTGGTTGCAAAATTTCTTGCACGTGGGGTTTTCCACTTTGTCCCAAACCAAAAAAGCAAAAATGCCAATTTAAATATATGGATAATCATTAGAAAGTAGGCAGTGACAAGTGTCAAGAATGCATATGTAACAATCATCATTGACCAAAAATACATTTGCAACCAAGAAGTCATAATTGATGTTTAACCTAATTAGCTAAATCATTCGCAAGTCAAATAGCCCAGAGCACCACAAAATTTCCCAATCAAGTTAATTATCGCTTCCATCATAAAAGAAGTCGAATCTAGATATAATGCAGCAGTAAAAAAAAACTTCATATCCAAAGAAACTTTAGATATTCGAAAATTATTAGAGTAATTCTGATCATTTAGCAACACCAACCATCATTTAGATGATATATATCCACAACAACTTCTTCCAATCAAATTAAAAAGTGCAGCCAACAGATAAAAGAAGAATGAAACAAGAGATGAAACAACAGTCGAGAAAAATCACAACCTTAGAGATTGTTCGGATAACTTTTTTGCTATTTTGCTATAATTTTGTTTAACTGTTATTTTCTTGCATTTTTACTGTTTAAAAATTTATATGATAAAAAAATATTTTTTATAACCAATTCAAATATAGCAAAATTATTATTTTTATAATAACTTTATGGCAGCCAAGGTTTGGGTAGTTGTTCAGCGATCGGGTCGTGAGAGCCGGACCCGTACTCAACCTATTTTAAATTTTCTTTATAACCCATCGACGCAAACTGGCTTATCATTTTTGTCGCCCTAGCGCTTCTGTAACCACCGCCGCCGCCTTGTTAGGAGCTGCAGCGAAGATGGTAAGTCTTCAACCTTCTCATTCTATGTTTTGATTACTCTTTTCCGATCTGACACTCCCGCTGCTTCTTTCTACCTTGATCTATTTAGCCGTCGTTCAAGACTTTCCGGATCAAGAAGAAGCTCGCGAAGAAGATGAGGCAGAACAGGCCTATACCCCATTGGATTCGTATGAGAACAGACAACACCATTAGGTGCTTTTCTAACTTTTGATCTATATGCTATTTGCTTTGGTACATGACCGGCTTCTTTGATTTTTCGCCGCTGATTCGTATACTTTCCTCTCAGGTACAACGCCAAGCGCAGGCACTGGCGCCGCACCAAGCTAGGGTTTTAAGGAGGCCCTTTCATTCCTCCCTTAAGGGGATGGGTTTAACGTTTCTGCTTTCCCTTTGGTTTATTGTATGAGCAATGATTTAAATTTCAGTTTTTGTACCTAAGAAATATTTCTAGGTTTGAGCATCTCCTGTCATTTTATGAGCTTCAGTCTGTTATTATGCTATTTCATATGCTGGTAAATTCGGGATTTTTCTTCGACCGTTGTCTGATTAATATGGGCTTACCGTTGATTGTTTCTTTCTGATCTGGTATCCTTTCATGCATTACTTTTAACTTCTTATCAAGGATTAAGTTGTCGTCAACTATATGATATTTTGCTATATTGGCATTGCAGTGAGGTTATTTCCAAATTTTACTTATGTGCTTTTTCTGATAAATAATCATATATAATCATTTTAAGCTCCTCAAAATGTATAATTGGTGGCTTTAAACGATTTAAGTTAAAATAATGTTATGAAGTAAGGCAATTAGGTGCAATATTTTTCATATAAGATTCTACTTTTTACAAGTTGGAAAGGTAGGCGGAGTTGTTTGGCTATGGAAAGGAAGTTTTGAAGGCATTGCTAGAGATTAAAGAGTATTATGCTCTTTATTTGTTTATTAGTCTTGATACAATATGTAAATATGTTGTTGTTGGAAATTAGGATCCACATGGAGTCTGCGTAGAATGTATATTTTGGGAACACAAGGAAATGCAATAATGTCATTTTATGCCTTGTTAATTAGAAAAATTCCTTGTATGGCACTTTTGGTGGAATATTTTTTAGTTCATTATATACATGTATTATGGTTTATGCATGGTTTTGGATTAATTTTATTGTCATCATGAATGCAAGATCCATAGGGCGATTAGTTAATCCTATCCATGAAGGAAACTGACTCTAGAAATGGCATTTGCCTGAAAAGTAATGATTAATATTAAATCCAGTTTTATCTACATCCTACTTCTAGTTGCCCCTGGTCTTAATAGCTTAATAGTGTTTTAAATGGACGTGTTGAATCACTTGGCCATATAATGTGAAGCATAGTTGATGTGAAACCAATAGGAATTGCATTAGAGATTATAAAGAAATTGATTTAAGCTTTGCAATATAAACTAATGTTTCACAAGATTAGATGCTTAGACTTAAGGCCATCAATAATGTAAAGGCAATCAATTACAATATAGAATAACAATCACTTGAGAATGATCTCAATCATAAAGATAAACTTAAATATTGTAAACAAGAGATCCCAGACTTAACAAATAGAAAAATCACCTTGAGTTTCCCTCACTCAAGCTCATCTAGTAAGGGTTAGCGGGAAAGAATCTTAGCAAACCAAGCAATGCCACCAACATTTAGAAGACACCTATGGTAATAGCCGCCCAACGAAAGTTCGCCAAAGAGGGAGAAGACGTGGGTGGGTGCCAAATGTTCCGCCGACTTCTGGATGGTAGATGCTCTTCCATTGATGACGCCAACGTGAATAAGGTATGCTTGATGTAATCTTCTACGGAGTTATCCACTTATGGATTGAGGTTGAAGAAGGTGGCTTGATGAATATTTTGCACGCTTAGCAATAGGGAACCACCTTGCAAGTCTTGGACAACAATTACACGTTCCAGATCTTCTAAACAACATATTTCAGGTGCTTGAAACTCGAAACAGCAACCAAGACAAGTCTGGACAGCAATGGGTCGAATTTCGGGCTGGTCAGCTAGTGTGGGAGTGCAGAAATCAGTTGGACAACCGTTTAACAACCTTAAGAATTCTGGACAACAACCCTATTCAGGGAAAAATCAGGCTTTCATGATCAGTTGGAGGAAAGGGAATGGTGTAAGAGATTAAGAGTTCCTTGCGGTTCTCTCCTCCTTGGAATTACTTCTGAGAGCTAGGGGAGGGAGGTGGGCGGATAGGGAGAGTGGAAGTGGGAGCAGGCCGACGACATTATGAGGGAGGAAGGAAATAGATGAAGGGTTTGATTGCTTGCCTAATCAATAATTTTCAATTAGGAATAGATTAAATCAATCCAAATTTGAATTTTAAATTGGACTTAATTTGGGGACTAGAAAGGTGATTGATAATGACAAGAATTAATGAGAAAAAAAGGAGGGGGTGGGTCGGCCTAGAGAGAGAGAGAGGGGGGGGGATTTGTGTCCACATTAAATGAATGTGGACCAAGGCATTAATTTTGTGATTGAAGAGTAAATTTGAGATTTAATCTCAGATTAACGTGATTGTGGAATTATTTCCTAAAGGAGTTGGACTCATTTAGAAAGCTTTGAAATTCAAATTATTTTGAATTTGAATTCAAATTCTTTCCCAAATAACAAGAAGCCAAATATGGAAGGTAATAATGGGGGATTTGATTTGGGAATCCAAGGGGATGATGGGGTGGTCGGCGGTTGGATCTTGGGTTGGGAAGGGCCGACGGCTTAGGATGATGTGGGGGATTTGGCCGTGAGGTAGAAGAGGAGATGGGGGAAATCTTGCCGGCGGTGGGCTTGGGAAGGAAGGGGGCTTGGCTGGTGGGGGAGACAGGGAAGGGAGGCCGGCGGTCTAATGGCAGGTGGGGAGAGTGGCCGGTGGATGAGGGATATTTGGCAGCTTTGGCGAAGGGCGGGAGATGGGCGGTCGATGGGTGATGAGGATTAGGGAGGCTGGCGGTGAAGTAAGAGGAGGAGTTGGACCACGAGCCCCGAACACTTCCGACGATTGGTGGGTATTGCTTTGCCCACACATTGGGACTTCACCACTCAAGAACTCACAAGCTCTAGAGAGAAAACCGAAATAGATGAAGGATTTGATTGCTTGCCGCCTAATCAGTAATTTTCAATTAGGAATAGATTAAATCTATCCCAATTTGAATTTTAAATTGGACTTAGTTTGGGGACTTGAATGGTGATTGATAATGACAAGAATTAATGAGAAAGGAGGGGGTGGGCCGGCCTAGAGAGAGAGGGGGGGGGGGATTTGTGTCCACATTAAATGAATGTGGACCAAGGCATTAATTTGTTATTGAAGAGTAAATTTGAGATTTAATCGCAGATTAAGGTGATTGAGTAATTATTTCCTAAAGGAATTAGATACATTTAGAAAGCTTTAAAATTCAAATTATTTTGAATTTGAATTCAAATTCTTTCCCAAATAACAAGAAGCCAAATATGGAAGGTAATAATGGGGGATTTGATTTGGGAATCAAAGGGGATGATGGGCAGGGCCGGCTATTGGATCTTGGGTTGGGAAGGGCCGATGGCTTAGGATGATGTGGGGGTTTTGGCCGTGAGGTAGAAGAGGAGATGGGGGAAATCTTGTCGGCGGTGGGCTTGGGAAGGAATGGGGCTTGGCCAGTGGGGGAGACAGGGAAGGGAGGCCGGCGGTCTAATGGGAGGTGGGGAGAGTGGCCGGTGGAGGAGGGCTATTTGGCGGCTGTGGGGAAGGGCGGGAGACGGGCGGCCGACGTGTGATTAGGATTAGGGTGGCTGGCGATGAAGTAAGAGTCGGACCACGAGCCCGAACACTTCCGACGACTGGTGGGTATTGCTTTGCCCACACCTTGGGACTTCACCACTCAAGAACTCACGAGTTCTAGAGAGAAAACATATATTTTATTTCATTCATCGTTATCTCTCATACAAGATGAGAACCTTATATGTAGGCCTCCATACAATTATATTAGAAAAGAAAGATAAGAATACCCTTGGGGCTACAACTCAAACACAAACAGATAAAGGTACAATTGTCACACCTAATAAAAGAAACACAAATACAAAATATAAATAAAAAATAAAGACTTCTGATCGAGGCCGTCGCTCTGCGTTGCTTCCGATGATAGACATTCCATAATCTCCTGCTGATGTCCTCATCAATAGTTGTGTTTGCTATTTTATTTCTTCAATGAATGCGACTTTTTCCTTGTTACTGTTAAGCTTCTTACCTTTTTCCTTTAATCAATGAACTTGTTGAATTGTTTATGTGATGAAAGCAGTATGCTGTCTTTCATTTAAGATAGTTGTCTTTGACCTTTCCTACATTTTACTTAAGTTCCTTGTTGCACATTTAAATGGGTGGTGTCCGTAATTTTTTTATACTGATTTTTTAACAAATATTTATTACTGGATGTTCTTTAAATTGTGGATGCTTTTATAACTTGTTATAAATATATGGGTGTTTGTATATGAAATGCTTGAACCTTGTTCTTGAATTAACAACTACATGCACAGCTTTTCTTAGCAGGAACTAACATGTACCCAAAGTGGACGTGAATCAACTTGCAATTAGTTTAGTAGTTTAGTGGATTAATTAGTTCATTGTATTGTAAATCTATAAATATCCCTCATTAGGAAAGGATGAGTCATGAAGTCGAACATTACCTCTTTCTAATGTTGTTTTACTTTGAAGTGATAGATTAGATTGAAGTGTTCTAATTAAGATATTCAATCTTATCGTTGTGCTTCAATTGTACCTCCTTCCCGCAAGTCATCATTTGCATTCATCCATTCCAAATTTCTATCATTTTAATCCTTTACTTTCACTTAGCTAGCATTCATCCTCATTTTAATCGTCCTCCATCAACTTCTCAAAATCACATAAGATTGTCAATTGTATCGCATTTTTAGTGCAAATCTTTATACCTATCATTTTTGCCTCGTGCCCCATCCAAATCTCTGCCTAAACCCCGTTCAAGAAATTTCCATGACAAATAGTGCGATGCCATGTTCTACTTCAAGAACTTTTTTTTTTGAAGTGCATTAAGCACATCACTACTTGAAGCTTTGCTACTTGCACAGTCTCATTCAGAATTTTGGATTATCCACCTCGAGCTCCTTTTGAACCTGCTCGCCTGGAGAACCATCAGGTGGTTTTTTTTATCGTGACCTTTCATGGTTCCTAAGTTACATTGTAGCATTATGGCCTTAGTCATATATATTGCTAGAAATGTAAACTTGAACACCCAAATGCAAAATCTTACTTCTTTTCATTCACAATTACAAAGCTGTCGCTTCTTCACTCAGCATTATAGATCCTTACAAACTAGCCGTCAACATCAAGCTATCGTCAATGCCAATCATGAATATTGACTCCACTTTGCTAAGATCCCATGGTTTTGTTGCTAAGGTTTGGATTGTTGATGACTTCATTTCTTGAGTGTCATCAATCATCATCAAGAAACCTAATGTCTTTTCATTAATAAAAGATGTTGCAAACCACCCATCTAGATTTCATCAATCTTCTATTATTTTACCACCCTTTGCCTTTCCATGAAGAAATCAATCATCTCTGTTGACCCAAGACTTCTCGAAGATGGTATTGACAATAGTTGGTTCTATTGTTGATTTGTACATATTCTCTTCCGCCTTATTGATTTCTTGATTTTGTCTTTAGGATCTTCAATTATATTCCTCAAGATAGCTAGAATTGAAGCATCTAAAACATGCCAAGATCTTTTTTGTCGGGCCCAAAAAATATAATCAATTATTTTATTGAAGTAGTCTAAATCTATTTTTAACGGATTTTGAAGATTGTTTAGCCGAATATTATTATGTAAGAATGGATAAGTTGGATAAAAAGGTAGCATCTAATTTTGTTATCTTATTGGAAATTAGCTTGTGATTCACAATTATAGAGAAACATCTTGGATTACCTATTTAACAATGAATCATTTGGAGCACCAATGGATCCCCTTTTCCCCCTCCATCAAATTTTTTTTGGACCAACCAGTGCCACTATTTTTCAGTTCATATAAATAAAACTTGTCGAACAGTAATGACATGAATCCTTTAAGAAATTGTGTTAATGCTAGGGCGTGCCCTGGAAGCAACGCGATGTATGGCCTGAATACAATGACAACTGTGCAAGGGCCGCTGCACCGGTGCTCGGGTACAGTGTTAAATAGGCAAGGGTTACCACATCAAGGACGGATGTGGGCAAAGAAGCTAGTCCATGAAATTAAAATTAGGATATGAACTTGGAATATAGGTTCCCTTACAGGAAAATTAATGGAATTAATAGATATTATGATTCATAGGAAGTTAAATATTTTGTGCATTCAGGAAACTAAATGGGTTTGAGAGAAGGCTAAGGAAATTGATAGTTTAGGATGGAGTCGTACTAGAAATGGAGTAGGTGTTATTATAGATAAGAGTTTAAAGGATAATGTTATAAATATTAATAGGATTGAAGATAGAATTATAGCTTTAAAGATTATTGTTGATGATAAGATTGTTAATATTATAAGTGCTTATGCTCTTCAAGTAGGTTTAGATATGAGTTCTAAATTAAATTTTTGGAATGACTTAGAAGAATTAATACAAAAGATACCTCTTGAAGAAAGAGTTTTTATTAGAGGAGATTTAAATGGACATGTTGGTAGAGAGGTAGATGATTTTAAAAGTATTCATGGTGGCCATAGATTTGAAACGACGAATGAAGGTGGCAAGAACATATTGGATTTTTGTTTAGCTTATGATTTTTCAATTGCTAATACATTATTTAAGAAAAAGGAATGAGCATCTCATTACTTATCAAAATGGATATAGTACAACTCGGATTGACTATTTTCTTATTAGAAAATTAAATCGTTAGATTTCAAAGATTGTAAAGTTATTCCGAGTGAAAATTTATGTACCCAACATCGATTTTTAGTTTTGGACTTTAAGATAAAGGGGCATAAAATAAAAAATAAAGTAAAACGATTTTCTAGGATTAGATGGGGGCATTTAAAGAATATTAACAAAAATATTTTTGAGAATAAGATTTTAGATCTTAAGATTTTGTCTGTGCATGAGGATGCTAATGTTATGTGGGAAAAAATGGCTAGTTATATTAAGAATATTGCAAAAGATATCCTTGGAGTATCAAAGAGAAAAGCTCATAATAGTAAAAATAGTTGGTGGTTGAATCCAAATGTGCAAGAGACGATTAAAAATAAGAAGTTTTGTTATAAAAATTGATTTAATTTTAAAAATTCTGATAATTGGGAAATATTTAAAGTGGCTCGTAAGGATGCTAAGAAAGCAATATGCGATGCAAATACATTAGCTTTTGGTGATTTATATAATAGATTAGATATTAAAGAGGGAGAAAGATATGTATATAAGTTAGCCAAACAAAGATATAGGAGTAGTAAGGATTTAGTTCAAGTGAAGTGTATTAAGGATGAAGATCAAAAAAATATTTTTCTTAAAAGATGATATTCAACAACGGTGGATGAGATATTTTGTTAAATTTTTAATAAAGATTGTGAAAATAAGATTGACTATAGTGACCTTAGCACTCTAAATGAAAATATAGATTTCTGTTTTTATCGGCGTATTAGTAAAATTGAAGTTAGAGAGGCTTTAAAGAAAATGAAGGGTGGAAAAGCTGTTGGACCTGATGATATTCCAATAGAGGTGTGGAAATGCTTAGAAGATGAAGGAATTTCATGGCTTACTAAATTTTTTTTACTATTTTGAAGACTAAAAAGATGCCAGATGAGTGAAGAATGAGTGTGTTAATTCCTATTTTTAAGAATAAAGGTGATGCACATGATTGTGCGAATTATAGAGGTATTAAGTTAATGTGTCATACTTTAAAACTATGGGAGCGAGTTATGGAGCATAGGTTGCGGTGTGATACTAATGTTTCTCAAAATCAATTTGGATTCATGCCGGATAGGTCGACTATGGAAGCCATACATTTATTAAGAGGTTTGATGGTGAAATATAGAGAAAATAAGGAGGATCTACATATGATATTTATTGATTTAGAAAAAGCATATGATAAAGTTCCAAGAGAAGTGCTATGGAGAGTTCTGAAAAAGAAAGGAGTCAATAATGCTTATATTCAAATCATTAAAGATATGTATGCAGGAGTTATTACTTGTGTTCAAACACAAGGTGGATTGACTAAGTATTTCCCTATTTCGGTTGGGTTATGACAAGGATCAGCCTTAAGCCCATATCTTTTTGCTTTAGTCATGGATGTTCTCACTAGACATTTGCAAGAGGATGTACCTTGGTGTATGCTTTTTGCTGATGATATTCTTCTTGTTGATAAGACTAGAGAGGGAGTTGAAGGTAAACTTGAATTATGGAGGTCAACCTTAGAGTCTAAAAGTTTTAGCTTGAGTAGATCTAAAACGGAATATATGGAGTGTAATTTTAGTAGTAATAGACCTAGTGAGGGGATTGTGACTTTGGGCGATCAAGTCATTAATAAGAGTACACATTTTAGATATCTTGGATCTATTGTTCAGAGGGATGGTGAAATAGATGGGGATATTCTCAACATAAGTCAAGTTGGATGGTTGAAGTGGAGGAATGCATCGGGCTTGTTATGTGATAGAAATGTACCCTTCAAACTTAAGGGAAAATTCTATAAGATGGTAGTGAGGCCTGCAATGCTTTATGGTGCTGAATGTTGGCCATTAAAAGAGAAGCATAATACTAAGTTAAGTGTGGCAGAGATGAGGATGCTCAGGTGGATGAGTGGCTTTACCCTTAGAGATCGGATACGAAATGAGCATATATGTGAAAAGCTAAGTTGCACCGATACGGATACGGCGATACGGATACGACACGATACGGATACGGGACAAGCCAATTCTTAAAAATACAGGATACGGATACGGCACGGATACGACATTATAATATATAAATAATACATAAAAATTAATAAAGTAATTAAAGTGTAATATTTGAAATGACAAAAAAATTGAAATAAAAGTAAGCATTAAGTATTTTATTTCTCTTCATTGATTGGATGAATGAGTATGTGCTCCAATTTCTTTCACAACAGGATGAGGATGAAACTTGGCCAAGCAATTTTATGGCGATTGTTTGTAGTAGAGGTGCTGAAGCTCCATGTATAATCCACCACATTTTCGGATCAATTCTCCACCTATCACGCAATGACTCTTGGTCACTAAAGTCCTCTAAATAACCAAAAAATTTAGCAAGATCAATATTGACACTTCTTCTCTCCTCATTTGGAAAATAACGCTTCAAACATGTCTTCCTCATATTTGAAATTTCTAAATCTTTCTGTGGAGAAACTCTTTGAGGATCCTCTTGAAGCCATTCTTTAGTTGAATATCTTCAAATAACATTAAAATGAAATAATGAAAAAATGTTGAAATTACAAAAACAACAAATGTGAATTCATAATGAAAAAATGTTGAAATTTACCTTGGATTTAGTGAGTGAGCCAAGCAATGTAAAGGTGTATTACTTTTGCTCCACCTATCTTCTAGAATAGCATAGATAACATCCCAAAAGCTTGAGTCTTCATGAAGTGTCTTTCTCTCATGTCTATATATAATTTCTTTTACTTTGGCTAGCATTGAATCCCACATCTCATAAATGAGATGTAAACAAGACTTATCCGTATCAGCTACTCTCAACATCTCATAAATTGGGTCTGTGAAATTTATGATGTATTCAATCTCATCCCACCATAAATCATCTAAAAGCTTCTCTTTTACATACCTAGCCTTTCCAACATCATCTTCCCTATAACATGCCCATTTGACACTGATCACCATAGCTTGAAGAACATTTTTTATTTTTTTGAATCTTCTCAACATCACTATTACTGTGGCAAACCGAGTTTCAGCAACTGCAAGCATCTTTAAATTAGAGAAATCATTGAACATAGAGAGTCTCATGGAGTGATTCATAATAAAATTTCTAATTACAATTGCATCTTCAGCAATCACTGTGATCCAATGACATTCATTATAGGTGATTTCATTTGCCTCGGTATCCTTAGCTGCACAAATATTCTTCAAAGCAAGATTAAGCGTATGCACAACACATGGTGTCCAGAAAATATGAGGATATGCTTGCTCTACAAGTAGACCTGCAGCTCTACAAACAGGTGCATTATCAGTAATGACCTGAATGATGTTTGAAGGCCCCACCATCATGATAACTTCTTTGATTAAATTAGAAATGAAGAACTTATCCTTGTACTGTCCTTCACAGTTTACAGCTTTGATAAACATAGGATAACTCTCTGTTACAGCCATGAAGTTGATAAGTGGTCTTCTTTGTGGATCTGTCCACCCATCACAAACCAAAGTAACTCATTTTTCCTTCCAAACTCCTCTAGTAGGCTCGAGCAACTTCTCAATATTGTCCCTCTCTCTTTGCAACAACTTCGTTCTAATGATATTATATCCTGGTGGCACGTATCCTGCAAGATTGTTATTGCATGCATATGTAAAGGCATTTTTGTAATGTGGATTCCTTGCTAGGTTAAAAAGAAGTCCAGCTGAGTAAAACATTCTAGCTATTTCCCCGTCTAGTTGTTCTCTCATTTGTAAATTAAATGCTTTCTCCAAAACACTATCTACAACATGTTTTCTTTTTTTTGGTTCAAATCCCTCCATTCGAAAAGGTCCTTTGTTTACAGTACTGTCATCACATCTAATTGAAGAAGATGATGAAGGATAGGAAGCATGAGTGCTTGGAAGTGGAATATGTTTTGGAAGCTCTTTTTTACTCCTTTGCTTAGCTTCACTGATTTTTCTTTGTAATTCAGCCATTTGTAATGAACTTATCTTCGGGCAAACTTTGATTCCATGACCACTAATCTTCAACAAATGAGCTTTCACTCTATAATATGATCCTTTGTATGATGCATTACAAAAATTGCATTTGAATGCAATATTGCCTCCCCCTTCTGATGTTTTACCTATTTTTGTAACATAACCCCATAAATGTTTGTTATCTTCAATATTAATTTCTGATGGACCATCATCAGAACCAATTCCTGCTCCACTAGAACTCATTATCCTACAAAGGATTTATACAAATTAAAACATATGAATTTGAAACATGAAAAAATTTAAGTGAAAGTGTAAATATGTTGCGACTCTGCCGGGGGTCAAGGGGCAGCGCCCCTGCGGGGGTTTTAGGGGGCAGCGCCCCCGAAACAAATTTTTTTGTAAGAGTAATTTTGCAGTGCTGTTTATTTTTAAAGTTGTTTTTATGGCAAGATACCGAGCGATACCATTCGGTACCCCTCCATACCGAGCAATACCGAGCGGTACCGAGTTCCAATACCGAGCGATACCGAGTTCCAATACCGAGCAGTACCGAGTTCCAATACCGAGCAGTACTGAGTTCCAATATCGCTCGATACCGAGTAGTACCGAGCAATACCGAGTTCCAATACCGAGCGGTACCGAGTTCCAATACCGCTTGGTACCGAGTAGTACCGAGCAATACCGAGTTCTAATACCGAGTTCTAATACCGAGCAATACCGAGTTCCAATACCGCTCAGTACCGAGTAGTACCGAGCAATACCGAGTTCCAATACCGAGCGGTACCGAGTTCCAATACCGAGCAGTACCGAGTTCTAATACTGCTCGGTACCAAGTACCGAGCAATACCGAGTTCCAGTAACGTTCGGTACCAAGCGGTACCAAGTTTCAATACCGAGCCTATGATTAAGAAAACGAAGAACGATGAAGAAAACGAACCTACACTGCTCACGTCGCCTTCACTGTTCGCGTTGTCAAGCCGCTTCGTCGACGAAGGATGATCCTATCGACTTTAATGCTCGCGTCGTCAAGCCTCTTTGTCGACAAAGGATGATCCTGTTTGCTTCTATGCTCGGGTCATCGAGCCGCTCCTTCAACTATAACGAAGAAGATGAACACGTGTGTGAAAACGAAAAACCTAGCTCTTTGAAATGTTTCAGCCGCATAAATGAATATGGATATTGAGCGGAAACGGAGGAAAGTCGAAAAGAAAAGGGTAAATCGTGGCTCAGTATTTTTTAATAGGACACGCATATCCGATACGCGTGTCCAGTCAAATTTAAATAATATTTTAATCGGACACGGCAAGGCCGTATCCGACACGTATCCGTGCCGTATCGGAGGCGTATCCGTATCCGACACGTATCCGATACAGCATGCCTCGTAAATAGGAGTATCCGTGCAACATAGGTGAAAAGGTTGGAGTAGCTCCAGTAGAAGATAAGATTTAGAGAGAGTCGCCTTAGATGGTTTGGTCACATAAAACGGCGACCTTCCGATGACCCAGTTAGGAGAGTAGAGGTATTAGATTTGACTTATGTTAAGAAAGGTAGGGGTACACATAAAAAGACTTGGTTAGAAAATATTAGAAATGACCTTTCTTTATTAGATTTAAACGAGAATTTGACTTTTAATAGGACACAATGGAGAAAAAGGATTCATGTAGCCGACCCCACGTAGTGGGATAAAGGCTTGATGTTGTTGTTGTTGTTGTATAAATAAATGACTTAACAGCATATCATATCTTATTTTGGCAAAATTTAATACAAATCCAAAGAGAAGATATCCTCCCCCCTCCCCCTACTATAGCAAAAAAATTTGGATTGGCCAATTCCACTATTTTCCTGGTCATATAAATAAATGACTTGACATCTCATGTCTTATTTTGACAAAATTTAAGAAATCCAACCAGAAGATTTATTTTATTGATGAAATCTCTGACGCATTTTTTTAAATCAAAGTGACAAATGGGATCTTTGATTCAATGACGGTTGATAATATTCTTTATGTTGAGATGTTGGTGCAAACCTCGACAGTGTTCTTTTGATGTATTGATTGAGTTTCTCAAGTGCCTAAAGGTTTACATTCTATTTGGTTCATCCACATCTTGTGCATGGAAAGGAAGTGCTTAAGAGGTTTTGGTTGAATGGATGGTTACCATCTCCATTGGATCAACTAGAAAGTTCGACATTGAGGGCATGGTTGTTGTGAGAGGGGAATAATGATGTAAATCCACATGTAATCAGTTTATTATTTATTAGTAATTAATTATGACTAATTAGCTTAATGCACTGGAAATCCATAAATACTCCCTTTTTGGGGAGAGGATGAGATATGAAATTGACTGAATACCCCATTTCAAATTTTTTCATCCTTTGGATTGATAGAGCTGCTTCAATTGCTCTAATTAAAATCTTGGGTCCTATCGAAAGCTATTTGCCCTCTTGAATTTTGATTTTTGAGGGTTGCTTTATGGCTGAAATCTTACTAAAGGCACTATATGTAGGCAATTGCTAGTAAGAGTTTACTCCAACACAGGTAACTTACCTTCCCTGAGGCAGAATATTTGTTTTTTTAGACAAGTGAGCAAGTGCAATTTTTAGAAATTAATAGGTTAGGGCTTTTGAGTGCGGGCTAGCGGAGAGGTGTGAAAGCTCCCAACCTTTTTACCATGCTTCTCTCCACAACGCATTATGTACTTGCTATTCACTGTTTACCAGGTAGACTGTCTCAAACATGACAAAATTGCTGGGTCTTATTTTCATTTTTGTGATTTCCTTACAAATGTGCCAATATGTGGGTACTGTGATATCATTGGATTGAGGAATATCAAAAGCGCGGGCTAGCGGAGAGGTGTGAAAGCTCCCAACCTTTTTACCATGCTTCTCTCCACAACGCATTATGTACTTGCTATTCACTGTTTACCAGGTAGACTGTCTCAAACATGACAAAATTGCTGGGTCTTATTTTCATTTTTGTGATTTCCTTACAAATGTGCCAATATGTGGGTACTGTGATATCATTGGATTGAGGAATATTTGGGTTAAGGACCGGGAGAGAGAGAGAGAGAGAGAGAGAGAGAGAGAGAGAGAGAGAGAGAGAGAGAGAGAGAGAGAGAGAGAGAGAGAGAGAGAGAGATGCTTAGGATTAGAGATGTTCGGACTATATTATAGTACTTAGTGGATAAACATATGAGTTTGATATGGATAAGCTATCTTGCAAACTAATGATGGCGGCCTCTCTGCTTTTAAACTTTTTGATCTAACTTATACTCTCTTAAACAGGTGAGTTACATTTTTCCTAAGTGGTTAGATATGATTGATATAATGTTCTTTATCTATTTAACATGCTGAGGTTGAAATCTGTTTCCCTTGCATTTGATTTTTAACACTAATACGATCTGCAAAACCTCCATTATCACGGTGATAATGGAAGAAGACTTTAGAAGTATACTGCATTGCGATAAGAATCTCTGTGCAATATTCTCTCTTAGCATTAAGGACAATCAAGCTTTTGTGGTGTCTCAGTTTGTTCTTTGATATATATGCCATAACCTTTGTTTTGTATCCTATCTTACTGCTGTACTCATTGATCAAATGTTATTTACGTTATAACGCCTTCTTACCCCTCCGTAAATTATTTATGCTATATTTATTCCTTTAGATTGACCGGCATGTACTATCAGCAAGCAAGAACGTAGAGCAGATTTACCCAAAAAAATAAAATAAAAACGTAGAGCATCTATGCGTAATTATAAGAATTTGTTGAGATCTTAACAGCTAAAATTACAGCTGTGCATTGTTCTGTTCTTATCTCGGATATCGGAATTCGCAGTAGGTAATCTCAGCAGATTTATTCCTAAAACCTAGTTGCATAATCAGAAATGGTTTAATATGTTGCTCTTGGAAGCTTGATCTGTTTAGGTTGTTAGATCTGCTTTTGTATATATCAATCTCTTCTACAGTAATGCTTCTACATTAGATCTGCCTTATGTTTTTTCTCATTGTTAGCGTACATGGCATGACTCGACCAATGTAATCCTTGCACCATTGTATTCCGGACAAGTAAAGAACCCTAATAAGTGCGGACAAAAGAAGAGCGACTTGAGTATGCTTCTACGTGGCTCGGTTTGGTTTATTAGTTTCAAGAAGTTTAATATGTATATAATCAGTTGAATTTTTGTTGATTCAAGAACTTAAATAGATGCAATCTTTCAAGGCATTTCTTGAAAAAGTTTAATTGACAAGAAAAAATATTAAGCCTATTAGTCAATATGCTTATTAGGTTTTTAGTCGAGTTTCATTTCATGTTTATGAAGGGTTCTGGTCCTTCAGTATATATATTTGGGTGCCGTTGAATGTTTGTTACTTAGCATATAATTATTTTAATACTTTTAGTGCTCCCTTTCATTTATAATGCAATTCCTGGTCAAACACTTCTCGACTCATTTAAAGCCTTGGTATCAACCTCGTATATTGCAATCAAGTATCTAAGACCTACAATTGTAATGTCTATAGAAGACTTATCACAATTACGAGTTTTGTATTCGAACATTATAAAGGTTAAACTGCTATTCCCAAAAGTTGAGAGCCAATTTTAGTGGCTTAGCATCAACTATATTAATCTATATTATGAGGATCCAAACCATCAAAATAAAATCCAACCTTTATAAGTAGTACTTAAAGATCCAATGAATAAAGATGGATCAAGAAAGACCTTTAAGATCTACTCTTTAGTGAAAGGTAAATTATCTTCTAAATTAAGCAAGCTATTGAAAGTATAAATGTATTTGTTTGGAATGCTTTAAAAATTTTTGGGGTGACACTTAAATGTCTTTTTATTTAATTAAATCCTTAGAGTAGGTCACAAAGCAACACGAGAGGTTAAATCCTAAGAAAATGAGTTAGGAAATGTAAGTGAACGTGGAGAGACTATTAAAGGCTTGCTTCATTAAAAGAGTTGTCCATCAAATTGATAGTAAATATAAAAATGTTGAGAGACAATAGGAATTGATTGATGTACGTAGATTATACTAATTTGAATGGTGCATGTTAAAGTATGCATGACGTCTATTGGTAATTGATTCACATGTGTGGGTTTCGAAAATTTGCACCCTGGCCTCCTTGCTTTTGGGAGAGTTTTAAAGAATTAAGTTTCGAGGTAAAATTTTAGAAGATAAATTTGGTTTGAATAAAGACACTCCAAAGATTTTGCCCTTATGTTGCAAGGACTTTAGATTTGAGTTTGGCTTTCTTATAGGAGCAAGCCCTTATAGTTAATTACCTCTCAAAATAAAGAGAGAACTTTCAATTAAGGCTACTTGTCGATCATATACGTAGAAAGTAATTGTCATTTGGTGTATAATAGTAGCATGTGTTTAGATATTGCTGAAAATTTAATATTTAATATTGAAAATTTCCCCACCGTGTTCTTAAAGTGGTTGGTGGGGGAATGATAATGGACCCGATCAATATCCTATAGTTCCTTCATCACATGTCATCATGGTCCCTAGTCTATTTAGTTAGAGGAGTTAGTTGACCCAACCTGATAGAAGGTTCTTTGTCGGTTGTCATAGGTTGCATTATCCAAGGGAACCATGTAGACCTGAGATGATTATTTGTTTAAATTGTCATATTTTTATCCACCTTAGCTGATAGAGGGCTTTGTGCCTTATTGAGCATGTCTTATTGATTCATATCTGAAAGATTTAGTGTCATTGGGGAGCGCACGGGCTTTGGCCATGATCATAATTTAGTGGTGCCATTTGGCGACAAACCACTCGGTTGAGAGGAATCCGGTCATAACTTTTTTCCTTTGGTGCCATTTGGCGACAAAATTGTTGGTTAGATGACAAGTGTCATGTCCTTGTTGACAATAGACTGTTTGAGAATGAATCATAGTGATATTCTTGATCAGATATTAACTCTTTGTGACCTGAAGTGATATTTAAATTTGTCCACATCGACAAACTATTGCGGATGGTAGATGAGTTTTCTTTAAGCATATGATGATTGATTTCAACTTTAAATATTTCAAATTTCGATATGTTTTGGAGTTTTGAATTTTGTGGGTACAATGTGTCCATTGTCATTGCTTGTAAATATGACCACTATATGAATTACAAGCCTTCTACTATCGTGTTTAGGCAAGTTACAGGGAAGATCTTCTAGTGCTGCTAACAGGGAATGTAGATCTTCTAGCGCTGATACACTTTCTTTAGGATATCATCAAATTGAATTCACCAAGCAAATGAAGAGAATACATTTATCATAACAAATATGACTTATAGCTATAAAGCTATGCTATTTTTATAGACGAATGTGAGAGAAACTTATCGATATTTTATGAATATCATCTTCCTTTGTTAAAAAGTGAGGAATATATAGGTTTAAATTAATGATATGCTAGTGAATATTATAACTAAAGATGACTTGAAAGATGCATAAAAACTTTTGATACCCAACCAAAATGCATTACAAGGCAAAAGTCTAAAAAATATGTGCTTAGAGTTTGCTTTTTTTTTTTTTTAATGAATTTTACATTTTATTGAGAAGCATTTAAGAAAATTTATATAAGGTCTATGCTGACAATGGCTCCTCTTTGATATCCAAAGCTTGTTCAAAGTTGATTAGGAGATGTGCTTCATTCCTAATTAATCTTAGATAAAATTAAAGATTACATGGATTAAGAATTAGTATTTAAGTAATTAAAGCATCCTTGGTAACTTCCCTTTGATTGATTAGTTAATGTTCTAGAAAACCAATGTTTTTATATCTTAAATTTGGAAGTTCTATAATAAGCTTTTGCTTAATCAAAGAAGTTATAAAAATGTAATTGCCAATTTTTTACATAAGGCTCTGATAAGCTCAAAAAAGAATTACCTATTTAATAAAAATTTAACCCTAACAATGATAATTGCTACTAGGATGCTTCAACCATATCTTCAAGTGCATTCCATTATAGTTGTGATCAATTAATCTTGAAGTCAATAAAACATAAGCCTGAGCTTTTAAGGAGGTTGACAAGGTACTCCTTTTGCTTAGTAAATATTGGTTGGACTACACACTAAATGCTAGCTTGGCATCTTAAGCTCATTCAACTTCAAAACAAAGTTCTTTAACACCACCTAAGAAGAATCTTAGTCAATAAATCATTATTGGAACATCTATACCAATGGAGCATTTGGAGTCAATAGTCAAGGATTTGGGGTGTCAACGAAGGCTAAATAACCTCATTCCACAATATTCTCTTCAACATAAATTGAAGCTACAAACAACCAATTATAATATGAGATAATGAATTAGTAGTGACTATTTTTTGAGTTGCAATTTCATGGTTTGGTGGCATGTTAGGTGAAATTTTATAGCGACTTTTTTTTTGGGCTAGGATGAGATTTAGAAAAATGTATTAGGAGTAATTTACGAGTTTGTGGATGTTAAGAAGTTAAAAGTCCAGTGTTCAAACTCTACAAGGAGAGGGGTAAGTATTGGATTATTTTATTTTTGCTAATTGTGTTAAGATATTAATTAGAATTTAGGTTAAGAGTTCAAAGGCGTGTGAATTCTTTTGGAATGCTTAAAATTTTAGAAATAATGTCCATGAGTTATTAATAATTCACAAGGGTTGCTTCAAGCATTGTTTCACTTCTTCTTCCCTAGAGTCTCTTGTCCTTGGAAGGGTTGGGAGAGGTAAGTTCCAGCAATCGATCGAGGTTTTCTGCCTGCTTCAAGATGAAGCAAAAGGAGGAAGGTTCTCTGCCTTGCCGGGTTCATTAAGGGAAGATTATTGTCAGATCATGTGCTTATAGCTCAAGCAATTTTCCATAAGATCAGATTTTCTAAATCTTAAAGGTTTAGTTTCTTTCAAAATTGATATGGAGAAAGCATATGATTGTATGTGTTCAGACTCCTTAAGGAAAATTTTGGTGTATTTCAGTTTCCCTATGAAGTTCTCCAATCTTATTATGTAATGTGTGGAAAATCCTAGGTTCTCTTTGATGACTAATGGCTCTTCTTCTAATTGGATAAATGCTAAAAATGGCTTCTGTCAAGGTTGTCCTCTCTTTCCTTTCTTGTTTATTCTTTGCTCTCAACTTTTATCAAATGCTCTTGTTCAAAAAGGTGAAGGTATTGGAGTTTGTATTTGTCCAAATGGACCAAAGATTTCTCACTTGTTATATGTACATGATACTATTATATTTTCTGAGGCTAGTAAGAAGGCTGTAAAGGAGATCAAGAGTTTTTTAATAGATTTTTGTGATTGGATGGGTCAAAGAATTAATTTTGACAAGTCTGCTATTCTTTTTGGAAAGTCTGTTAATAGGAGGAGAAGGAAAGTCATTAATCATATTATGGAGATGTAACAAGTTAGAGAATTCATATATCTTGGTTTAAAAATAGCTTTGAGGAGACTAGTTCGAGTTAATTTCCAATTCATTATTGACAAAATTGTGAGAATGCTAAATATTTGGGGGAATAAGTTCATTTCATTGGCTGGGAAGTTTATTCTTGTTAAATCAATGATGTTATCTTATTTTACTTTTCATTGTACACATTCTCTTGTCCCTAAAGGAGTTCAGGATGAGATTGACAAGATGTGCAGAAGTTTTATTTGGAATAACCAAGGTGGAAGGCTTGGTCTTCATTATGTTAGTTGGAAAGTGTTTTGCAATCTTATTAAATGGGGTGGGCATGGTCTCCACTCTTATGCTAGTAAGGTTGGTCCTTTGAGAGCTAAGTTGGCTTGGAAGTTTTTTCAAGAAAATGATTCATTATTACATAAAACTCTAGAACCAAAATATGGATCTCGGTTAAATCAGGATGGAACATATAAGAGAGCCTCGGCTGCTTAGAAAATTATATATGAAGGTGGTAGATTTCTAAATTTGATTATTAGGTGGGAAATTTCTATTGGAAGCTCTATAGATGTGTATAAGGATGTTTGGATTTGAGATAAATGCATTAATAAATGACCAACGTTTGTGGTATCTCCGAATTCAAAGGGATTAACCGTTGATAAGCTAATTATAGATGGAGTTTGGGATGTTCATGAGCTATGTAGGATCTTCGGCTTGGAGCTTGTGGAGCGAACATGTCAAATTTAAATCATGCCAGATTTAGTTGAGGATAGAATGGAACTGTTATTTCAAAAGTCAGGAAAGTCAATTTCTGCATTAATTAATGAAGTTTAATTTAAAGTTCAACCTTGTATTCCTTACTGGAACTGGATAAAAAGGTGAAACTTTTGCCTCAAGTTGAGGTGTTTTGGTGACGTGTGTTTAATAACGTTATTCTAATAATTCATTTCCTCTCATATAGGAGATTGCATAATGATTCTTCTTGCTTAAGAGGTTGCAATGCTATTGACGATATAGATCATGTGACTACAAAGTGCATGAAGCTGCTGGAGGTTTTTAAACATTTAAATGGTTGGGGCTTTGGTATTCTGTATTTCAATTCTTTTGAAGAATGTTGTCTATGGTTGATCTGGCTTAGTTCAAGTAATGTGTTCTTTCTTAATTTGTATTGCATAGATGTTTATCTTTCTTGGAAGGCTAGGAATAAATATATACATGAAGGTGTTAAAGATAGCTCTTCTTTGATTTATGCTAAATCAGTGAGTTTTGCTTCATATTCTACCTTGGGATATGGCTATAATTCGGGCAACTGGGGTGTTAATCAGTTAAATAGGCTGTTGAATTGTTGGCACCCTCCTCCACCTGATTGGATCAAAGTAAATGTTGATGCTTCTCTACTTTCTACATATAAAGATGGGATTGGAGGTGTATTTTGGGACAACAAAGGTAGATTTCTTCTAGCTTTTGGAATTAATTGTGTTCATTAAGATATTGCTCGGTTGAAACTTTTTGCTGTTCAAGCTTTAAGGAATGTTATTAACGATTGGATGTTCATCTATAAGGGAATTATCATTGAAGCTGATAGTTATAATATCATTAATTCCTTCTAAATTTGGCTAAGAAGGGTGGTCAGTGGATGGAGGACTTCGCTTTCTTAAAAACTTCAATCATGTCATTTTCAATTGTGTTAATAGGAAGTATAATAAGTTAGTGGATTTATATGCTAACTATGCTTTGTTTGGTGATTATCTTTGGGATGATTTGGTTGTAATAATGTTCCTCCTTTTTCTAGCTTGTTTAAAAAGGAACTTGAAACTTTGGCTAAAAAAAATCTTCATTGGTTGTAATCTTCATTGGTTGCAATTGTTTTTCATTTTAATTAATGTAATTAGTTTGCTTTCTCAAAAAAAAAAAAAAAAAAAAGACTCTAGAAGGTCTTTAAATGGGTTAAATAGGCTACGATGGAAAGAAGTAGTTTGCATTAGCTAAATTGACCATATAAGGCTCTTTTATACATTTGTTGATTGCTTGACTGGTTAAACAGCAAACAATAGCTTATATAGAGCCTAGGTAAGATGGGGTTGTATTTTGTGTTAATTATGAATAGTTTAAAGTCATATAAATGAAGTTTGCTTGAATGGTTAAATATGTAAATGGGTTTGACCAAGTTCAATATGTTGACTTAGTCAAATCCATCATGATTTAACTCACCCAAGTCAATATGTTGACTTGGTCAAATCTAGAGCAACTGTGTGAGTCCCCTCTTACCCCTTGAATCCCTCAAGGCAAACTGCCTCTCTCAACCTCTCCTCTCTCTCTCCCTCATGAAGTTGAATCTCCAAGCTCTCTCTCAAGAAAAATGTCTCTACTGCTCAAGTCCTCTTCCCTAAAAATATAACAAGAGTTTATAAAATGGGCTCTCAAAAATACTAATTTATATATTAAGCCTTCTAATCATACAATATAATACACCATTCCTACAGTATGATTATTTCAATTACATTAATAATCATCTTATAAGATTAATAATTATCCAATATGATTAGTTATATAAAATCATAAATTTTGTAGTTAAGCTCTCTATTGACTATCAAGTATGATTAAGATCATATAATATGATCATTAATGATTGATTCGATCCTAATTCAATTCCTAAATATATGGGATTAAATTAGGTAATTTTAATTAATATTCATATATTACAAACCAATTCGTATAGTACTATTAATGAAAATTTCAAATTTTAAAATTTATTATTTTAAGTAACATAGATTTGGTGGAAAGGTATTACCAAAATAGTTGATCATATAGTATGATTTAAGATCATATGGTACAATTAGTTATTATTCATTTTTAGTTAATCTCATTTAATTAAATATTTTAATTAATTTATATTTGAATAAGTCATATAATATGATTTGGATAGTATAGAATGACTAACAAAAAATTTAAAATAATCAATTTTAGTCCACCTTATGTGTGTTTATGTGTGTGTACATGGTTTCTTAGCCAATATATACCCCAAATATAGAAAATGACTCAAGAAAAATAAAAAGTATTGATTCTATCAAATACAGACTAACTTAGACATTGATGCTACACTATCTTGAGCCTTCATTCTTCATGTTTTCTTAGTGTATGCTATTATTGAATTAGTTAATGACAAATAAGAAAAATATCAAAATTATAAAATTGGAATAAGAAATATTCAACTAAAAATATTTGTAAACATCAAAACATAAGGCCAGGCTCTTAGATTATAATAATCTCTCACTTTTTTATGATAATAAATATTATTGGTTAAGAATTAACTTTGCAAGTTTATTTTTTAATTACCTGCTAAGTGTCCCCCCTCACTAAATGACTTATGTTAAAAAAAGGGAAAACCTTTAATTTTCAATTCTTTATTTTTAAAAGACAGATTTTTTTTTTAATTTTAAAATACACATTTTCTTAAGAAATGTAACAACACAATGACTAGAAGAAAAATCACACTAATAAAAAACAAATATAACCAACACAACACTCTACTCCCCCTTTTGATATCACCATAAAGAGGAACTAAACATAGATATAATGCTAAGAAATGATAAATGACTAAAAAGATAAAGGATAATAAAATAGAGTACAATTAACACATGCAAACATGACACATATAAGACCAAAAATAAGCATGACATGAAGTGACCCCAATTTCTTAAGCACTTATATACATAACATCTAGTTTAGTCATAAGTGTATTGGAGGTATCATAATTTAGGGGTTTTATGAAAATATATGCTAATTGATTTTTAGTGTCCACTTGTTGTAATTTTACATCTTCCTTGGCCACGTGATTCCTAATAAAGTAATATCTCTTGTTAATATGTTTGGTGCAATAATATTGGATATAATTTTTACTTATGCAAATGACACTCATGTAATCACAAATGATAGGGATGGTTTCTACAATCAGTCAAAAATTAAGAAGCTATTGCTTCAATGAAAGGACTTGGGAAACATAGCTTACTAAAAAATATTATGTTTTAAACGTTCTACTAAAAAAATATTTTCGATGGAAAATTGTCAGCTTTACATATAGTAATTTCCCCTATTTCATTTTTAGTGATGTTATCTCCAAGTATTACCTTACCTCCACTCTTGGCTTCTACATGATGAATTTTTCATGTCTCCAATCATGTATTTATAACATCTATTGTCTAGGTACCACATGCTCTCACTAAATCTCTTGTGAGAGAACACTGATTACATCAATTAAGGGTTAATTTTGGAAACCTAAGTGGGTTATGCTATGTAGATGTTTTTTTGAGCCTCCAGACTAAATATACTCTACAGTGTATTCTATGTGTGAAAATGCATGCAATACGCCCTATAATGCCATAATAATAACACTTAATCCCTAGAAATTGATGCACAAATCTATATGAAAGTGATGTCTTCATTTGAAATATGGTGTTCATTTTGTATTTTAGGGTGTGGCTTTTCAGTGTGTGTAAGCCCTAATGTATTTCTTTGAAATGATGTTATTTTCTTTATTAAGTTTTCATTTGCACTTTTATGTATGCCTAATTGTACTAATGCTTCATGCTCAATACAATTCATTTTTAAGGTTTACTCATATTGTTCTTTAATTTCTTCTTCTAATTCAATTTGTTTTTTATTTAAAAACTCATGCTTTTATTTTAATGCAATATGCGCTCCAGTTAATGTTTCATGATGTTTATTTAATGCAATATGATTAGTTGTTATGTTTGAATAGTTATTTGCTAAATTGGAATGCTCTTCATGAAATTTTAAATGCTATCTTTTAAGGTGTGAATGATATTTTTTAAACTTTTTTGTAAGCATCATAGTGTTGTTCTAAAAGAGAGAAAATTATCATAGGATAAGTAGAATACCTAATCTCCATCGGATTCGCAAGTGTTATTTTTGGCCATTAAACATAAGTTGGTTACCCCATCTTTAGCTTGTATTTCTAATGACATTGAAACTAATTTTTCCCGAAAAGCCTTTTTAAATTTTTGTTTTCCCTTCTTTTCATTGTGTTTATCCTCACCCTTATCCTTAGCTGGGTGGGTCTTGGTGTTTGGCAATCATATTAGATATGCCTAAGCTTTTTGCACTCAAAATAAACCACATTAGTAGAAAACTTAATTAATTTTGCACTTTGACCTTTATGTTTGTCAAAATGGTGCTTTTGCTTATGTTTCAATAATCTCTTAAACTGTCAGGTCATTAGTGCAATATCATCATTTCCATTTGCTCTTGAATTTCCACTTTCAATATCATTAGCCATTAGTGCTACTTTTTGCTCCTTTTTCTTTTCACCTGAGTATGCATTTTTAATAAGACTTCTACTCATTGGTAATAAAAAAACTAAGAAGATTATCAATAGTGTGTAAATTTAAATCATTTGACACAAAAATATTAGTAGCTTTTACATCCCAAGCTTCAGGTATGCAACATAAAATTTTATTAACTTTCTTATAATTTGAAATATCTCTACCCAAATCCTGTAATGATGTGTTGATTTTTGTAAACCTAGTATACATATCAGAAATAGATTCATTAGGCTGCATGTGAAAAAGTTCGTATTCATTCAATAACAAATTCATGTAGGATAATTTTACTTCATTGGTTCCTTCATAAGTTATACAAAGTATATCCCATATCTCCTTACCAATGGTACAAGATGTAACACACTTGTAGTCTTCAAATTTAAAAGTATAGAAAAAATAATTATGACATTTGTCATAAAGTTGTGCTAAATCATGATCTTCTAAGGACCATTAAGTAAAGAGAATCTCTATTTTAACTCCATTCGCAATAATAAAAGGCAAAACATAGCCAATTTGAATTATATGCCACAAACAAAAAATAATCATTTGTAAAAAGGTGGACATATAAATCTTCCAAAAATTAAAAGAAATATTATCAAAAAGTGATAATCTAGTAATAGAGCGCCCTTCCAAAGTGTTACGATTACAAAAGTGTGCCATATGGATCTACTCAAGATATTTAAATCTAAAAGTGAGAACCTCACTCTGATACCAATTAAAAGTGCATTGATACCACTTGATAATACTTAAAGCACTTTAAGAGGGGGGAGGGGGTGAATTGGTCTTTTAAACTTTTTTGCTTAAAATATACTAAATATGTGGAATCAATTTAAGAGAATAAACTGTTATAACAAAATCATAAGTAAATATGATTTTTTCTCATTAAACAGTTAGAATATATATATATATATATATATATATATATATATATATATGAATTTTTTAAATAAAAACTTCAAGCTAATTATATATCACCCATAAATTTATTCCACAAAAAATAATCAAAGGTAAATAAAGGAAATCATTTACCAAGATAACAAATGTAAACTCAATAATTCTTCCACATAGATAATCAAAAGTAAAACCAGAGTGAGAAACTTGAGTTACGAGAAAGTAAAGAGAACAAAACTAAATTTATAGTGGTTTTATCAAAATTGACCTATGACCACTCCCTAAAGCTCCTCCTCTTTGAGTATTTCACTGAAAGTGTCTCTTCTTTAGCACATAATTAGGAGAGAAATCCTTCTCCCTTGATCAGCTAAAGAATGACCTTTACAGGCTTTGAAGAATTTCCCTCCTTCCACCTTGTGTCCTGGTAGAGATGTCATCCCTCTTTTAGCTCCACACTTCGGTAAAGATGGCGCTCCCTCCTTTCGCCTCCTCAGCTCAATAGAGATACTAATGACTCCTTTCACCTCCTCAACTAGATGTAGATCTTAATCCTTCTACTCCTCATAATAGTGGATATATTAACCCTCCTCTTATCTCTATGGTTTGAAAGAGTGGTGATCCCTTACTTTTCCTCAAGTCCTAGTGAAAATGTCGATTCCTCCTTTCAACTCAATGGCTTGGTGAAAATGCCAACCTGTTGCCTTCTTGGCTATCGAGTTTTTCATGCCAAAGATTCTTCTTCCTAGAATTCCTCTCTAAGGGCTCCACAAAAATGCAATTGGAGGACCTAAGATGCATGCTAGCTGATGCAACCATGTGAATCCTCTGACACTCCTTGACTCCCTTAAAGAAAATTCCCTCTCCCAACCTCACCTCCTCTCTCTCCCTTATAAATCAGACTCTCCAAGCTCTATACCTAGAACAAAATGCCTTTGACTGCTCAAGCCCTCTTCCCTAGAGATATAACAAGAGTTTATAAAGTATACTCTCAAAAACCCTAATTTTCAATGTTATGGATTCTAATTGTATAGTATGATACATAGTTAGTAAAAGACTATTAGTTCAATTCTATCAAAGATCATTTTGTGTTATTAATAATAAAATTCTAGTATAAGTAGCTATATTGTATCAAAGAGCATCTAGGATGAACCAAGTTCATCCATTTGAGCTCTCTTTTGATAATCTAGTATGATGTAGATCATACAATATAAATATTAATGATTGATTAAATCCTAATTTAATTCTTTAATCTATGAAATTAAATTAGGTAAGTTTAAGTAATGGTTCATATAGTACAAATCAATTCAAATAGTATGAACCTATTCATATATTACTAACCAATTTGTACTATATGATCAGTTCAAATTTACCTATTTTAAGTAACACAAATTTGATGGTGGGGCATTATAGAAAAATCTAATTATAGAGTATAATTTGAAGTCATGCAATACTATTAGTTATTACCCATTTTTAATTATTCTTATTTAATTAAATATTTTAATTAATTTTTATTTTAATAGACCATACGATATAATTTGGATCACACAATATGATTTGGATTGCACATTATGATTTGGATTGTATAGCACAATTAAGATCACATAATATGATTTAGATCATATAGTACAATTTTGATCACAGTTTGATTTGAATTGCACAGTATGATTTGGATTGTATAGTATGGTTTGGATCATATAGAATGATTACAAAAAAAATATTTAATTCTACTCTCCCTTGTGTATATGTATGGTTCCTTATCAAACTTACACCTAATACTAAAAATGACTCAAGAAAAATTAAAGTACATACTCTATCAAACACAAACTGATTTAGACACTGATGTTACACTATCTTTAGCTTTGATTTTTTAATTTTCCTTGGTGTATATTATACCTAAAATTGTTAGTGACACATGTCAAAAATCTATAATATATACAACATGGATAAGAATTATTCATCAAATAATATTTGTAATCATCAAAACATAAGGCTAGGCTTCTAGAATACAACAAATTACATCCCAAGAAAAGTTTTTAGAAAATTTTTGATTAAAGTAGTGACTAAACATATTTAAATTTATAGTGGTTTATATACAAAATTTTAAACTTAAACCTATCAAGAAGAAATGGTTCAAAATTTAAACGATTATTTACTAAATCAACTGATGAAAGGTAAAGAGTGATTGAGGTTTTTGGATAACATAGATACACTCTTATATATATTATGACATGGATTTACCATGTCACAGCTCTTCGTGACTCTGCCTCTTCTTCCCGTTAGCAATAATGGCTCGTAGGAAAGGTAGACGGTCCTCTCCCCACTTCGGTGAGGGTAGTGATGGTAGGAAGGCTTCTAGGGAAGGCAACTATTGGATAGTTTTGGAAGGTAAAGGTTTTGAGGCTTACGAGCAGGTTTTGATGGTTGCCTATGATGCTGATTTTGAGCTTTTAGCTACTGCCTCAGATCATGATCAAAATTCATTGGATGATAACCAATTTCGTTAGCCAAATATGGGGTCTAATCAAAACTTCTATAGTGTTCGTTAGGACTTAGACTCTTACGTCCGTATGATTAGGTTGGAGCTTATCGAATCGGATTGCCTTAGCTTACCTCGTGAGCCTTCATTGGAGTTTGTTCGGAGCTATTGCCCTGTCCATGAGCTTATGTTCGATAGCTTATATAAGGATGGTTTCCCTGATTCAAACATCCCGAGTGTGGATGTCGTGAATGATATGCTAGTGAATGATCGTACGATTAATTTTGGTTTAAAATGTGTGAAAAGTTTTGAAGGAATGTTGGATTCCTGTAGGGTTAAATCCCCCATTACTACGGCTCAAGGCCCTCTAGTAACTGAAAATTAAACTTCAACTTTTTGTATTAATGCTTCTAAGCCTATTCCTTTTAACTTGGAAGTAGTTGGTGCAAAATTTTAGCCCCTTTCCAGCAAATAGGAATCCCCAAAATAGTATAGGGTGTTTGATTATTGAACTCTAGGCCATATTGCTTGGAGGAAGCCATCTTATTTTAATTTAGATAAGATCCACAAACAAGAGGTGCTTCATGAGGATGAAATTTTCTTGAGCCTTAACATTAACAAAGTTCAAGAGAATATCTCTAAATTGGAATGTGCTTTAGTTGGGAAACTTATTGGGAAGCGGATCTTTTTTGTTGGGCTCCAAGGTGAACTATCAAGGCGATGGTCTAATGTTGGGGAGTTTCAATTGATCACCATTGCTCCAAATTGCTTTATTTGTATTTTTCAATGTTCCTAAGTTTGTGATATCATCCTTATGAGTGGTCCTTGGATTGTGTCTGGAAGCATAATTGGCCTTGATCGATGGTCATATTCTTTTTTTCTTGAGGATATGAAGGGGGTTGTCTCGCCTAATTGGGTTTGGTTTCCTCGGCATCCTCTGATGTATTGGGATCCTTCCAAAATTGCTCGTAAAGCTGCTATGAATAGAGAACCTCTTTGGATGTATGAGCAATCATCCTCTTGTGGTCAAAGTTCTTATGCTAGAGAGTGTGTCTATATTGATCTTACACAAAAACCCTCCTCGAGCTTTTGGATTATGGTCTAAATGGAAGAATGTTTCAAAAAGTTGAGTACGAGAGCCTCTCTCATCTTTGTTTCCATTGTGGAATTATTGGCCATAATGTGGAGGCTTGCTTTTGCAGGACTAAGCTATAACCTATTGATAACACTCTTCAGTCTTCTTCTATGGATTTACATAATCTAGTTATTCCTGTGCATACTCATCAGTCTGATTCTATATTTTCCCAACCTTCAAAACAATTGGGAACTTGGAATATCATCACTAGAAGGAGAATGCTAAAGCAAAAAAGATCATTTTCATGCAAACCCTTCTAAAGGTCATGAAATGAGGCGCCCCATTCCAACGTCAACTAATGCCAACCCAGAGCCTACTGTCTTCATTGATGAAAAATCTCAATAGCAGGATATCTCCAACAACAGATTGAACATCTCCAAGCAAAAGCCTAGAGTCCTTCAGAAGGAATTGTAGCAGATGGGGCCTGTCACCACTGCCCCTCATAAAAGGAAAAAAAGCAACTAATGAGATCATGGGCAGGGATTTGGGTCCCTCAAATGATCATTGTTGAGGCCTTCTTGGGTGTATTGTCTTCTTTAATACCATGGGGGATCTCTCATTTTCAAATGAGGAGTTTTTTTCTCTTTGTTCTTTTCTTTTTTTGGTTGTTTTTTCTTTGGTTTTCTTTATCTGCCTTCTCTTTTGTGTTAGGGAGGCATAGTAGATTTATTTTCCTATTTGTACTTTTTTGTATCCTTTTTTGTTTTAATGAAATACCTTATTTTGGGGTTAAAAATTGGGATTTACCAATTTAATTTATTATAATATCAAGATAATCCTTTTAGAAAGAAGTATAGGAAGTGCATATGGACAGTCAACTAATCATATAAGCACACATTTTTAAAACCATACTATTCAGGACTAATGTGTGCAAGGATAGATAGATATTGTTTAAATCAAAATCAAGGATCTAAGTTCAGACTTTAATTAGGATCTTGAAGATTTCATGCACTTGGCAAATGCACTTGTGGGAAAATAAATTTTTTATCCATGCATATTTGGGGTGCTCCTATTTTTGTGATCAAATACACAATTAAGAATATTATACAATCTCAAGAGATGACCATAATAGTCTATAATGGATTTAAAGAAAAAAATAAGATTTTAAAAAATTTCATTTTTGAAGTCAAATACAAAAAAAATGAATATCATACTATCTCAAAATGAGAACATGATATTCTAGAATAGTAATTAAAGACAAAAATAAAGTTTTGAAAAATTATCATTTTTACAATTAAATAAACACTAATAATATTATGACACCTTGAGAAACGAATATGTTATTATACAAATGTATTTAGATGCAAAGATGGGTTTTAAAAAATTGTCATTTTTGTAATCAAATATGTTAGCGATAATATAATACCATCTCGAGAGGTTATCATAATATTTTATAAAGGTATTTGAACGTAAAATGAGTTTTTGAAAAATTATTTACATTTTCAAAGATTTTCCCCTAACCTTATGTGAATAAGATAGGATATATTCTAATATAGATTTATAAGTTCCCCATAAAGGCAAACCTTATGGTTAATTATATCCTAGGAGATGTGAATCTCCTAAGAACACTTTCAATGAAAGTAGTGGAAAATATTTTACTAGATTTCAAAGCATATGTCAAGGATAAGAGATTTTGGAGTTTTTAAAGGGGGTTGATTCAATGTTGAATAGTTGTTTTTGGAGGCCAAAGGATTAAAGGGAGGGAGTACTAGAATTATGAAACCACTTAGAAGTGCTCAAATCTATCCTATATGGGGCTTTAATACTTTTGGAAAAAATTTATGTTTGAGTTAACATTTTATTAGAGGTATAGATATAAAAATTTCATTAATTACTCTTACCTAATTAAGTCACAATAGGTGCAAGTGTACATTACTTCAGTGTGTATTACAATCCTCCCGTCCTTAGGAAAGTTTTATTCTCAATATTTCAAAGCTCATATCAATTAAATAGTTCAGGGTAAAGCTATCTCATCTCAAATTACTTCTCCCAAGTAGTTTCACTTTTAGTTTTATGCTTTCACCGCACCTTAACCATTAAAATTTTCTTATTCTTCAATCATATAACATCATATTCCAAAATCCTTTCTAATCCCTCTTTGTAACTCATATTTAGATGTACCACAACTTCATCTATAGATACTCAATTTTTGTAATCAGATACTCATTTCCTTAGAGATGACACAAGGATTATATTATGAATTTCAAACATAAACTCATGTAATAGCAGTTTATAGGCAGACCTTCCAATTCTTTCAACTATTTCAAATGGTCCAACATACCTTGGACTCAACTTTCCTTCCTTTCCAAATCTACTAATCCCTTTCATCGGTATACTATTTACATATAAAATATCTATAACCTAGAATTCCATATCTTAATGTTTTGCATTATAGTGCTATTTTTATCTATCTTTCATTACTTTTAATCTATCTTTAATTAGACAAATCTTTTTAATGGTGTCATCAAATAAGGATGTTCCAATTAAACTCATTTCTCCCACATATATACAACACAATAGGATTCTACACTTTCTACCATATAGTGATTCATAATGGGTCATATACTTGAATAAAAAATATTGTTATAGAATAATTTGATCGAAGGACTATGATCCTCCCAGTTCCCACCAAAGTATAGAATACAAAATCACAAAAAATTATTCATTACCTGAATATTCCTCTTAGATTGTTCATTGATTTACCAATGGAAAGCCATACTAAAATATAGTTTAGTTCCTAGACCTTATCGAATGCCTCTCCACAACCTAGAAGTAAATCTACTATCTCTATTATATATTATTACCTTCAGTATTACATGCACTCAAATAATCTCTCATACATAAACCTATGCTAACCTATCCACTAAGTTGGTTTGCCATATTGGAATAAAGTATGCAGACTTCTTTAGATGATCTACTAAAACCCTGATAGCATCATGTACCTTCCTCAATCTAGAAAATTTCATAGCAAAATTCATCATCACTTCTTCCCATTTCTAATCTGAAATAGGAAACTATTGCAAAAGACCTCTTGATTGTTCATGTTCTAATTTTACTAACTGGCTGGCTTTAAATTTAGCAATAAAATATATTACACCTATCATCAATTCAGGCTACAAGAATATACCTGTCAAATCATTATATATTTTGTTGCTTACGGTATGTATTGTGTAACCTGAATAGTGTGCTTCATATAGAATCTTTCACCTTAATTCTCTAAAATTATGAACCCATAACCTATACTTATAGAAGATGATCCCATAATTAAATAATTATAGTTCATGTTTCTTATCAAAGTTGATTTAATATATTAACTTTAGTTTTTCTACATCTGAATTCTAGGATTCCTAGATTCTTCTCTACAAAGACAGTTGGATAATCATTTGAGTTAATACACCTGAACCTTGATCAATGGGGTATCTACTTATAATTATAATATTTTTATATCCTGAATCAAAAAGTCATCAGAAGTGAGTAGAAGGCTCAACATCCTAAAAGACTTCCTACTTAATGCATATACCACCACATTTTTCTTCCCAAGTTGATACTTTATAGTTAAATCATAATCCTTAATCAACTCAACTCACCGTGTTTTTGTCAAATTCAAACACCCTTCCATGTAAATATATACTCCATACTCTAATGAAAAGCAAAAATCTTACACATAACTCTATAAAGGTTGTGCCTCCAGATCTTTAAAGTAATTACAATCATAGTAATCTCTAAATCATCCATTGGATAGATCTTTTCATGTGGCTTTAACTTCTTAGAAGCATATGCTATGAACTTCACATGATGTATCAGAACACATTTTAATCCCTTTAGTGAAGTATAATTAAATCCTTGAAACACCTCCATACATGATGGGATAATCAAAATTGGACAGATAAAAAAAATACTCTTCAATCTCTAAAAACTCTCCTCATAATTATATGTATAGATAAAAGCTATTAAATTTTGATTCAATCTAGTCACAGGTGTAAAAAAAAAATCCTTTCATGAACTTCTTATAATAGTCATCCCTGTCAAAGAAGTTATGTACCTCAGATACAGTAATAAGCCTTCACTAATCAGTAATAGCATGAACCTTCTATGGATCTACAGAGCGATATGCATTATTCAACATGTGCCCCAAAAATAAAATACTCTTCAACTAAAATTAACACTAGGAAAATTTTGCATACAGCTGATGATGTCTCAAAGTCTCTAGAATAGTCCTCAAATGTGTTGTATGTTCCTCCTCAAAAATAGAGTAAACTAGGATATCAATTATAAATAAGATCACAAACTGATCAAAATATTTCTTGAATATCTTGTTCATCAAATCCATAAATAATATAGGTGCATTAGTTACCCCAAAAGGCATGAATTGGAACTTATAATTCCCATACCTCATACTAAAAGCAATCTATAGAACAACTTCTTCCTTAATTTATCTATTTGTTTTTGAAACTCGTTCACTATGAATTAGGTTGTTAAACCTAAGCTTATGTCTCACGGCTAACCAAGAGGGGGGTGAATTGGTAATTAAAAAAAAATTAACTCTCTTTTTAAATTAGGAAACAAAAATAAAACTTTAGTGAATTTTTCTATAAAACATTTTTCAACCATAGTTTTAAAAGTAAAAACACAAAAATAAAAAGGCAGCGAAAAAATAAAGACACGAGATTTATAGTGGTTCGGTCAAAACCAGACCTACATCCACTCCCCGGAGGCACCCTCCGAGTATTGCACTAATACAACTAGTGACTCTCCTTTTGCACCAACAGCAAGGCAGAGAAGCCTTTACAAAACTTTCTTCCACCACTACCCGGTGCGACAGAGAACCATCGTCCTTTTACACTCTTCCTAGTGTTGGCAGAGAACTATCGTCCTTTTACACTCTTCCTAGTGTTGGCAGAGAACCCTTCATCCTTTCACACTCTCCTAGTGTGGGCAGAGAACCCTTCGTCCTTTCACACTCTACTAGTGTGGGCAGAGAACCCTTCGGCTGTTCACACTCTTTAAGTGTTGGCAGAGAACCGGATCTCCTTGACAGATCTTCTTCATAAGAAATATAAAAGGAAGAAAGAAAATAGTGAAGTAAACACAAATCAAAAGTAAAGATTCTTACCTTTGAACACCAAGTGAAGCCTTCACGCTCTAGTAGTAAGAATCCTCCTTTGAACACTCTCTTACACTCTCTCCTTGACTCTTCTTTCAATAAGCACGAAGATCAGTGAGCAAAAAGATTAAGTGGCAGTTTGGATTGGACTATTTATAGGAAAGACACAAAAAACTATCCAAAAACTTCAAATACGCATTGGATCATCCCGTACGATCGTGGATCATCCTGGACGATTTTACTTAAATGCGTTGGAAACGAACCTAATGTATATGTGTACGAAATAACTTTGTACACACACATCATCCCGTACGAACTAGGTTCGTCCTGTACAAACGGTTATTCCATAGGTCAGTTCCAAAAAAATGCAGAACGTCACCAATATTTCAGAGTCGGTTCACTTCGTCCTGGGACGAATATGGGTTCGTCCTGACGAAATTTTTCCAGAGAGCAACTCGTCCTGGAACGATTATAAATTTTGTCTAAACGAAAATTCTCGAGAGGAGATTTTGTCACGGGATGAGTACACTTCATCCCGGACAAAAATACTCCAGAGAGCAACTTGTCCTAGAACGAATATAAATTTCATCTGAACAAAAATTTTTCAGAGAACATTTCATCATGGGAAGAATACTTCATCCTGGACGATCAGGACTTAGAAAATTTTCTCCAATTCCTGTTCGTTCCATTGCTCTTACGAGGAGATAACTGACCTGATCGTCCCATGCGAACTATGTTCGTCCCGTACGATTAATACAAAATTTTCAAGATCTCCTTTAGTGTGTGTGTGTGTTTTTTCACTCAATTACAATTACTCCCTCTCAAACTTAATTCAAAGAGAAATAGAAGCTTTAAATACACAAAGTATCTCATGCTGAATTTTACTTGAAGTTTTCGTAGTCTGGAGTTTGATTTTCTTGAAATGTTTGTACACACAAGAGCAAAAATAACTCTTCCAAAAAGTGTTAGGAGATACCTACATATAAAATAATAATATTTGAAATCATTAAAACTATACAAGTTGCAAGAATGTAAAACATGCACATAGCAACTCTCTTAACAATCTCCCACTTTTTGATGATGGCAAAATAATTATTGTTTATATAATTTCAAATTCTAAGAATCTCCTAAACTCCCGCTGAATTGATGAACACGTGAAAATAAGGAGGCATTTTTAGAAATACAAAACATGAGTCAATTTAGATATTAAGATAGAGAAAATCATTGCAAAAAAGATGAATAGAAAATTTATATATTTAAAATTTCAATACGGAATATAAATGTTCAGTAGATCAATTTGAATTAAGAGATTAAAAGATAATGGAATGAAATAACTACCACATGTGGCACTTTGCGCATCCTTTTCAAATTAGTGGCACATTTTTGTGCATCTTTTAACTTGTGGGCTTATTTTGTGCATCTTTTTCAACTTGAGAACCATTGCGCATTCTTTTTTATTTTTGTACATTTGTATATTTTTCAAGAGTAATTTTGATCTTTCCAATATCAATAATAAAAAATTTCAAATTTTTTTAAGTGCATAAATATTTATTGATAAGTGAAATATAAAATAAGAAAACATCATAGTTGCAATAATAATATTAGAATTAATGTAGTCTAAATAAGAGACATGAAATTGACAATCTTAATTATATCAAGTTATAAGCAGAACTTAAATTTAGAAAAAATTAGATTTTCTAATAAATTTAATTTTGACTTGCATTTCAAAGTATAGTAATATTAAGATAAAAAATCTAATGATTGTCATAAAAGCTAACACACATTTCAATACTATTAAAACCAAAACACGAGAACATATATTGATATCAATATGAATATATTACAATCTAAACTCAGGATATCAATACAAAAATAAAACATCTAAAGAAAACAAAATACAACAAACTTACTTAAAATAACAACTAACACACAAGCTACATAAAATATATAAAATTAAGTGCAACTATCACTGAGAAGGACCCTGATCTGGAGGAGGAGGTACAGCACCAAAGATGTTAAAGTAAGTACTCATCATAAGCACATTGGTACTGATATCACTCATCTGATCCCTCATAAAACTCATGTCATGCTGATACTGTGCGGCCTGCTGCTGAAGATGAGTCTCAATTTGATCAAAATGTTGATCAAAATGAGTCTCTAGGCGATCAAATCTTTGAACCAAATCCTGATAATTTAGTTCATTGGTGGGTGCAGGTGCAGCTTCTGGTTCTTCCTCTGTATCACAAATGACATGTGTTTTACTTGGTTCTTCTTTGAAGATTGATCTAAATGATCCATCGTTGTAGCAGAGCGGTTCTTCAAACTCTTAATCAGGATGAACCAGATTATATTTCTTGTCCAGAATGTAGGCAACTAGATGTCCTAAGGCGATGTTCTTTTTTCTCTTATGCTCTACATGACAAATTTCAGACAGCCCATAAAGATAGTCAAGGATAAGTTGGGCTTCATCTATTGGTTCTTTAGACATGATCAAGAATGTCACCATAGAAAGAAGAGGGGTTATATTGATTCTATCACCAGCTTTAGGAGTTATAGAAGTTCTAAGAACATGCTGGATGATATGTGCATTTCGAATGAAACTGGATACTTTAGCCACATGTTCGTTCAAATTATTTCCTCTAATCACATTATTAATTTCATACCATTCATAATCATGAGTGTTGATCAAGTGATAGGCTCTAGCTCCCTCTGTCCTTAAATTTAAAAAGGCTCCTAAGTCAGCCTTGTTGATTTCAACTTTTTATTTAAAGACAAAGGATCGGATTATAGAATGGTCAGAATTAAAGGACATGCTGGCGAGAAAGTAGTGAAAGATTTCTTTATTTTAGAGATAGACGAGGGTAAGGATAAAACCAAACTGTGTTGAAGCAAATAAGTTCATTACCTAAAAGGTAAGTTGTTCTTGGATTAGGATTCTTGAGGGTGTGATCTTCGCTGAGGCAAACCTAGGAAAAGATTCCTCGTTTGCTTTGGAAAGAAAGTTCTCAAAACAATTTCTATGTGGTTTCCTAGCCAGAAATTTTTTTCTCTTACTTGAACTTGCCATTTGAAAAAGATCTAAAGTACAAAAGAGATTGAAAGAGAAGTTTAGAGTGTGATTGTTGAGTTCAAAATCCCTTCTATTTATTGAAAATGACAAGTTCCAACCAGACGAAAAAATTTCGTCCCATACCAATTTTTAGATTTGTCCCGTATGAAAAAAATTTGTATGGACGAACCAATGCGTCAAAATGAAACGGCTTTTCATAATCAACACAACTTACGAAGCATCCTTTCATACAGACTTTTGACCATACTGATCGTACAGACGAGCACATGTTCGTCCCAGGACGATCAGAACTTATGATCGTTTTAATGGCAGTTGAAACCGTCCCCTCCATCGAACCGACATGTGTTCATCTGGACGAACCAAAGGTTCGTACATGCGAAGTTAGTATTAAAAACTATCTTATCCATTCAACTGCTTTATTCATTCGTCCTATCGTTTGAAAAACATTTCGTCCCGAACGATCGTGATGATCGTACAAACGAAGTGACAATAAAAAAACTGAAAACTGCATGCAAACGGTTCAAAATCTGAAAGATACACTACACAAATCATCCCGTACGAAAATATTTCATCCCGGATGATGGACACTCAAAAATTTTAAATCATGCACTCAATTAAAACTAAAACACAAACACACTAAAAACTCACTGAAAAATGAAGAACACAAATACTAAATAAAGAAAATCACACATACAAGTTCATAAACACATAAAAACATTAACTTAGAAAAATAAACATCAATGTTGCAAAAATATTTTTAATTAAGCATTCAAATCAATCACACCAAGCCTTATTCTTAATGCACTAAAGTATCAAAGGCTAAAAGTTTAGTAAAAATGTCTGCAAGTTGATTTTCAGTAGAAATATGAGTGAATTCAATTTCTCCTTTGGATACATGATCCCTTACGAAATGATGTCTTATGTCTATATGTTGGTTCTTGAATAGGATTTTTAGAAATACAAATAGCACTAGTGTTATCATAATAAATTGGAATAGTGCATATAGTTAATCCTAAATCAATAAATTGTTATGTCAACCAAAGTACTTATGCCACACAACTTCCTAATGCAATGTATTCAGCTTCTACAGTAAATAGGGCTACTGAATTTTGTTTTCTACCGGACCAAGAGACTAGAGAATTTCCAATAAATTGACATGTTCTAGAAGTGCTCTTTCTATCCCCTACAACATGTAAAGTCAGAATCTAAATAACCAATTATTTCAAATGAAGAGCTAAACTTAGTGTTGCAAATTTAGGTCTATAAACTATGTTTTAATGATTGGCAAACACTCTTACTTGTCTTGGACTGTCTTTTACTACTGACTTTTCAGGAATCAAAGATCGGATGAAAAAATGGAGCCACCTCAAGAATGTGTAGATTAGGGTTGAGTCAGTCTGTAATTTTATTTTTTTCTCTTCTTGAATTAATTATAATCTTTGGTGTGACTGATGCAAAGTAACCCTACACATACACACTTGAGAGACTTAGAATTCTTGTTTTTACTCATATCGGCCCAGACGATATTTACATCATCCTGGACGATCTGGCTTAAAACAGAAAATCTAATCAGGGGTTCTTAATTAAGGCAGTCGTCATTAGCAAATCGGCCTGGACGATACTTGTATCGGCCAGGACGATAGGCTCAAAACAGAAAGAAATTGCCGCCATAAATAATTAAGGTTTTCTATACTTTGGTAATCGGCCAGGATGATATTGTATCAGTCTAAATGATATTCACAATTATGCCTTAATTGATCAGACAATCAAGGAGGTAATTAAGGATGATTGATACGATCATATCGTCCTAGACGATCGCAAGATCGGTTGGGATGATCTATTCTAAAATTCTTAGTTGCTCCTGGACGATAAATATCGGTCAGCACAAATTCAGGGCGATGTGCTCGACGATATGGATCGGACAGCTTGAATTTAGGGTGATTCTTTGGAAAATTTTCCTCTGATTTGAACTGATCAGCCGGGATGATCGTGAGATCATCCTAGACGATCAAGCCAATTTTCAATCATCTAGTTTGCATTCAGGGCGATGCTCTAGCCGATCTTATGGGACTTGTACTGATCGGCCAGGACGGTTTCCATATCGTCCTGGATGATATAGTCAGCAACTTGCAATTAATGGGCTCCTTTAAAGCTCTTCTATTTAAGAGCTCTTGTTCAATGTTTTTAAAACTCCTTGGCTACTGTCTTGACCTGAGAAAACCTAAGAGAGAGAGAGAGAGAGGAGAGGAGAGAGAGAGAGAGAGGATCTTGTGAGGGGAGCTTGTGAGGGGATTAACATAAGGGTTACTTCAAGCTTTGTTCCACTTCTTCTTCCCTAGAGACTCTTGTCCTTGGAATGGTTGGGAGAGGTAAGTGTCAGCAAGTGATCGAGGTTCTCTTGCCTGCTTCAGGAGAAAGCAAAAGGAAGAAGGTTCTCTGCCTTTCCGAGTGTGGCAAAAAGAGGTGTTTGTAAAGGCTTCTCCGCCTAGCTATGGGGGATAAATGAGAGTCACGTTTGTAGTGCAATACTCGGAGGGCGCCTCCGGGGAGTGGACGTAGGTCGAGTTGACCGAATCACTATAAACTCTTGTGTTCTTATTTTTTACTGCTTCCGCATTTATTTTCTTCCGCACTTATTTTTGTGATGATTTGGTTTGTATTCGTGCTTTTCTTAAAGAAAATTTTTAATACCAATTCCCCCCCCCCCTCTTGGTTAGCCTTGGGCCAGATCTATAGGGCTTAACATCCCTAACGAACTTTCAAGTGGCATCAGAGCGGGATTCATAAAAACTAAGTTTGAAAATTTTTTGAATTTTGATCCATGGCTAACTTTGAGATTCGTAATATACTGGAAGGGTACTCTATTACCCGACCACCACTATTTGATAATATCCCATTTGATTTTTGGAGAACTCACATGTCTACGTTTTTACAATCTACTGATTATCGCATGTGGATGCTTGTTACGGATGGTTACACACCTCCAACTGGTAAACTTAACGGCATTACTGTTCTACTTCCTTTTACTGAATAGACTTTAGATGATAGGGATTTGACTCAATTAAATGCAAAATGTCTTAATTGTTTTTTTCTGTACTTTAAAACCAGAAGACTACATACGTGTTTCCACTTGCAAAATTGGTAAAGAAATTTGGGATAAATTGTGTATCACTTAGGAAGGCACTAATAAAGTTAAACAATCCTGTTTGAACATTCTCTTGCATGACTACGAACTTTTTCGTATGAAACCTCATGAATCAATTTCTGAAATGTATACGAGATTTACTCAGATTGTTACTTCTTTGCATGCCTTAGAAAGAGAACTTTCGAACTTTAAAAAAGTAAACAAGATCTTATGATGCTTGTCTTCCTCTTTGATGCTAAAATCACTGTTATAACTGAATCTAAGGATTTGAACACTTATTGATTGACAACTTACTTGGCTCACTCATTGCTTATGAGCAAGGGGTGAATCAAAGAAATATTGATGCGGGTGAGAAAAGGAAAGAGAAAATGGTGGCACTGAAGGCACACAAATCTGACTCTGATTCTTCTGGGTCTGAGAGCGATGAAGTTTCCTTCATCTCAAGGCAATTCAGAAACTTTCTAAGGAAGAAGCAAAAGCATCATTGGAGAAAATGTAAGGATAACAAATATTCTAAAGGATCTTCTGATGTTGTCTGTTATGAATGCAGGAAACCTAGACATGTGAGAGCTGATTGTCCTACACTTGAAGATCACTCAAGCAAAGGAAAGGGTGAGGAGAAACCCAAGTTTAGGAAGGACAAGAAAATACTCCAAAAGGCATTTTAGGCGAATTCTGCATCAGATTCATCTGAGACAGAACTAGAAGATGAGACAATAAAATTGTGCTTGATGGTAGAAGATAATCTTGATCAAGAAGAGGTATGTGAACTTTTCTATGATCAACTTCTTGAAATTTCTAAAAAAATCATGCATCATATAGGAAACACAAGAAAACACATGCAAGCTTAAAATTGGAATTTTTGGAGTTACAAAAAGAGCATGCAATTATGACTAAAGATCACTCAATAATTGATTCAAATCATATGGATCTATTGATGAATTTGATGAGTTAAATAAAAAGAATTGTGAATTAATTGAAGAACATGAGTCACTAAAAGTCACACACACCTCACTTGAATCTGATTTTAAAAAGTCTAAAGAGATGGAGAAAAATTTGTGGATTGATAATGATGCCCTAAAATTTACTAACTTGAGGATTCAAAATGAATTGGATATATTTAAGAAAACTAGGATGACACCAACACTTGATCAAAAGCCAAAACCAAGGAAGAGGCATTATAACTCAAACCATTTAAGAAATTCTTTTCCAGGTATTAGATGTTTTTCATGTGGCATGCTAGGACACATCTCACACACTTGTACTATTTACCATAGTACACATTGGGTATGGAGACCCAAGATGCTTGATTCACATCATACCACACATGCATTGCATTCTACTTTTCATAAGAAGGAACCCAAACCTGCTTGGGTTCCTAAATTTAAAATTTGATAATTTTGTAGATGGGCTCTCACAAAAGACCTCGTGAGAGTATGTGGTACTTGGACAGCGGTTGCTCTCAACATATGACTGATGATGCCAATTAATTTGTTTCGCTGGAGTCCAGGACTGGAGGCAAGGTTACTCTTGAAAACAACACCACCAAGAAGGTGATAGGCGCATGTATAATTGATAATTCCAAGAACCTTATGATTGAAAATATTTTGCTTGTTGATGGATTGAAGCACAACCTGCTCAACATCAATCAACTCTGTGACAAAGGCTTCATTGTGCAATTCTTTGCAAATTCATGCATTATAAATTTAAGTAACAACACTATTTTGCAGAGAAAGAGGATCAACAACATCTACATGCTTGATTTAAATAACATTGAATGTGCTGTTTCATTTTGCTTAAAAATAGTGGTTGATGATTCATGGTTGTGGCACCAGATACTATGTCATGCAAGTATCAAAACCCTTAGGAAAGTGACCCAAAAAGACCTAGTTAGAGGTGTCCCCAAACTCAACTTTTTAAACGACCACCGTTGTGATGCCTGTCAACTAGGAAAGCAAGTCCACTCCACCTTTCACCCCACTAAGGAAATTAGCACCTCTAGACCTTTATAAGTACTTCACATGGATTTGTTTGGATCCATTAGCACTGTCAGCTTGGGAGGGAAAGTCTATGGTTTTGTGATTGTTGATGACTACTCAAGGTTCACTTGGACTAGATTTCTTACACATAAAAATGAGTCTTTTGAGGAGTTTAAAACATTTCTACTTTGATTCAAAAAAAGCTAGGTTGTGAGATCTTGACCATCCATAGTGATCATGGGGGAGAGTTTGAGAATGAAAGATATGAGATTTTTGTGAATACAAAGGGGATTAGCCACAATTTCTCAGCTCTTAGGACCCCTCAGTAGAACGGGGTAGCTGAAAGGAAGAACCGAACCTTGGTGGAAGCCGCTAGAGCCATGCTTGCTGAGTATTCACTTCCAAAATACTTTTGGGCTGAAGCGGTTAGCATAGCTTGTTATGTGTTGAATAGGGTGAACGTTAGAGCCAAATTAGAAAAGACACCCTATGAGATCCTTAAGGGTAGGACACCCAATCTTTCCCACCTTCATGTCTTTGGTTGTAAGGTTTTCATTCACAACAATGGGAAGTCTCACTTGGGAAAATTTGATCCTAAATCTGATGAAGGAGTGTTCTTAGGATATTCTAGTGTTGGGAAGTCTTTTAGGGTGTTTAACAAGAGAACTTTAATGGTGGAAGAGACTACCCATGTAGTATTTGATGATTCTGATCCTAAAAAGCATGGAGTTGAGGATGATGATGATATTGAAGAGATTACTAGTGGAGTAGAAAATTTGGAGAAGGAAGTAGGTCACCAAAACATAGGAGTAGGAGATGTCACCAAAGAAGTAGAAAATTTAGATCTGAAAGAAAGGGTTGGACCTTCTCAAACCTTATCTAGAGATTGGAGATACTCTACAAGTCACCCCAAGGATTTGATCTCAGGAGACCCTTCTAATGGAGTTAAGACTAGATATGGACTTAAGAAGGAGGTGAACCACTCTGCCTTTATCTCAATGAGTTTTGGATTTTAGCCATGCAGAAGGAGTTGAACCAATTTGTTAGGAATGAAGTTTGGGAGCTTGTAGAAAGACCTAAGGGATAAAGTGTAGTTGGGACAAAGTGGGTCTTTAAGAATAAGGTGAATGATTCAGGAGTGCTGGTTAGGAATAAAGCAAGATTGGCAGTTAAGGGGTATAACCAAATAGAAGGAATAGATTTTGAGGACACATTTGCCCCTGTAGCTAGATTAGAAGCCATTAGAGTGCTATTAGCCTTTGCTTGTTATAAAGGATTTAAGCTTTTTTAAATGGATGTCAAGAGTGTCTTTTTGAATGGAGAAATAAAAGATGATGTGTTTGTAGAACAACCCCAAGGTTTTGAGAGTTCCCAATTTCCAAATCATATTTTTAAATTAAAAAAGGCTTTGTATGGTTTAAAGCAGGCACCAAGAGCATGGTATGAGAGGCTTAGCACATTTTTACTAGAAAGAGAGTTTGTTAAGGGGAGTGTATACACCACCCTTTTTCTTAGAAAAATTGGAAATGATTTACTCATTGTTCAGATTTATGTGGATGATATACTCTTTGGAACTCCTAATAAAAAACTTTGTGATGAGTTCTCTAAGATAATGAGTAGAGAGTTTGAGATGAGTATGATGGGAGAGTTGTTCTATTTTTTTGGGGTTTAGTATAAAACAATTGGATGATGGAACCTTTCTTAATCAAATAAAATACATAAAGGACATTTTGAAGAAGTAAGAGATGGATAAATCTAAGCCAATTAATACTCCCATGACTTCTAGTGTTCCATTGGATAAGGACCCAAGTGGTAAGTCTGTTGATCAGAAGAAGTACAGAGGCATGATTGGATCTTTACTCTACTTGACTGCAAGCCAACCCGACATAATGTTTAGTGTTTGCCTTTGTGCTAGATTTCAAGCCGACCCTAAGGAAACCCACCTGACTGCTGTTAAGAGAATTTTTATATATCTTTTGGGGACCCAAAGCTTAGGGATTTGGTATCCTAGACACAGCACTTCTTTTGAGATTATTGGATTTTCTGACTCTAATTTTGTAGGATGCAAGGTGGATAGAAAACGTACTTCAGAAACTTGTCAATTCATAGGACAATCTTTGGTCTCATGGTCTAGTAGAAAGCAAAATTCTGTTGCACTTTCCACTGCTGAAGCTGAGTACATTGCTCTTGGAAGTTGTGTGGACAAAGTCCTTTGGTTGAAAAAATAGGTATTGGATTTAGGATTACCTGTAGGCACCATCTCAATCTTTTGTAACAACACTAGTGCCATATGCATCTCCAAGAATCCTATCCAATATTCAAGGACTAAGCACATTGACATTAGGCATCACTTCATTAGAGACCATGTGACTAAGGGAGACATTGAGTTACACCATGTGACAACTGAAACTCAAGTGGCTGACATCTTTACTAAACCACTGGCCTTCGACACTTTCAGCTCTTTAAGGACCAGATTGGGTGTGATTGGCATAACTGCATAAACTTGATCTTCTATTTGTTTACTTGGTTTTTGTTCTTTTTATTTTAAGATGCTTTTCCTTTTTGCTCTTTATTTTCTTTTATTTTTTTTGTTTTGTTTGATTTGGCTTACTTTCTTTTTTAATTTTTTAGCTTTCAAAAAGTCATCGCTGAAATGATATTGTATGTCTTGTCCTTGCTTTTGAGAATTTATAGTCAATGTTTTACATCTCTTAATCTATTAGAGGGTAAAAATATTTCGTTGATTGTGTCTCCTTCTCTAACCTATTTTAGTGGCATAGTTTTCTTTTCTAATCAAAAATCTATTTCAAATTAAAGATTGTGTATGAAATTAAGATCTTTTCTAAACTTGCTTAAGCAAATCTATCTTGTATTTATAATACTTAAAGTTTTTTTGTCACATTAAGATTCCTCGTTACTCTTGTCATTGGTTATTAATTCTGTTTTGTGGATAGTTCCTCCCTATATTAGAGAGAGAGCTCATATTCTCTAATCTCTAGAAGATATACTCACAACTAAGAAGTCTTTTTTAAGAGATTGAAAAAGAAAATTTAGCTTGCAAAAATAAAATAAAAAAAAATTGCCAATGACGCCAAATTAAAAAGAAAAAAATATATACACAAAAGTGTATCAAAAATCAAGATGCTCAAAGAGCCAATCAAAGTGACAAGAGGCATAAAATGAGCCCACTAAATGACAAGCTATTCTCTCTTTTCAAATCTTTTAAAACTTAGAAGTTTTCATGTATCAAAGACTTGATTTCGATTGTTTTGCGATTGTGACAAATTTACTGTGGTTCATTATTCTATAAGATATTTTTTTTTCTTAAACCATGTGATGAATGGATTCCTTTCTTTTCTCATATCCAATTGATTTTTTGAGTTAGGTCATTGATTTCAAAAAATGATTCTACCCTAAGAGAAAGTCTGAGCTAAGGATAATCATGATCGAATATTCTATCGTTCTTTGGATTATTGATGTTGTTAACTCATTAACTCACAAGTTTTTAAAATCAATCACATGGAATACTACATCATCTGCATGCCTTGGTAAAAAAAAAAGATGTATTGTGGTTTGCTTTTGTTCTTGATTCCCTCCTTTTTGAGATGTCAAAAGGGGGAGTAGTTTTAGGATGTTTCTTGCACTTTCGATTCTATGTGTTACACTGCTATTTTTTAAATATTTGTCGTAGTATTTTCCCATCATCAAAAAGGGGGAGATTGTTACAAATTCAAGTCTATGAACTATGTTTTGATGATTGTCAAACACTCTTACTTGTCTTGGACTGTCTTTTACTACTAGCATTTCAGGAATCAAAGATCAGATGGAAAAATGGAGCCAGCTCAAGAATGGGTACATTAGGGTTGAGTCAGTCTGTAATTTTATTTTTTCTCTTCTTGAGTCAATTGTAATCTTTGGTGTGACTGATACAAAGTAACCCTACACACACACACTTGAGAGACTTAGAATTTCTATTTTTATTCATATCGGCCCAGACGATATTTATATCGTCCTGGACGATCTAGCTTAAAACAGAAAATCTAATCAGGGGTTCTTAATTAAGGCAGCCGTCATTAACAAATCGGCCTGGACGATACTTGTATCGGTCAGGATGATAGGCTCAAAATAGAAAGAAATTACCGCCATAAATAATTAAGGTTTTCTGTACTTTTGGTAATCAGCCAGGACGATCTTGTATCGGCCTGGACGATATTCATAATTATGCCTTAATTGATCAGACAATCAAGGAAGTAATTAAAGATGATTGATACGATCATATCGTCCTGGACGATCGCAAGATCGGCCGGGACAATCTATTCTAAAATTCTTAGTTGCTCCTGGACGATAAATATCGGCCAGCACAAATTCAGGGAGATGTGCTAGACGATCTGGATCGGATAGCTTGAATTCAGGGTGATGCTCTGGACGATTTTCCTCTGATTTGAACTGATCGGTCGGGACGACCGTGAGATTGTCCTGGACAATCAAGCCAATTTTTAATCGTCTAATTTGCATTCAAGGCGATGCTCTGGCCGATCTCATGGGACTTGTACTGATCAGCCAAGACGATTTCCATATCGTCCTAGATGATATAGTCCGCAACTTAAAATTAATGGGCTTTTTTAAAGCTCTTCTATTTAAGAGCTCTTATTCAACGTTTTTAAAAATCCTTTGCTGCTGTCTTGACTTGAGAAAACCTAAAGGAGAGAGAGAGAGAGAAGATCTTGTGAGGGGATTCACAAGGGTTGCTCCAAGCTTTGTTCCACTTCTTCTTCCCTAGAGTCTCTTGTCCTTAGAAGGGTTGGGAGAGGTAATTTTTAGCAAGTGATCGAGATTCTCTGCCTACGTCAGGAGGAAGGTTCTCTGCCTTGCCGGGTGTGGCAAAAAGAGGTGTTTGTAAAGGCTTCTCCGCCTAGCTGTGGGGGCTAAAGGAGAGTCACATTTGTAGTACAATACTTGGAGGGCGCCTCTTGGGAGTGGACGTAGGTCGAGTTGACCGAACCACTATAAACCCTTGTGTTCTTATTTTTTACTGCTTCCGCATCTATTTTCTTCCGCGCTTATTTTTAGGGTGATTTGCTTAAAGAAATTTTTAAATATCAATTCACCCCCCCCCCCCTCCCCCCCTCTTGGTTAGCCTTGGGCCAGTTCTATAGGGCTTAAAATTCCTAACGAACTTTCACTTGGGATATCAAATTCCTAAGTTTTGAGTTCCTAACAAATATCTTAAAATCCTTTTTACTTCTGTCAAATGTGATTCTTTTAGATCTAATTTAAATCTAGCACACAAGCAAACATTAAACATGATATCGGGTCGGCTAGCAGTCAAGTAAAGTAAAGATCCAATTATCCCTCTAAATTTCTTTTGATGAACAGATTTTTCCTTAGGGTCCTTATCCAACTGAACTGAGTAACTCATTGGTGTACTAACAAGTTTAGCATTGTCCATTTCATACTTTTTGAGGATGCCCTTAACATATTTTGACTTGCTAAGAAATGTACCTTCCTCAATTTGCTTAATGCTAAATCCTAAAAAGTAATTTAAATTACCCATTAGACCCATCTCAAATTCACTACTCATTATTTTAGAAAAATCATCACAAAGATTTTTATTTGAAGATTCAAAAATGTTATCATCAACATAAATTTGAACAATGAGTATATCCTTTCCACATTTCTTCAAAAAGAGAGTTGTATCCACACTTCCTTTTTCAAAAGATCTTTCAAGTAAGAAAGTGCTTAACCTCTCATACCAAGCCCTAGGTGCCTGTTTCAATCCATATAATGCCTTTTTAAACTTGAAAACATGATTTGGGTATTTAGAATTTTCAAAACCTGGTGGTTGTTCTACAAAAATATCTTCTTGAATTGCCCCATTTAAAAAGGCATTTTTTACATCTATTTGATACAATTTAAATCCTCTAAAATAGGTAAAAGCTAGCAAAACCCTAATTGCTTTAAGTCTGGCTACAGGGGCAAAAGTCTCCTCAAAATCAATCTCTTCAATCTGATTATACCCCTTAGCAACTAATCTAGCTTTATTTCTAATGACTAATCCTGAGTCATTCATTTTGTTTTTGAATACCCACTTAGTTCTAACTACACATTGATCCTTTGGACTTGTAGTTAATTCCCAAACTTTATTTCTTACAAATTGATTCAACTCTTCTTGCATGGCCAAAATCCAAAATTCATCTGAAAGTGTTTGATCAATATTTGTGGGTTTTATAGTTGAAATGAGGCTGAATGATTGACTTATTTGTTTAATACACGCCTAGTCCTTACACTCTCACTAGGTTCACCTATAATCAGTTCCCTTGGATAATTTTTAGAAGATCTCAAATCTCTAGGCAAAGGGTTTTCTATCTCCAAATTTTTTTCACATTTTCTTTCAAATTTTCTTCCAAAGTCATTTTATCAATCTTTTAAGAGTTAATCTCAATCTCATCTTCTATAATATTTGGCTCTTCCAAAATTCCAGAATCATCAAATATAATATGTGTGGTCTCCTCCATTACCAAAGTTCTTCTATTGAATACTCTATAAGATTTTCCAACACTTGAGTATCCAACAAAAATTCCTCATCTGATTTTGGATCAAATTTTTCTAAGGCAGATTTTCCATTGTTATGAATGAACACCTTGCACCCAAAATATGCAAATGAGACAAATTAGATGTTCTTCCTTTTAGCAACTCATATGGTGTTTTATTTAATTTAGATCTCACATTCACCCTATTATAAACATAACATACAGTGCTAACTGCCTAAGCCCAAAAAATATTTAGGAAGTGAGTATTCTACCAATATTGCTCGGGCGACTTCTATTAATGTTCTATTTTTCCTTTTAACTATCCCATTCTACTGAGGGATTCTAGGTGCAGAAAAGTTGTGATCAATTCCTTTCTCCTTACAAAATTCCTTAAATATCTCATTTCTAAATTCTCCTCCATGATCACTTTGTATAGAAATAATTTCACACCCAAGTTTTCTTTGAATCCAAGTCAAAAATTTTCTAAATTCCTCAAATGATTCACTCTTATGAAATAGAAATCCAACCCATGTGAATCTTGAGTAATCATCCACAATCACAAATCTGTATACCTTCCATCCTAGACTCATAGTTCCAACTGGTCCAAAAAGATCCATATGCAAAATCTCAGATAGTTTACTAGTTCTAAGATACTTATAGGACTGAAAAGAGGACTTCACTTGCTTTCCTAATTGACATGCATCACAAGGTGGTCCTTAGTAAAGTCTAGTTTTGGTATACCTCTCTCTAAGTTCTTTTGGGTAATCCTCCTAAGGTTTTTCATGCTAGAATGACAAAGTCTCCTATGCCAAAGCCATGACTCATCAGATACAGTTTTCAAACAAAAAGTAGTAGGAGATTGAATATAATCCAAGTCTAGCATATAAATATTATTTACCCTTTTTCCATTCAAAACATCTTTACCATTTAGGCTTAATATGCAGCTAGTAGGAAAAAATTTCACACAATATCCTTTATCACATAGCTGGCTTATACTTAACAGGTTATGCTTTAAGCCTTCTACTAATAACACATTCTCAATATAAAATTTATTAAGATTTCCAATCATACTAGATCCAACCACTTTCCTTGTGGTGTTATCTCCAAGTATATCCTTGCCTCCATTCCTGGCTTCCAGCAATATGAATTGTGTTGTATCTCCAGTCATATGCTTTGAGCATCCGCTGTCTAGGTACCATATGCTCTCACAAGATCTTGTGTGAGAGCGACCCTCTTCTTGATCTGACTGATCAAGACTATCGGTCATTAAGCACAGATTAGTGACTTCCTCTTCCTTTTCAGTCTTTGATGAATCTGAAGCTGAGTCCGCCTAAAAAGCTCTTTGAAACTTCTTCTTGCCCTTCTTTACAATTGGTTTCTCCTCTACCTTCTCCTTGCTAAAAGTGGTTTTGAGTTTTGGGCAATCAGTCTTGATATGACCAGATTTCCTGCACTCATAGCAAATCACATCATTTGAAACCTTGGCATTTCTATTAAATTTATCTCTATTCCAATGCTGGCGTCTCTTCTGCTTCCTCTTCAAAAAGCTTTTGAATTGTCTAGTCATCAATGCGATGTCGTCTTCATCCTTAGGTTGTGAGTGTTCACTCTCAGACTCTTCCACTTTTAGTACTATGTTCTTCTCCCTTCGTGGTTCACCTACATCAATCTTTCTTTGGCTAACTCCTTGCTCGTTAGCAATTAGCGAACCAAGAAGATTGTTAATAGAGTAAATATTTAGATATTTAGACTCTGTAATTACAGTAATTTTAGCATCATATTCAGTAGGCAAACAATGAAGAATCTTATTAACAATTTCAACATTCGTTAGTTCCCTACCCAGTGCATGCAAAGAGGTGACTATTTGTGTAAATCTTGTGTACATATCAGAAATAGATTCATTTGGTTTCATGCGAAACAGTTCATAATCATGCAACAAGATATTAAGCCTAGATTGCTTAACCTCATTAGTCCCCTCATAAGTTATACAAAGTCTATCCCATATGTCCTTCCCACTTTTGCAAGTGGAAACCCGCATGTAGTCTTCTGATTTTAAAACACAAATGAAACTATTCAAGCATTTGGCATTTAATTGTGCTAAGTCACTTTCTCCTACTGTCTAGTCTATAAAAGGTGTTTCAACTCTAACTTCATCAACTAGTCTAGTTGGTTTTGTATATCCTTCATGAACTAAGATCCACATACAATAATCAAGTGACTGTAAAAATGTAGACATGCATGTTTTCCAAAAATTAAAAAGTATATTGTCGAACAGTGGAGGCCTAGTTATAGAGTAACCTTTAGGTGTATTTCGGTTTCTAAATGTAGCCATCTACATTAATCAAAAAGTAGTCTAAAGTTATGATTTTGAAACAAAGCTCTGATACCACTTGTTGAAACTCGTTCACTATAAATTAGGTTGTTAAACCTAAGCTTATATCCCATGGCTAACCAAGAGGGGGGTGAAATGATAATTAAAACAAAATAGAAAATATTTTTCAACCACAGTTTTAAAAGTAAAAACACAAAAATAAAAAAGGCAGCGGAAAAATAAAGACACGAGATTTATAGTGGTTCGGTCAAAACCAGACCTACATCCACTCCCTGGAGGCACCCTCCGAGTATTGCACTAATACCACTAGTAACTCTCCTTTTACACCCACAGCAAGGCGGAGAAGCCCTTATAAAACTCTCTTCCACCACTACCCGGTGCGGCAGAGAACCGTCATCATTTCACACTCTTCCTAGTGTTGGCAGAGAACCGTCGTCCTTTTACACTCTTCCTAGTGTTGGCTGAGAACCCTTCGTCCTTTCACACTCTCCTAGTGTGGGTAGAGAACCCTTCTTCCTTTCACACTCTCCTAGTGTGGGCTGAGTACCCTTCGTCCTTTCACACTATCCTAGTGTGGGCAGAGAACTCTTCATCCTTTCACACTCTCCTAGTGTGGGCAGAAAACCCTTCGACTGTTTACACTCTTCAATTGTCGGCAGAGAACTGGATCTCCTTGACAGATCTTCTTCATAATAAATTTAGAATGAAGAAAGAAAGAGTGAAGTAAATAAAAATCAAAAGTAAAGATTCTTACCTTTGAATACCAAGTGAAGCCTTCACGCTCCAGTAGTAAGAATTCTCCTTTGAACACTCTCTTACACTCTCTCCTTGACTCTTCTTTCAATAGGCATGAAGATCAGTGAGCAAAAAGATTAAGTGGCAGTTTGGATTGGACTATTTATAGGAAAGATATAAAAAACCATCCAAAAATTGCAAATTTTCAAGTCAATACATATTGGATCGTCCTGTACAATCGTGGATCGTTCTGGACGATTTTACTTAAATGCGTTGGAAACGAACCTAATGTATATGGGTACAAAATGACTTCGTACACACACATCATCCCGTACAAACTAGGTTCGTCCAGTACAAATGATTATTCCATAGGTCGGTTCCCAAAAATTGCAGAACATCACCAAAAGTTCAGAGTCAGTTCACTTCGTCCTGGGATGAATATGGGTTCGTTCGGATGAAATTTTTCCACAGAGCAACTCGTCCTGGCACTATTATAAATTTCTTTTGAACGAAAATTCTTCATAGGAGATTTCGTCCCTAGATGAATACACTTCGTCTTGGACAAAAATACTCTAGAGAGAAACTCGTCCTGGAACGAATATAAATTTCTGAACAAAAATTTTCCAGAGAACATTTAGTCCTGGGATGAATACACTTCGTCCTGGACGATCAGGACTTAGAAAAATTTTCTCCAATTTCTGTTTGTTCCATTGCTCTTACGAGGAGATAACTGACATGATCGTCCTGTACGAATTATGTTCGTCCCGTACGATCAATACAAAATTTTCAAGATCTCCTTAAGTGTGTGTGTGTGTGTGTGTTTTTTTTTCACTCAATTACAATTACTCCCTCTCAAACTTAATTCAAAGAAAAATAGAAGCTTTAAATACACAATGTATCTCATATTGAATTTGATTTGAAGTTTTCATAGTCTGGAGTTTGATTTTCCTGAAATGTTAGTACACACAAGAGAAAAAACAACTCATCCAAAAAGTGTTAGGAGATAACTACACATAAAAATATAATATTTGAAATCATCAAAACTATACAAGTTGCAAGAATTTAAAACATGCACATAGCACTCTCTTAACAATTGTATCACAGATATTAGATAAGATGGAACTCCCTTAACTCCTTGAAATAACATCTCTCGCCACCCAAAAATAAAGTGACTCTCTTCCTCAGAGAATTAATTGGGGCTCAATACCAACTCAACCAATCCATAACTAGAATAATAATAAACTCATAGATAGGTAATAATATCAAACTAGATTTACATTTCTTATTAGACCTCTTTATATCTTATAAGCATACTTTATTAGCTATTATACCATCTATAGACAAAGAAGAAGGTAATATTATAGAAGGAAAATATAGTTTATTAAAATACCTCTAAGAAAAAAAATGACTCGCTCTAAAATTAAATAAAATGTTATAAAGCATATCAAAAATATAAGTTATACTTATGAACGCATCACCCCTGACCTTATGTAGAGTCAAAATATACATATGTACATGAACTGGAGCTGGAATATTAAAACTACCAGCTCCCTCTAGATGCTCTCAAATAGCCTCCCTACTACAGAACCTAACTATTGGCTCTACTAGATGATCCCTCGATAAACATGGGGCAAAAAAATCCTTAGCTTTCCTACTGATCTAATAAAACTCTTAGACCTAAGCTCATAATGTTGGCCAAGTCCTACTTATGGACACTCAGCCACCATATATCGAGTTTGACCTCATTGAAAATACTAGCCTATCATTCTATAGCATTGACCCATGTCCCTTTTATAGCTACTCTTGCACACAAGTTCCCCACTGATAGAATCTCCCGAACTAGCAACATTGCCGCCAAAAGGAACTAAAATTGACAAACCACCTCTCTTGGAGCCTCCATATCCAAACTGACTTCTCTTTCCAAAAACAAAATTACTACCATAAGTCTCAATATTAAACATATTCCTACTAGCATCCCACTTTATTGAGTAGATGATAAGTCATTCTTAATCAAATATGCCTTCTCTACTAATTCAAAAAATACAAAATGGAATCAACAACAACCTCAAACTATCTTAGAGACCCTCAAAAACCTATAATACTTCTCCCTAGAAGTACTAACTAACTGTAGAGTGTATCTGGCTAAGGCAAGGAACTATGTCACATACTGTATAACTAACATGCTCCCTTAAACCAATCTCAAATACTTCTCCTACACCTACTAGCATATTGATAGAGGTATAAACCATGATTGGAAGACATTTATAAATTCCTCTCACTGATCAAAGAATTTATCCTTCGCTAAAACTTTTCCCTTATTTTTCCCAACCACTAGTGCATAACCTCCCCATTTAATAAAAAAAAAATAGCTATAGGTACCTTCTCTTTGGAGGATATTACATCCCATCAAAAGTCTTCTCTAACATCATCAACCAGTCATCTGCTACTTTAGGCTCAACTATGCCCTTAAAGATGGGAGTCTTCAACCTCAAAAATATTTAAAAATGTCTGTCTACATCCTCAAATCTAACAAAAGTGATCCTGATCTGAGACTCAACCATCAACTCTATCACCAAATTAGTGAATTAAAAAATCAAGTTAGAATTAATAGTAGGAGTAATATTCTACACTAACTATATCTAATTATCACTCTTCCCATAATTCATATCCAAGTCTTGTAGATATATTCTTCACTCACATAGGTGGTATATGACTAAATATAACATGCATATGAAAATAAGCATAAATGAATTACCAACCTCACTCAACTACAAATCCATTTTTATAGCTCTATTTATAATCAATTATGCAAAATCACTACTCTGATCTCAAAAGAGGCTATAATAACCCAACCCAATAAGACCAATAGATAGAACAAGTCATATTATATTGTAGGATAATAGACCAAGCACAAGATCTAGTTTTAAAACATTTTTTAGATTTCTTCTAAACATTTACAAATTATAGAACTACTACTGAACATCTAATGCATAGAAAATAAAATCATCCATAATTAATTTCATTCATTCATCATCAAAAGTATATACATAATAAAATCTATACACTATAGTATGTGGTTATAGACCAGAATAAGGCAAAGAAATAAATACCATGATTATACAAAACTAAAAAATACTAATACAAACCATGATCAATTAGAACTTGTAACCTAAGCTAATAAACTAGCTCTTTCCCTTTTTCTTGACCTGAAATAGAATATAGAATGACTATGAGCTAATAAAACTCAATAGGGCATACATATCGTTCTTAATTTTTAATAATTAACTCATTATACATTTATAAAATTTAAAGAAATTATTAGCAAGTTATTAAACTAATAAAATCAAATTTAATAGATAATATAAATTAAATGGACTTTACAAAAAAAATAGACTAGATCACCCAAGACTTGCTTTCTCTCTAAAAATCTCCCTCTCTAACTTAAATGATAGCGTTAGGGGAAATTTTATTTTAAAAAATGCTGATTTAAGTGTAAAATGATATTTTTATAAAATATTAGACAAGTGTTGTAGTGCTACAGACAATAACACCACTACACTGACCCATATCATTTTAAAATGAATTAACCAAAGAGTTTGGCATTGTAGGACCCATTATCCCAGTGTCACAATGCTCCTAAGAGAAAACTTTTAGATCTTAATTTCATACACACAACCCTTGGCATCTGCTTCAAAATAATTTTAGAAATTCACATGCATACATAACACTCACAAACATATGTAAGAGGTATAAGTGTAGAAATTTCATAACATTACTATTACTTGATTAGGTTAAAATTGTTGCAACTGCACACTACTTCAATGGGTATTATACTTAATGATGGTTAAATTAGGTTGTAACCCTTCACAAGAGTTTTATAAAGGTGGTATTTATATTGGCAGAGTTAATTTGGTGGTGGGTTGCAATTTAGGAGGATAAGGATCGGCCTAAAGTTTGGGCCAAAAATTTTAGACAACACTAAGAAAACTCCAATTGAATAGATCTCCCAAAATTTTATTTCAAAACCATCATCACCTAGAAATATTAGAGAAGAAGGTATAGTTGTGATTTAAAAGTTTTTATAATTTTTTAAGGAGTAAAGATATTTTTGGGATTTTATAGGTGGCTAGGTACATAATAACCCTAATCTGGCCAATTTGATTAGTTGGGGATTAACATTTTAATAGAAGTGTTTAGGATCATAAAAAAATTAGGGAATGATATTGGTATGTTTTAAGATGTGTTTTAAATTTTTTTATAAATTTTAGAATGGTTTGAGGACACCAAGTCCCAATTGGAAAAAAGAAGGTTAGATTTTAGCTAATATTCAACTGACCACTATAAGTGGGTCTAAGCGGGGATTTTATGGTATTTTCTTATAAACTATTTTTAGAATAAGTAGGGATAAATTTAAAAAATCACAAATAAATATTTAAAAAATATATAGAAATGTAAAATCAATAAACTCACTAAAAATGATTAGATAAGAGAGATCACCAAACTCCACTCCTATGGATGACCACAAAGCCAAGCCACCACCTGAAATTGTTTCCAACTTCAATCATAAAAATATTTAAGCACTTCATTTCATAGCTAAATATGCTTAAATACAAGTCACTACAAGCAAAAAATAAATTTAAAAAAGAGGGAAAGAGGAATGGATAGCCCACACTTGTAACCACCATAGTAGAGATGCTTGACACTAATAACCACCTTTACTACTCCATCCTTCCATGTTCGGCTGGTTACTACACTCCTCCCTAGCTCTTTGCTTAGTTGTCCACTCAATTAATGAATGAGCTACTTAAATTAAATTAATTAAGTGTCTTTTTCTAGCCATTTAACATATAAAAATCAACAATATAAACTCCAAGTTCCATACACAGAACTACAATATCACAAAATGTTTCCCAAACATAATTAAGTAGAAATATAAATAAATTTTTCAGCTTAGGGTCTTCAACTTGCTCTTAGTGATGGATCCACTATACTTAGCTATAACTTTTCTAAATTGAGCCTTTGTGGAAGGACCCTTGTTGTCACCTAGTGCTACACCATAGCTCATCATTTATGGGAATTTTTTTTTAATGTAAGTATTACCCATAAGTGACAGACTCTCTATAAAAGTGCAAAAAATAATCAGAAAGAACACATCATATTTATAGTGGTTCGATCTAACCTGACCTACATCCACCCCTCAGAGGCACCCTCCGAGTATTACTCTAAACCTTTAGTGACCCTCCTTTAGCCCCCAAACCTAGGCGGAGAAGCCCTTACAAAGTCACTTCCATCTTCCCCGGTGTGGCGGAGTAACTAGGTCCTTTGACACCAAAGATATCTTCTTCTTCCAAAAACTTCCCTCAAGATGAACATTGAATTCAATGGTACTAAGGTGCAAGCTCGTCAGAGTAACCATGTGAAATCCCCTCCACACTCTCTTGAATCTCCCTCTAAGGATCTTCTTCCTCTCTAACTCCACCCTTTCCTCTATCCCTTTTAAGTTCTCTCTTCAAGTTTTCTCTACAAGAATAAAGCTTCAATGGCTGCCAAAGACACTTACCAAGCGCCTTAACAAAGCTTAAATAAAGGGCTTTGAAAAATTCTAAAAACCAATCCTCGCTGCAAAGATTGTCCAGGATAATCCTAAGATCATCTTGTATGATCAGTATAAAATTGCCCTTTAAGTTAGATCACACAACATAATATTATAGGATAAGTTCACCAATTTGTATAGATCATCTAGGATGATTAGTTCAAGATTAGTAGCAATCAACATATCATCCAGCAGATAGTTCGGGACATCTAGGAGATCACCTGTACGATTAGAGGAAATATGGTTTTCATCTTAGACGATTTAGGAAAATCAAGTATGTCAGCAAACTTCATCTAAGATGATATACAGATCATCCAAGAAGATTTGATTGAATAATTTAACTATAATTAGTCCCTAGTCACATGATCAATTTAGGCATGACTAGCATTGATCTTCCAAAATGATTTAGATCATCCAGGATGATTATAACAAACTTTAAATCTTAAATCCTTGCCTAAATTATCATTGGTGGCTATTTTTCAATATCATAAAGGATCATCCTGGATGATCAAAATTTTCCTGTATAATTAGTTAAATGAGCTGATCATCCTGGACGATCAAAATCATCTAGTACGATTAGTTTAAAACTTGAACTTCTGATTTTGACTAGATCTCACTCCCCGGAGTGTGTATGAGCATAGACACCAAGCTAGCAAACACCTTTACAGGACTTGACTCAAGAAATTAAAATTACATCAATTAATATTATAGGTGAATTATAGTATAATCTTATTCTATCCAATCTTGAGCTTTGATTCTTTGTGGGATGGTGCATTATGTTTATGAAATGTTAGTATATATACAAACAAATATAGAATGAAAGATACTAACATAAAAATATTTCTTATCATCTAAAATATAAACTCATGAGCTCGAGTCGTAATAATCTCCTCCTTTTTTTATGATGGCAAATATTACTGATAAATTCTCAAACTAAAAGTATTTTCTCCTAATCTCCCACTCACTAAGATAAAAATTTAAAAATAGGGAAAATAAAATTTCCTTTATTTTTAATTTTTCTAAATAAAATAAATAAAATAAAACAAATAACTAGATAATAAGATAAATTTAAATAGATACATAAAAAAATAGTATGTTCTCCCCCTTTGACATTATCAAAAAGAAGAGGAGCACAAAAAACCAAAATAGTAAAAACTGACTAATAAAAAAATTCAAACGATCCTTGATCTGGTGAAGAGGGATGTTTTTAGAAGAATTAGTTTAAAATTTAAAATTTTCTTATAATGAGAAAGTTACCTGTTGATTTTATTAAAAAACTTAGTATGGTTTGTATTGACAACGCATAACATAAAAAGGTTAGATATTCATAAATTTTTAATCCAAGCTCAAGTTCTTTTAAAGGATAAAAAAACTTTTTAAGTTAACAGCTAAATCAAGGAACAAATTAGAAAAAGAAACACTAGTCTTTTAAAAACTCCTTTTATGAAATATATCTAATAGAAGATTAATACAAAAATTTGTGAATCAATATTTATGATTTTCAGTCTAAAGTATCGAAAATATCAATAGATAAAAGGGGTTTCTTAAGATTTAAGAAACACAAAAAAGGTAAGCTAATTTATTGTGGGCTCATTTTGTGCCTTTTTATTAGTTTATGGAGCATTTTTCACATCTTTTAATTTTTGATACACTTTGTGTATCTTTTCATATTTGGTGTTATTGCACTTCTTTTGACTTTTGATACAGTTTGTGTATCTTTTCATATTTGATGGTATTGCTCATCTTTTCATCTTTGGGTGCCTCTTTTCTTTTCAACAAATATGCATCCTTTTTGCTATTTTAAAAACTAAAGCCAACTCATTGTAGTAACAAAAACAAACTACTTGATTAAGAAAATAATGAGGTGGATTTAACAACTTGCAAAAGATCCCTATGAGATAAAAAAATATAGGGAGATGAAAAAAGTTCAATTTCAAAGTCTAATTTATAATTTAATGAAGATTTTGAATCAAAAGTAAAATAACCTCTTTAAGAAATGAGATAAAGAGACAAAATCATAAGTTTTTTTTACTTTGACTATTTTTATAGAAGTCAACCACAACTTACATAAAAATTCAAGAAAATAGAAGGTAAATTTTTTATCATTTGTTTTTTTTTTTTTTTTTTTTAAATGGTTTTTGATAAAGATTTGATTTTCTAAACTATAAAAATATATATGTTTGTGTTGATAAGAGAAAACTAAAAAAATGGTAAAGATTAATTTAAACTTTTAAAGAAACAAAAAAAACACTAAGAAGAACAAATAAAACCTAAAGAAAACACAAAAATAAATAGAAATACAGCAAATATAAACATACATGTATACATAAAATAAATAAATACACAAATAAGGTTTTAAAACTCATCTTGCTCCTGGTCTGATGATTCAGAAGCTAAGTCTGCTTAGGAGATTTTTTGTTTTTCATTATTTTCTCTTTTTATAATTTGCTTAGCTTTACATTTTTCCTTGGTAAGAAGAGTTTTTAAATTAGGGCACTAATTTTTCATATTTCTAGATTTCTTACACCCAAAATAAATAACATCAGAGGAAATATTAACATTCTTAACATTTTTATCTCTATTCCACTTTTGTTGATGCTTATACTTATGCTTTAGTAAGCTTTCCAATTTTCTTATTCTCATCACTTTCATCATCTACTAAGCCAATTTTCTCTATATCTTTAATTTTTAGCACCATCGTTTCACCTACATCTAAAAGTCTTTGACCCAAACTTTGCTCGTAGGTAATGAGTGAGATAATCAAATTATCAATAGAATATTCATTCTTTTTTTTTATTCTAAAATAACAACAACTTTGGCATCAAACTTTTCAAGTATAAAACATATAATTTTATTGACTTTTTCAACGTTTGAAAATTATTTTCCTAAGGCATGTAATGATGTCATAATTTGAGTAAATCTAGTACAAATGTCTAATATCATCTCATAAGGTTTCATGCAAAAAAGTTCATAATCATGCATTAAAACATTCAACCTAGATTGTTTGACTTCACTAATACCTTATTATATAGTGTATAATTTATGCCAAATTTTCTTGCTTGTAGTGGATGTGGATATTAACATATATCTTCAGAATTTAAAGCATAAAAAAATAGTTCAAACATTTAGCATTCAATTAAGCATTAATTTATTCTACCATACTCTATTAATTAAAAGGAATATTAGTTTTAATTTCATCTATAACATGTGACGGTACAAAATAACCAATTAGAATCATATGCCACATTTGCTACTCAATTGATTGTAAGAAAGTAGATATATAAATCTTCTAAAAATTAAAAGTAATATTTTTAAATAAAGGTGGTCGGGTGTTTGAATATACTTCCATAATATTATGATTACAAAAATTAGCCTTAATCAAAATTCAAAAATTTTCAAAAACATAATTTATGAATCACTCTCTGATACCACTTAAATTTTCGTGAGGGGTGTTAAGCCCTAAAGAACTAGTCCCGAGGCTAACCAAGGGGGGGGGGAGGGGCGTGAATTGGATATTTAAAAACCTCTTTAACTAAATGAATATATATATATATATATATATATATATATATATATATATATATATATATATATAAAGTTAGAAAGATCACACCAAATTTATAGTTGTTCGATCCAACTTAACCAACGTCCACTCTTCGAAGGCACCCTCTGAGTATTGCACTAAACCTGTAGTGACTCTCTTTTAGCCCCCCAACTACGCGGAGAAGTCTTTACAAAATCACTTCCACCTTCCCCGGTGCGGCGGAGTAGTTGGGTCCTTTGACACTAAAGAAGTCTTCTTCTTCCCAAAATTTCCCTCAAGATGAATATTGAATCCGATGGTATAAAGGTGCAAGCTTACCAAAGCAACCGTGTGAAATCCCCTCCACACTCTTTTAAAACCCCCTCCAAGGATCTTCTCCCTCTCAAACTCTACCCTTTTCTCTCTCCCTTTCAAGTTCTCTCTTTAAGTTTTCTCTAGAAGAATGAAGCTTCAATGGCTACCAAACACACTTACCAAGTACCTTAATAAAGCTTAAATAGAGGGTTTTGAAAAACCCTAAAAACTAATCCTGGCGACAAAGATCGCACTGTATGATTAGTACAAAGTTTCCCTTCAAGTCAGATCCCCCAATATAATCATGTACGATAAGTTCACCAATTTGTATAGATCGTTTGGGACGATCCTGTGATCATCTGGGACAATTAGTTCAAGATTCGTGGCAGTCAACATATTATCTAGCAGATAGTTTGGGACATCCAAGAGATCACTTGATTAGAGGAAATATAGTTTTCAACTTGGACGATTTAGGAAAATCAAGTTTATTTGCAAACATCATTCAGGATAATATATAGATCGTCCAGGATGATCTAATTGAATAATTTAACTATAATTAGTCATCCAATCACATGATCAATTTAGGCATGATTGGCATTAATCATTTGGGATGATTTAGATCATCTATGATGATTAGAACAAACTTTGAATCTTAAATTCTTGCCTAAATTATCATTGGCAGTTATTTTCCAAGATCATAAAGGATCGTATGTCCTGGACGGTCAAAATTGTCTAGAATAATTAGTTCAACGAGTTGATTATTCTCGATGATCAAAATCATCCACTATGATTAGTTCAAAACTTGAACATCTAGTTTTGACTATATCTCACTCCCCTGAGTTTGTATGAGCATATATATCAAGCTAGCAAATACCTTTATAGGACTTGACTCAAGAAATTAAAATTATATTAATGAATATTATAGACTCATTACATCATAACCTTATTCTACCCAATCTTGAGTTCTGATTCTTTATTAGATGGTGTATGATGTTTCTGAAATGTTAGTATATACACAAACAAATATATTATGAAAAATATTATGAGACATAAAGATGTTTGTTATCATCAAAGACATAAACTCGTGAGCTCGAGTCACAACACTCCTCTTATGCCATTTTACATTATATGTTGCTCTGGGCATTAAGGCATTAACTCCTTAATTTTGAAGGCCTTTTTGTGACCTATGAAGCTTTTGGTACATGCATAATTGGTATCATGAGTCAAGATAAGTACCTCATAGTCTTCTTTAGTGTCAAACTAAATGAATCAAAATTGATATATTCCACATATGATGGGATTTTCCTCATTATTCAATCTATGAAACATTAAAGATACTTTTCTGTTGAGTCCAGTAATTAGGTTGTTAAGCCTAAGTAAATGTCCCATGGCTACCAAGAGGGGGGTGAATTGGTAGTTTTAAAAATTTTAAACCCTCTTAATGATAAAGTTAAACCGAAATAAAATTTTCTTTTAAAGTTTGTAGAAAAATGTTTTTCAACCACAGAGTTGTTAAAACTGAAATTTAAAGTGCGGAAACGTAAAAGCAATAAAGTAAATGACACCAGATTTATAGTGGTTCGGTCTATAACCAGACCTACATCCACTCCTCAGAGGCACCCTCTGAGTATTGCACTAATACCACAAAGTGACTCTCCTTTAGCACCCACAGCAAGGCGGAGAAGCCTATACAAAACACTCTTTTCACCACTACCCGGTGCGGCAGAGAACCGTCGTCCTTTTACACAATCCACAGTGTTGGCAGAGAACCGTCGTCCTTTTACACTCTCCTAGTGTGGGTAGAGAACCCTACGGCTGTTCACACTCTCCAAGTGTAGGCAGAGAACCTTCGTCCTTTTACACTCTCCTAGTGTGGGCAGAGAACCCTCCGTCTGTTCACACTTTCCAAGTGTCGGCAGAGAACCGGATCTCCTTGACTGATCTTCTCACAAGAATCTAGAAGGAAGAAAGAAAAGAGTGAAGAAATCTAATTTCACAAGTAGAGACTCTTACCTTAGAAACCCAAGTGAAGCCTTCTCGCTCCAGTAGTAGGAATCCTCCTTTGAATTCTCTCTTCCACTCTCTCCTTGGCTATTCTCTCAAGAGGCACGAAGATCAAATGACAAAAAGATTGGGTGGCAGTCTAATTTGGACCTTTTATAGAAAAGACAAGAAAAACCGCCCAAAAACTGCAAATTTCCAATTCTGTACGCAGTGGATCGTCCTGTACGATCCTGGATCGTCCTGGACGATTTTACTTAAACGATCTGAAACGACCCAATTTGTATATGTGTATGAAATGACTTCGTACAGCTGATCGTCCTGTACGAACTAGGTTCGTCCAGTACGAACGGTTATTACAAGGTCGGTTCTAGAAACTGCTGAAAACTGTTCTAAGTCGGTTCATCGTTTGGACGAAAATATGTTCGTCTGGACGAAAATTTTCCAGAGAGCCGATCATCCTGGACGATTATTTATTTCGTCTGGATGAAAACTTTCTAGAGCACCCATCGCCGCTGACGATAATTTGTTTTCGTCTGGACGAAAATTTTCCAGAGAGCTGATCGTCCGGTACGATATTTATTTTCGTCTGGACGAAAATTTTCTAGAGGACTGGTCGCCTCATACGATGATAAATTTCGTCTGGACGAAAATTTTACAGATAACCCATCGTCCGGGACGATAATAAAATTCGTCCTGGACAAATAGGACTTAGGAAAAAAAATTTTCAAGCAAGTTCCTATTCGTTCCAAGTGCTCTATAGGAGATAACTGACAGATCGTCCAGTACGATAAATATCGTCCTGTACGATCAGTATAGAATTTCAAGATCTCCTTATTTGTGTAAGTGAGATTTTATTCACTCAATTACAATCACTCCCTTTCAAAATTAATTTAAAGAAAAGGCAAACTTCAAATAAACAAAATATCTCATATTGAATTTGATTTGAAGTTTTCGTAGTCTGGAGTCTGATTTTCCTGAAATGTTAGTACACACAAGAGCAAATGCAAATCTTCTAAAATTGTTAGGAGATAACTATACATCTGAACAATAATGTTTGGAATCATCAAAACTACATAAGTTGCACAAATATAAATCATTCAAATAGCAACTATTCAAACAATCTCCCCCTTTTTGATGATGGCAAAACAATTATTATTTGTAAGGTTTCAAGTTAAAACAGATCTCTTATCTCCTAAACTCCCCCTGAATTTATGAGTACATTAAAATAAGGAGGCATTAAAGAACAATATTTTTGTTTTTCAAAAATTTTTAACACAAACAAATAAAAAACTTGCAAACAGAACAATTAAAAATAGAAAACACAAACCACAAAAACACAAACATAATAATTTCTCCCCCTTTTTGACAGCAACAAAAAGTGAAGAAGAAAAAAAACAAGAAATGTAAATAATAATATGAAATTCATTTTTAAAATTTAATCTAAATTGTGATTTGACATAGGGTATGCAATTTTAAACTAAAGATATTAGGTGAATCATAGAAATTCATAAAATTTAAGATATGATATAACATTGTAAGTAAGAAGAATTTATCAAAGACATGATTCAATTTAGACATTTGACTATTGAAGATCATTACAAGAGAGATGGAAAAAAAATTCTATATTTCAAAGTTCAATATAATATAAATGAACATAAGATCAATTTGAATTAAGAGATTGAATGAATTTGGAAAGAAGAGAATTACCTCATGTGGCGCTTTGCGCATCTTTTCAAAGTTTTGGAGCACATTTTTGTGTATTTTTCTTTTGTTGGGCTTATTTTGTGCCTCTTTTTCACTTTGCAAATTTTTGTGAATTCCTTTTGATTTTTGTACATTTGTACAATTTTCAAGAGTAATTTGACCAATTCTTTCCAAAATCTATAATCTAAAATTTCAAATATTTCTAGGTGCATAAATATCATTTGAGCATAGAAATACAAAATAAGAAAACATCAAAATTGTAATAATAATATTAACTTTTATGTAGTCTAAATGAATAGACATGAATTTAAAAGTTCTAATTACAACAAGTTATAAACAAATTATAAATTTAGAAAGTCTAGATTTTCTAATATAGATAATCTCAAATTACAATCGAATTTAAGCACTATGTAGATTAAATAATACTAATGAAATTCACAAACATTAATTACATTTCAAAACAAATCTAATAGAAATAAACTTTCATTAAAATTAAAGGAACGGATTACACATAAAAAAATGCATTGAACTTAGAAACATAAAAACAAACACAATAACACAGATAAGATAAAAATAAAACAAACAAAAACAGAACAAAACAAAAAAAAAATACAACAGACACAAAAAAAAATCTACTGTTCTGGAGGAGGAGGAGGAATGCCGCCAAAGAGATTGAAGTAGGAGGCCATCAACATGACATTGGTATTAATTTCATGAACTTCATCTTTGATGTTACCAATGTCTTGTTGCTGCTGCGTAAGTTGAGCATCAAATTGATCAAATCTTTGATCAATGTGAGTCTCTAGTCTATCAAATCTCTCAATCAGATTCTGGTAATCTGATTGAGAAGCAGAACCTTGCACTCCTTCTTCTTCTTCTTCTGAAGCACTAGCATGTGCTTTTTCTTTCTCCTCCTTGAAGAGCAATCTGAAAGATGCATCGTTATAGTAAACTGGCTCTTCATATTCATCATCAGGATGCACTATATTGTACTTCTTCTCCAAAATGTAAGTAATTAAGTGCCCTAATGAGATGTTCATCTTCCTCTTCTGATCAGCATGTCCTATTTCTAAAAGCCCATAGATATGATCTATGATGAGTTGGGCTTCATCAATAGGATGTCTTTGCATGATTAAAAAAGTTAGACAAGAAAGGAGAGGAGTAATGTTAATCCTATCACCAGCTTTAGGAATAATTGAGGATCTAAGGATATGCTGGATGATTCGGGCATCTTGGGTCATACCGGAGACTCTAGCAATATGATAGGTTATGCCTATCTCTCTAATCACCCTATTGATTTCAAACCATTTGAAGGAGTTTTCCGACATTAGGGTGTGGGCTCTATATCCTTCAGTCCTTAAGTTTAAAAATGCACCAAGGTCGTGCTTGGTGATCTCAACTTTTTATTTAAAAACAAAAGAACTAATGATAGAGTGATCAGAATTGAAACTCATGTTGGCTAGAAAGTAGTGGTAGGTTTGTTTATTGTAGAAGTGGACAAGAGAAAGAATGAACTGAAATTGGGTTGAGGCGAAGAGGTGCAATACCCGAAATTTCAACTCTGTTTGGATAAGAATGCGAGACGGAGTGATTTTTGCAGATGCAAAACGAGGAAAAGATTCCTCATTTGCCTTGGAAAGAAAGTTGTCTGGGGCATTCCTGTTAGGTTTCTTCACCAAAACTTTTTGTCTTTTGCTAGAGGAGGCCATAGTTGATTTGATGTAGAAAGGGATTGAAAAAGAAGTTTGAAAGTGTGATTGTCAAGTTTGAAAGCCTTCATATTTAAAGAAAAACGATACGTTCGTCCTGGACGAAAATATTCGTCCTGGACGAAAAATTATCGTTCGTCTGGACGAAGTAATTTCGTACAGACGATCCAATTCGTCCAAAATGTAACGGCTTTTCGTATTCAACACAACTTATGATGCGTCCCTTCGTACAGGCTTTTTGACTTGACCGATTGTACAGACGAAAAAATTTCGTACAAACGATCGAAAAGTGTTTCGTTTTAATGACTCTTGAAAACCGTCCCCTACAATGAACCGACACATGTTCGTACAGACGAAAAAATTTCGTACAGACGAAGTTCGTATTAAAAACTGTCTTATCCACTCAACCGCTGCATTCAATCGTCCCGATGTTTGAGAGAGAAAAAATTCGTCCTGGACGATTACATATCGTACAGACGATCTAATTAAAAACTGCTCTCAAAACGGTTTAAATTCGCGCAAACTGTTCCTTCACATATCGTCCCGTACGAAAATAATTTCGTCCTGGACGATGTTCTCCAAAAAAAATTTAATTTTGAATTTTTTTTTTTTAAATTAACATCCAAAAACATTCAAAAAACACAGAAAACATAAAACAAAATCATAAATCCAAAAACAATTCATTAAAAAAAACACACAAAATCACAAAAACAAAACAAAACACAACAAGTATCAATGTTGCAAAGACATTTTGGTTAAGCATTCAAATCAATAACACCAAGCCTTGTTCTTAAAGTACTGAAGGTATCAAAGGCTAAAGGTTTTGTAAAAATGTCTGCAAGTTGATTTTCAGTTGAAACATGTATGAGTTCAATTTCTCCTTTGGATACATGATCCCTTATGAAATGATGCCTTATATCAATGTGTTTGGTTCTAGAATGTTGAATAGGATTTTTGGAAATGCAAATAGCACTAGTATTGTCACAATAAATTGGAATAGTGCCTATAGTTAATCCTAAGTCAATCAACTGTTGTTTTAACCAAAGTACTTGTGCCACACAACTTCCTAATGTAATGTATTCTGCTTCTGCAGTAGATAGTGCCACTGAATTTTGTTTTCTACTAGACCATGAAACTAATGAATTTCCAATGAATTGACATGTTCCAGAAGTGCTTTTCCTATCCACTCTACAGCCTGCAAAGTCAGAATCTGAGTAACCAATAATTTCAAATGAAGAGCTAAACTTAGGATACCAAATTCCTAAGTTTTGAGTTCCTAGTAGATATCTTAAAATCCTTTTCACTGCTGTCAAATGTGATTCTTTTGGATCTGATTGAAATCTAGCACATAAGCAAACACTAAACATAATATCTGGTCGGCTAGCAGTCAAGTAAAGTAAAGATCCAATTATCCCTCTAAATTTCTTTTGATCAACAGATTTTCCCTTAAGGTCTTTATCCAACTGAACTGAAGAACTCATTGGTGTACTAACAGGTTTAGCATTGTCCATTTCATATTTTTTGAGGATGTCCTTAATATATTTGGTTTGACTAAGAAAAGTACCTTCCTCAAGTTGCTTAATGCTAAATCCTAGAAAGTAATTTAAATCTCCCATTAGACTCATTTCAAATTCACTACTCATTGTTTTAGAAAAATCATCACAAAGATGTTTATTTGAAGATCCAAAGATGATGTCATCCACATAAATTTGAACAATAAGTATATCCTTTCCAATTTTCCTTAAAAAGAGAGTTGTATCCACACTTCCTTTTTCAAAAGATCTTTCAAGTAGGAAGGTGCTTAACCTCTCATACCAAGCCCTAGGTGCCTGTTTCAATCCATATAATGCCTTTTTTAATTTGAAAACATGATTTGGAAATTTAGAATTTTCAAAACCTGGAGGTTGTTCTACAAAAACATCTTCCTCAATTACCCCATTTAAAAAGGCACTTTTGACATCCATTTGAAATAATTTAAAACCTTTAAAACAGGCAAAGGCTAGTAAAACCCTAATTGCTTCAAGTCTAGCTACAGGGGCAAAAGTTTCCTCAAAATCAATTCCTTCAATTTGATTATACCCCTTAGCTACTAATCTAGCCTTATTTCTAATGACTACTCCTGAGTCATTCATTTTATTTTTGAACACCCACTTGGTTCCAACAACACTTTGATCTTTTGGCCTTGTAGTTAGTTCCCAAACTTTATTTCTTACAAATTGATTTAACTCTTCTTGCATGGCCAATATCCAAAATTCATCTGAAAGTGCTTGATCAATGTTAGTGGGTTCAATAGTTGAAATAAAGGCTGAATGATTGACTTCCTTGTTTAATCCACGCCTAGTTCTAACACCCTCACTTGGTTCACCTATAATCAATTCCTTTGGATGGTTTTTAGAAAATCTCAAATCTCTAGGCAAAGGGTCTTCTCTTTCTAAATTTTCTTCCACATTTTCTTCCAAATTTAATCTATCAATCTTTTGGGAGTTTTCTTCAATTTCTTCTTCAACAACTTTTGGCTCTTCCATGTTTCCATTTTCATCAAAAACAACATGTGTGGTTTCTTCAATGACTAAAGTTCTTTTGTTGAATACTCTATAAGATTTTCCAACACTTGAATATCCAACAAAAATTCCTTCATCTGATTTTGGATCAAATTTTCCTAAGGCAGATTTTCCATTATTATGTATGAACACCTTGCAACCAAATACATGCAAATGAGACAAATTTGGTGTTCTACCTTTTAGCAACTCATAGGGTGTTTTATTCAAATTTGATCTCACATTCACCCTATTCAGAACATAGCATGCAGTGCTAACCGCCTCAGCCCAAAAATATCTAGGAAGTGAGTATTCTGCTAACATTGCTCGGGCGGCTTCTATTAATGTTCTGTTCTTTCTTTCAACTACTCCATTTTGTTGAGGAGTTCTAGGTGCAGAAAAATTGTGATCAATCCCCTTTTCTTTACAGAAATCTTCAAATCTTTCATTTTCAAATTCTCCTCCATGATCACTTTGTATAGAAATTATTTCACATCCTAGTTTTCTTTGTATCCAAGTTGAAAAATTTCTGAATTCCTCAAATGATTCACTCTTATGAAAAAGAAATTTAACCCAGGTGAATCTTGAAAAATCATCTACTATAACAAATCCATATACCTTTCCTCCTAGACTTACCGTGCTTACAGGTCCAAAAAGATCCATGTGAAGAATTTCTAATGGTTTACTGGTCCTTAGATCTTTATTGGACTTAAAAGAGGACTTCACTTGTTTTCCTAGTTGACATGCATCACACAGATGGTCCTTAGTAAAGTCTAGTTTAGGTATTCCTCTCACCAAATTCTTTTGGGTAATTTTTCTAAGATTTTTCATACTAGAATGACAAAGTCTCCTATGCCAAAGCCATGATTCATCAGTAACAGTTTTCAAACAAAAAGCAGTAGGAGATTGAATACAATTTAAATCTAGCATGTAGACATTGTTCACCCTTTTTCCATTTAAAATAATTTTCCCATTTAGGCTAATTATGCAGCTAGTAGGTAAAAATTTTACATTATAGCCCTTATCACATAGCTGACTTATGCTAAGCAAATTATGTTTTAAGCCTTCAACTAATAAAACATTGTCTATGAAAAAGTTTTTCAAATTTCCAATCATACCTGATCCAACCACTTTCTTTGTGGTATTATCTCCAAGTGTAACCTTGCCTCCACTCCTGGCTTCCAGCGTTATGAATTGAGCAGTATCTCCAGTCATGTGCTTAGAACATCCGCTGTCCAGGTACCATATACTCTCACGAGGTCTTGTATGAGAGTATTCCTGCAAATTCTCAAATGTTAGACCTGGAAACCCAAACTAGTTTGGGTTCACCTTTATGAAATTTATAATCAGATGCATGTGTGATATGTCTAGGTTTATGCATCTTAGTTCTCCACACCAAATTAGGTTTCATCTTTAAAGTGCAGGTGTGAGATATATGTCCCAAAAATCCACAATTGTTACATTTAACATTAGGAAAAATATTCCTATGTTTTCTTTCATATGATTGTCTTCTAAGGGATTTCATGAATTTAGGATAATATTTAGGATTTGTAAAATCTTCAAGTTTAGGGGGGTTCCTATTATCCTCGAGAGCTCTTATAGTAAGTTTGTAAAATGAATTCATATCCTCCAAGATTTGATTTGTATAATTGATTCTATATGTCTTGCTCTCAGATTCATCCTTAAATTTCTTAAATTCTTTTTCAAGTTCAGCATAGGATGATTTTAAATTCTCAAAATTTTTATTCAAGTCATCATATTCATCAAGTAGTTTCATGTGGTTGCTATCAATTAAAGCATGATCTTTCCTAAGGATTTCGTGTTCCTTATTAAGCTCTTCCAATTCTAAAACTAAACTAGCATGCATCTTTTTCGTTTTCCTATATGCATCATGCATGTGTTCAGAAACTTCAAACAATTCATTATAAGTTAAATCACATACCTCTTCTTGATCTGATTGTTCAGATTTATCTGCCATCAAGCAAAGGTTGGTGACTTCTTCTTCTTTTTCAGTCTCAGATGAGTCTGAAGCTGAGTCCGCCCAAAAACCTTTTGAAACTTCTTCTTGCCCTTCTTTACCATTGGTTTCTCCTCTACCTTCTCCTTGCTAGGAGTGGCTTTGAGTTTTGGACAATCAGTCTTTATATGACCTGGTTTCCTGCATTCATAACAAATCACTTCATTAGAAACCTTGCCATTTCTGTTATACTTACCTCTATTTCATTGCTGGCGTCTCTTCTGCTTCCTCTTTAAAAAGCTTCTGAATTGTCTAGTCATTAGTGCAATATCGTCTTCATCCTCAGGTTGTGAGTGTTCACTTTCTGACTCTTCCACATTTAGTGCAATATTCTTGTCCTTTCTTGGTTCACCTGCATCAATCTTTCTTTGACTTACTCCTTGCTCGTAAGCAATGAGTGAACCAAGAAGATTGTCAATTGAATAAATGTTCAGATCTTTAGACTCTGTAATTGCAGTAATTTTAGCATCATATGCAGTAGGTAAACAACGAAGAATCTTATTAACCATTTCAGCATTTATTAATTCCCTACCAAGTGCATGCAAAGAGGTGACAATTTGAGTGAATCTTGTGTACATGTCAGATATAGATTCATTAGGTTTCATGCGAAATAATTCGTAGTCATGTAATAAGATATTGAGTCTTGATTGCTTAACCTCATTTGTCCCTTCATAAGTAATACAAAGTCTATCCCATATGTCTTTTCCGCTTTTACAAGTGGAAACTCGCATGTAGTCTTCAGATTTTAAAGCACAAAAGAAACTATTTAAACATTTCGCATTTAATTGTGCTAAGTCACGTTCTTCTATAGTCCAATCTGCATAGGGTGTATCTACCCTAATTCCATCAACTAATCTAGTTGGTTTTGTGTAACCTTCCTGGACTAGCATCCACATGCGATAATCAAGTGACTGTAAGAAAGTAGACATGCGTGTTTTCCAAAAATCAAAAGGAATATTGTCAAACAGTGGAGGTCTAGTGATAGAGTAACCCTCAGGTGTGTTTCGGTTTCCAAATGTAGCCATCTACGTTAATCAAAAAGTAGTTCAAACTTATGATTTTGAAACAATGCTCTGATACCACTTGTTGAGTCCAGTAATTAGGTTGTTAAGCCTAAGTAAATGTCCCACGGCTACCAAGAGGGGGGTGAATTGGTAGTTTTAAAAATTTTAAACCCTCTTAATGATAAAGTTGAACCGAAATAAAATTTTCTTTTAAAGTTTGTAGAAAAATGTTTTTCAACCACAGAGTTGTTAAAACTGAAATTTAAAGTGCGGAAACGTAAAAGCAATAAAGTAAATGACACCAGATTTATAGTGGTTCGGTCTATAACCAGACCTACATCCACTCCTCAGAGGCACCCTCTGAGTATTGCACTAATACCACAAAGTGACTCTCCTTTAGCACCCACAGCAAGGCGGAGAAGCCTATACAAAACACTCTTTTCACCACTACCCGGTGCGGCAGAGAACCGTCGTCCTTTTACACAATCCACAGTGTTGGCAGAGAACCGTCGTCCTTTTACACTCTCCTAGTGTGGGTAGAGAACCCTACGGCTGTTCACACTCTCCAAGTGTAGGCAGAGAACCTTCGTCCTTTTACACTCTCCTAGTGTGGGCAGAGAACCCTCCGTCTGTTCACACTTTCCAAGTGTCGGCAGAGAACCGGATCTCCTTGACTGATCTTCTCACAAGAATCTAGAAGGAAGAAAGAAAAGAGTGAAGAAATCTAATTTCACAAGTAGAGACTCTTACCTTAGAAACCCAAGTGAAGCCTTCTCGCTCCAGTAGTAGGAATCCTCCTTTGAATGCTCTCTTCCACTCTCTCCTTGGCTATTCTCTCAAGAGGCACGAAGATCAAATGACAAAAAGATTGGGTGGCAGTCTAATTTGGACCTTTTATAGAAAAGACAAGAAAAACCGCCCAAAAACTGCAAATTTCCAATTCTGTACGCAGTGGATCGTCCTGTACGATCCTGGATCATCCTGGACGATTTTACTTAAACGATCTGAAACGACCCAATTTGTATATGTGTATGAAATGAATTCGTACAGCTGATCGTCCTGTACGAACTAGGTTCGTCCAGTACGAACGGTTATTACAAGGTCGGTTCTAGAAACTGCTGAAAACTGTTCTAAGTCGGTTCATCGTTTGGACGAAAATATGTTCGTCTGGACGAAAATTTTCCAGAGAGCCAACCGTCCTGGACGATTATTTATTTCGTCTGGACAAAAATTTTCCAGAGCACCCATCGCCGCGGACGATAATTTGTTTTCGTCTGGACAAAAATTTTCCAAAGAGCTGATCGTCCGGTACGATATTTATTTTCGTCTGGACGAAAATTTTCCAGAGGACTGGTTGCCTCGTACGATGATAAATTTCATCTGGACGAAAATTTTACAGAGAACCCATCGTCCGGGACGATAATAAAATTCGTCCTGGACAAATAGGACTTAGGAAAAAAAAATTTCAAGCAAGTTCCTATTCGTTCCAAGTGCTCTATAGGAGATAACTGACAGATCGTCCAGTACGATAAATATCGTCCTGTACGATCAGTATAGAATTTCAAGATCTCCTTATTTGTGTGTGTGAGATTTTATTCACTCAATTACAATCACTCCCTTTCAAAATTAATTCAAAGAAAAGGCAAATTTCAAATAAACAAAATATCTCATGTTGAATTTGATTTGAAGTTTTCGTAGTCTGGAGTCTGATTTTCCTAAAATGTTAGTACACACAAGAGCAAATGCAAATCTTCTAAAATTGTTAGGAGATAACTATACATCTGAACAATAAAGTTTGGAATCATCAAAACTACATAAGTTGCACAAATATAAATCATTCAAATAGCAACTATTCAAACATTTTCTTCATCAAAAGTATACTTTAAATAGTAACCTTTATGGTTAGAAATTTATCAACATTAAAAGGACATTAAATCACATACATTAAAAATGTGCTAATTTTTTACAAATGACTTTTCCTTTATTTTAAATTATAATATGTTGGAAATTAAAACCACACTAATTCAATTTGGGAACATCTATTTTTTGCAGTCAAATGCTACATTGTGAATAGCATACCATCTTGGAAGATAGACATGACATTCTATAAGGGATTCAAAGACAAAATTGGTGTTTTTAAAATATCATTTATATGATCAAACATACTTCAAAGAATAACATGTCATCTTAAGAGATGAATATGAATTTTTTATTAAAAGTGTTTGAAAAGAGAAATGGGGATTTTGAATTTGTCATCCTTATAATTAAACACATCCAAGAGAATAGTATATCAACTAAAAATATGACTATAATATTATATGAGAAGTTTGAGAACTAAAATGAATTTTTCAAAAAATGTGTCATTTTTATTATCAAATTGAATGGATAGAATATCATGTTATCTTAAGAAATAATGATGAGATTCTACAATGACATTTAAAAGTAGAAATGGGTTTTGGAAAAGACCATCTATGTTCCTAGAAATTTTCCCCCTATTTTATAAGAATAAAATATGATTTATTTTAATCTAGAGTTCTCAATTCCCCATAAGGTAAAGCACTTATGATTAATTATATTATTATAGGGATACTCAAAAGAAGACTCTCACTTAAAGTAGTTATTTATATCCTTTGATTATAAAGCTAAAAGGATAAAAATGGGAATTTCCAAAGGAGAAAGCCCAATTTTTAATAGTTCTTAATGAGCCAAAGGAGAAACGTAGGAGACAATAAATTTTGAGAAGTTCAGAGGTAACCTCAGTCTATCTTATATTGTGCTTTATAATTTAAGATAAAAATTTATTATTTAAGTTGAAATTTTATCAGAAAGGTGAGATTTTCTGAGATGGTGAGGACTTATGATTTTGTCTCAGAACCTATAACTAAAGTGAATCACCACAAAGTAGTAACTCAAATCAAATCTAATGATATAGAGAATAAGGAAATGGGCCTTATATCATTAACTCTTGAAAAAAAATTGGGAATGCCCGACACTCATGGACTTATGTTCTTGCCTGGAATAGGAATGCTAGCTACAGCTCCTCCAAATCACTTTAAAACTAAGATCCCAATATTTTGTAATGAAAGATATGTGAGCTGTTATCATTATTTAAGTTTTTAAAAAGTGGCGTCAACATCTAAGAAAATTCCTAAATGGCCTCTCACCATGAATGGTGGATTTATTATTCTAAGACTAAAATGCAATCGCAAATAAATTATTTTAAATAGTTTTTAATGAAATCCATATCAATTGATTTTATGAAATAAATTAGACTATGTAGTTTTAAAAATGCTTAAAAAATAGGTTTAATCCTAAAAAAGCATAACTCCCTTAAATTAGTACTACACCCACATAGATCTGGTGGTCTTCTTCCACCTTAAGCGTAAATCCAAGCAAAAATTCACATGAAAAAAAAACTAGAAAATACATGAGTTCTAGTGCGCTCAAAACAATAAACACACCAAAGTAATGAAGCAACCTATATCTAGGTCATTCTTTTAATAATTAGGAGCTAAAGCAATGTAAGCACCTCTAAAAAATTTAATTAATTTTAAATTTTAATATTTTATCCCCTTTTAAAGTCCTGTATAAGAATGTCTACCTATATAAGACTGGGTCAGTAAAATAAGAATCCATATTATCTTTAAACTAGGTATAATCTAATATACCCATCAAAGATCATAAAGTATTTCCATATGAATGTGAAACATCAAGTCACACTATAATAACACCAATCAAATTTTGCTCACTTTGGGTGCCCTTTGGGCTAGCCCAATGGTTGACCTAGGTCAAACCATGGGTTTCCAAGGCTAGGGTGAGGTATCTAGGATGTGGGATTGCTATTGGCATGGGGTTTGACACAAGAGTCAACATGGTTTGAGCTTAGTCCAAGTGATGGTGTGCATAGGTTAAAATGGGGATTCATGGTTGACTTGGTCAACCATGGTCAACTAAGGTCAACCATGGATGTTAAATGGTCTAAGGGATTTTAAGAAGGTGATTGAGTACATTAGCAAGTCATTCCTTGGGTTGAATTGAGCTTGGCCATGAATGTAGGTGTATGGGTTAAATGGACATATATGGTTATCTTCATCATCCATGGGGTCAAGTAGGATTGGTTGAGTTTAAGGGTATGTATGGAAGGTTTAGGACATAAATCCAAGGGTTGGTCTTGCTTAGATATTGAAAGAACATGTATTGAGCATACATGGCATTTTGGGGATTTTGGATTTTAACCTTAGATAAAGGGTTGACCAGGGCTTGATTTAAGTGTATAATGCTTAAAATAGGTGTTTGGGATAGTTCACATGAAATAGATAGGTTTAATGTAGATATGATGTTCAAAAATTCTAATTTTGATGGCTTTAGAACATGTTTAGTATTTTGAGAAATGTGAGTGTATTTATGGGCTTTTGGGCCATGGGATGAGCATGGATCAATCAAACCCATGCCAATGGGCTATGGAGTGGTTTAGTTCAATCTCATGGTCTTGGAGATGGGTTTGGTCATATGTAGTCAATGAGGGTTTATGTAAGGGTTAAGTGTAGGTTTGGTTTTAAGTTGTGAAGGGGACATGGGATGATACTTATCAAGACCTTTAAAAAACCTTCTATGGTCTAGGTGTGTCATCAAACTAGGTCCCTAGGTTTCCTCCTTGAGTCCTTAGGTGCTAGATCTAGACTGGGTTATAAGGACCAAAATGCTAAGGAAGAGGGAAGGGAGAAATGGTTTGACATCATGAAAAAAAAAATGAGGTCAACATAAGCCTAGTGTAAAATATAAAGTTTTATATATTTTATATAGGACATCTTTTGTGAACACTTTCGTAGAGCTTAAAATTATTGGATATTATAAGGTTAGAAATAATTACATTTATTTATTATAATATTTATACTATCATTAATGAACATAAGGACAAAACCTTTTCTTTTAAGGTTAATTTTTCCCTAAGACATCTTTGAGGGTTTTTTTTTTTTAACTTTTGAGTTTTATTTTATAGGAATATTTGAACATATAAGAAGAGTGATACTTCAACTGTTTTAGAGTATATTTTAGTGGGCATCTATCAAAAGAGATGTTGGAAAAATTTTATCTCAATGCCATACCTATAAAAAACAAAAATTACTCTTTTTTTTTTCTCTTTTTTTTTTCTTTTTTTTTTTTTTTTTTTTTTTGCAAAATCTTATTTAAGACTTAATAAATTTGTTAGGAAATAAATTGAAAATTGTAACTCTAAATGTGCTTATGTAAAAAACCATGCAAGTTTGCATAGAGAATATAATGAGGGTGACTATGTTTTGATTTACATTTGGCATGAGAAATATCTCCCTTCAAAGTATCAAAATATGCCAGCATAGTCATATAGCCTAATTAAAATTTTAAAAAATTTAAAGCATAATGCTTATTTCCTTCGACTAACAAATAAGAGACTAAGCAAGAAGCCTATGAAGACTTTAATTTAGTATTCATATTTCTTATAAATTCATTTTAGATCATTTATGATTAAAAATAGATTATTTTTTTCATATTTTATAATTGAATAAATATAATATAAGGGGATAAAAAATTAAGTACTTTTCACATTATAAAAAATTAATTAAAGACATGCTGACAAATATATAGTGTGTGTTTTGTGAATTTGAGAACTTCACCTTAGTTATTTAGTCTAACATCACTTGTGCACTTTATCTTAGGATTGTTTATATTGTATTTTTGGGTTACATAAGCAGGTAATAATATGGGATGGTAGGACAATATGAAAATGCTTGACTTGTACTTATTTGACAAATAATTATTATAAAAATTTAAAAATAATTGTAAAATTAATATATATTAAATTTAAATTAATTTGTTTAGTTTAATACTTAATATTAAATTTGTTTGATTATGTAAATGATAAAGCTATTGAGCCAACCTATTTTAAGAAATCGGGATCGAATAACAGTTTACTGGTTGAATCGTATGTTCAAGTCATTTTTTATCGATTTGATGCAATACTAATTTTTGAAATAGCCCATATCAATTCCCAGCTGACCAATTGAATCGGCTAGTCCAAGCTGAATTTTCAAAACAATGGTAAATTATATATGAAATTTAATAAATTTCTAGCCAATTCTAGTATAAGCACTAAAGTGAAGGCATATGATGATTATGAAGAGGAGAGTAATAATAAGTATTTAAAGTCCTGACCCGCTCTTGCTTTATCCAAGCAATCCAAAAGGACTTTATCTGCATCATATCACAAAATAACACAATAAACACTAGATAAAATATCACAAAAATATTACATGGAAAGAAGCTTATTTTATGAACACATTTTTATAATATTTATTATAAAACTTTATTAAAAAAAAGTAATTTCTAATTGCACAATATTTATTAATATTGTGTAACTCTTAGGGAGAAGAACTATACATCGATAAAATAAAAACCCAAAACTTGTCGATTTGACAATTTTGTGGAGGAACCAAAATGGAGTCATTAGAGAATTCAGCTAAGTAGTCTTTCTAGCCAAAATCACAAGACAACATTTAAAAGTAAGACGTCCAATAAAGCATTTGGCAGGTCTCATCAATGATACATTGGGTTGGAGACATCAGTGCACAAATTTAAATAGTCTTATCCTTAGGTACTAAGTTGGTGGGCAACTTGAATGGTGAGTTTAATTAACAATACAATCTCTCAACAATTTATTCAATGAATAGCCAAAGCCTTGATGAATCTCTCTCTCTCTCTTATATATATATATATATATATATATATATATATATATATATATAGTCGCTTAAACACAAAAAAGGGCCCTTCAATAAGGTGATATGAGAGATTTTTTAGATATGAACCTAATGGCATTTTCAAGGGATGATTAGCCCTTCTCCTTTCCAAAGGACAATAAGCATAGGGTATATAACTATGTTAAATTATCAACTAAGACTTGAGGATGTGTGAGAAATTTAATCTAAGAGAAAGAGTAGGATCAAATAAAATATTGTACCTATTGTTAGAGGTTGAAGATGTTCACAATATAATAACCTAGTTCAAAGATTTGATGAAATTTATATAGTAAAAATCTACTTTAGAGGATATAATGGAGCTTATAAGGTGATAACTTTGCAAGATATAAATAGGGCATGTGGTGATAACTCAGTAAAACATTTATAAGATAGAGGTGAAAACTAACTTCAAAGATAGAACTTCAAAGATAGAAGATATGAAGTGATTGCTCAATCTCAAGATATGATAGATTTTATGTAGTGATAACCCATCCTAAAGGCATAATAGAACTTATGGGGTAATAAACCAGCCCAAGAAATGTAGGACATGGAGTAATAACTCAATTGGAGAGATATATTATGTATATTGATAGCCCAAAGATATAGGAAATGGGGTGATAACCCACTCCAAAGATGCGATGGGACATAAAGAGATAATAACTCAGCCCAAGAAATATTATATATGGTGTAATAACCCAATTCTAGGAAATGATCAAACATATATGTTTATAAACCTTCTAAGGAACATAATTGGAATCATGAAGTGATAACCTAACCTAGTTCTAAATATTCACCATAAATGGCCTTGAAGGTCTTATGCAAAGATGAAGCCACATATCTCATGAACATTAAGCATAGGCCTTAAAGAAGAGATTTGTTATATTGATATTAAAAATTTCTATTAGTGGTACTTATAGCCTCTCAATTATAAGAAGTCACAATAGATAAAATGAATATCAAGGGATTTGAAAATCAACTAAGGACCAATGGGTCATTAAATATATAAGGGTATGCAATTTCAATTCAATAGGAGATGAAGAAAGGATGTATATAGAAGAAAGCCCACGTTAAGGATTCCTAACTTAAGAAGAGATGATAAACCAAGGTTTCCTAACTCCGACTCCCTATTAAAATCTAGAACATAAGGTCAAAATAAACTAAGTAAAACGACTTTTTCATTCCCTAGGAAGATGTTTACTAGGTGACTTGCAAACTCAATAGTGCAAGATTAAGAAGCTCAATGACTAGACTAACATCTTATCTAGGTTAAGAATGTCATTAAACCAAAGTAGGCCTACTTTAGAATTATTTTAATCATGAATTCAATGTTTTTTTTTCTTTAGTTTGAATCTTAACAAGTTTTAGAGAGAAATGATATGAAATGCATAAATTTGACTTCTTGTGATAACCAACACATCATTATCCATGATAATTATCCAAATGCTAAATAATCATATGAGTTGCTAGACAAAGTTGGGAAAAAGTTAATTTGATTTTAAAATATTAACTTAGAGAGTAGTCATGTTTTTTTTTTTTTTTTCAAATATCGAGTTAATTTAAGTTAAATGGATTCTTATAGTAAAAACGTTTAACCCTACGACTCCCCTCATTATTGCAAAGTATCAGATCATCAAAAATAAATTATGTACGAAATGTATTAAATCTGTAGTTAATTTTATATAAACCAACAAAGTGAGAAAAATTGTAAAAGAAGAACAATAATAACTGGTTATATTCTGTACCTACACACCATCCATCTTAGCATTCCAAATGAACTTTATGCACAACACATCACTGAATAATATAAGGGGGTGGAATCAAGGGAGAAAGTTAGTGAGAGAAAGTCTGGGATTTCAAATTTCTGTTTCGACGGGTCTTGTGTTTCATGGCTATTTTGTCCGGCGTTCGGCCGGCACTCCGGCGGGCCGGAGGGACGAAGATGGAGCATAGGCGTCTTCTTCCTTCGGAAGCTTGGAAGAATTACAGGAAAGGTTTGTCTGCGCCGATTCTTGATTCTTCAGAGGTCTTTAATGGTGGTTCCAAAGTTTTTGAGGGATTCAACAAGACCTTCAAAGATTTTAAGGAGAAACCGTTGTTTATCAACGAGGGGGGATTATTGGGTAAGAAAGAGATCCCCATTCATGTTCTTGGTAAAGGAAAGGATGTTATAGATGAGGTTTATCTGAAGAAGTTGGATGTTTCGTCTGTTCTTGATGGTAAGGAGAAGGGTAATGGTGGTCTGAATTTAGGAGCCTCTTCCTTTGCTTGATTGAGGATAAATTCTAGCAATTGTTTTAATACGAAATCCTTGCCTTCTTCACCAATTAAAAGAGATTTTTTCTCAAATTTTCCGTTGGATAACAGTACTAAGGATGCAGTGATTGTGGATGAGGATTTGTCTCTGAAAAAGAATAATGGTTTATCTGTGGAGGGTCCAGAAATTGTTTTAAATAATTATGTTTCATCAGAGATCAAGGGAAGCAATGTGAGGATTCAATCGGCGTGGAGCAAAAGACCGAATGTGAAGGTTGACAATCTGGAGCTTGGCTCTTTTCTGTCTGAAGATGGTAAGGTGGTTCTTCTTCATGCTGAGAAGGAATTGGAAAATGCCAAAAAATTAGAAAAGGCTATTGTTGTGAAAATGTTTGTTGAAAATATTCCTTTTCACGTGGTGAGCACAGACTTGAGAAGACTGTGGGATAAATTTGGCAAATTCCACATCACTGGTTTGGGTCTTGGCTGGATTTTATGCTCATTTGAGGATTATATAGCTGTTGATAGTATTCTCTCAGGTGGTCCTTGGTGGATTGAGAACAGGTGGTTGGACTGGACAAATGGTTGGCCAATTTCAATCCTACGTCTCTCAAAGGCATTGCATCTCCTGTGTGGATTAGGCTTCCTAATTTACCTCTTCAATGCTGGGACGAGGTAAACATTTGTAGAATTGCTTCACTAATAGGCAAGCCGTATCTTCTTGATGGGAACATGTTCCAGTGGAGCATAAGGGAATTTGCTCGGGTATGTGTGTGCATTCCTCTTGATATGAAACTTCCTCAAGGTGTTTGGGTGAAGGGTTTAGCTGGGGAATTCTACCAAAAAGTGCAGCCTGCTGGTGTGGAAGGTGATCGGATCCTGCAAACGACTGCTGCAAAATCTGCTTTTGTTGGGAGGAAATTTGACAATGAATCTTGGATTCAGGTTAAACATGGAAAAAAAAGATTTAACAAAGTGGTTGATAATAGAATATTGTTAAAAAAAATTTCTATCCCTATGAAGAAAATGTTTGTTCCTAAGATTGGTCTTGCTATTATAAAGAATAAGGGTGATTTGGATGTTAAGAACTTATGTAATAAGCAAACTGAAGTTATGGAAGGAAATCATATTCCTGAAGTTGTTGTTAATGAAGTGACTGTGGTAGACCATCTAGTTGTGGAAGCAATTCCTGTAATCAGAGAAAAAAAGGGAGGAACAACAGAGGTTAATTATGTTATTGAAGTTCTTAACAAATTCGATGTTTTATCTGGTTTAGATGAGACAAGTAATGTGAAGGCATTTGATTCTGAAAAAGTTATTGGTGCAGAGGAAGGAGAAATTTTAGTTTCTAATAAAGACTTGGATTTGAGCATCTCAGATCGTTGTGTAAAGCAGCCGCTAGGGATTTTACAGAATTCTGATAAGGGAGGTTCTATTCCTAATGTACCATTGGTTGGAAGTCACTCTTATGAGAAAAAAGATAAGCTTATTAAAGAGCTTAAGTCCCTTGGGTTGGGCAACATTATTCCTCATAATAGGAAGGTGGATGGTGGTAAAGCTAAGAAGGTTGGGGGGGGGGGGGGGGGGGTTAGAAAAAAATGAAACGATGACTTCTATGCTTTTTTTTGGAATTGTAGAGGAGCCAAGAAGGTAGAGGCTGCTCTATATCTTAAGGAAGTGATCAAGGATCATAGGGTTTTATTTGTGGGGTTATTGGGAACGAAGATTAGTTCTCTGGATAATAGTCAGCTTATGAAAGTTCTGGGCATGAATTGGGATTTTTTTGTGGTTCCTGCAGTTGGCCTCTCGGGTGGCCTGATGGTATTATGGAGGAAGGATTTAGCTGCTTTCTCTGTTATTGAGGATTCTTCTCAAATGATTTTGGGTAAACTGGATGTTCTCGGCAAAGGTAGCTGGATTGTTGCTTCAGTTTATGGCAACACAGATGCTCAGGAAAGAAGAAGACTTTGGGATGATCTAGAAAGGCATTGTTCAAGAGATCTACCTATGGTGGTGGGAGGTGATTTCAACTGTGTGCTTTCCCAAGCTGAGAAAAGAGGAGGAAAGAAGTTCACCTTGACTCAAGGATCCAAGGATTTTAATAGCTTCATGATTAATAATGATCTCCATGAGGTGAGATCAATGGGACCAAGGTTCACTTGGTGTAATAATAGATATGGAAGTGCTCGTATATTGGAGAAGTTAGACATATGTCTTATTAATTCTTCGGCCTTAAACATCATTCATCTTGCTTTAGTTAAGCACTTGCCTCGTATAGCTTCGGACCATTGTCCAATTTTGTTGGATATATTCAAACCTGTAGAATGTTTTAACATAGATATCCGGTATGAAGAAGTTTGGGCTTCTTATTATGGTGCAGCTGCCTTAGTGGAGAATATTTGGATGAAAAAATGCACGGGTGATCCGGCTTATGTTCTTAATTTGAAGTTTAAAATAGCTCTAAGAGCCCTTTTCTTTTGGAGTAAGGCGAAATTCAGAAATTTGAACTTGTCAAGGGACAAGCTTAAGAATGAAATTCTAGAAATCCAATTAGAGGAATCTGATGGTTGGATCTCTTTTGAAAAATTACAGCTTTTGAGATTCAAGATTAATGAACTCAATGTTACTTTGGCATGGCTCAATACTTGGTGGAAACAAAGAGCCAAAGCAAGGTGGATGGACGAAGGTGATTGCAATTCATCATTTTTTCATGCTTATGCAAATGCCAGAAGAAGTACTAACTAGTTTAGTCATATAAAGACTATAGATGGTAGTGTAACGGAGGAAGCTGCTCTGATCTAGAGAACTTTCTCAGAATTTTTCAAGTTGAAATGGCAACATAGAAAATGCTCATTGGATGGATGGCCAAATCCATCTGCTGTCATTAGTAATGTTGACCAGATTATGCTTGATGTTGAGTTTATAAGGGATGAATTACAGGTGATTGTGGAGAATTCTGAGAAAAACATCTCTCCAGGCTTAAGACGGGATTACCTTCTCATTCATCAAAGATTTTTGGAAGCTGGTTAAAGATGATGTTTGGCTTGCGGCAATCAATTCTTGTCTTCAGGTGTTATGGATCAGTCATGCAAAGAGACTTTAATTGTCTTGATCCCAAAAATTAAATGTCCTCAAGAGCCGTTCCACTTTAGACCTATTAGTCTATGTATGACTATATACAAAATCAGTGCCAAGATGCTCTTAAATAGATTGGAAAAGTTATTCATAAGATCATTACGGTGGACCAAGTGGCTTTTGTTAGAGGCCGTTCTCTGTCTAATCATGTGCTTTTGGCTCAAGAGGTGTTTAGCAAGTTCAGATGGTCCAAATCTAGAGGTAGCATGCTTGCAATCAAGCTTGACATGGAGCAAGCTTATGATAGTATGGGATGGCAAACGCTAAGACAAGTTCTTATTCAGTTTAAATTTCCTATTAAATTTTTGGAGCTCTTATTACAATGTGTACTTAATCCCAAATATTGCATTTTGATTAATGGGAGAAAAACTGATTGGATTGAAGGAAAATGTGGATTTAGGCAAGGTTGTCCTTTATCCCCATTTTTATTCATTTTATGCTCTCAAATTTTATCTGATGCCTTATTCTTAAGAAAAAATGGTTTGGGCATCTCTATTTCTCCGTTAGCACCGAGAGTATCTCACTTACTCTATGAGGATGATATCTTAATCTTTTCGGAGGCAAAGATTAAGGAAGTTAAGGAATTAAAGAAGATAATTTCCAATTATTGCGATTGGATGGGGCAGAGAGTTAATACTTCTAAATCCATGATAATTTTTGGGAAGAATACCAAAAGGAGATTCCATAAGAAGATAGTTAAACAGCTCAACTTCAGGATTGTGAAAGAGATTAGTTATCTTGGTGTGAAGATGACGTTAAGAAGAATGGTGGCTTCGGATTTCCAGTTTTTATTGGAGGTTGCTGCTAGCAAACTGAATACTTGGGTAAAGAAATGTATTTCATTAGAAGGTAAATTGGTTTTACTTAAATCAGCATTCCTTTCATTACCTCTGTTTTTATCTACTCTTTCGTTGGTTCCTTTGAGCATTCTAAAAGAGTTTGATAAGATGTGTAGAGGGTTCTTATGGAGTAAAAATAATGTGAATGTTGGGCTCCATTATGCTTCTTGGGATTTACTTTGTAAGCCAAAAAATGAAGGTGGAAGAGGCTTGTTTTTAGCAGTGTCAAAGATTGGTCCTCTGCGGGCCAAGTTTGCTTGGAATTTTTTCATTAACCCGCATTCTCTATTGAATCTTATTCTGAGAGCTAAGAATGGAGATGATGTATGGTCAGACACAGTGAAGAAAGGTTGTTCACCTACATGGAAGATAATTACTATGGGAGCTAAATTTCTTAAAAATATTATTAGATGGAATGTGTCTAATGGGAAATCTATCAATTGGCTGCATGATTCTTAGATTTTAGACAAATGAATTGCCTACTGGCCTACATTTGTTAATATTCAGGATAATACAGATTTCAATCTTAGTTCATTCATTTCTAATGGCCATTGGAATTTGGATAAGCTAAAAGCTATATTTGGGGAACAGTTGTTGAAGTTAATTTCAACAATTCCTATTAATGACGACAGGAAGTCTAATCTCATCGAATTAAAAGGTAAATTTTCTGGAAAGTCCATTACTGCCTTGTCTTTTGAGGCAGCTATGGTTCATGAGGAGGAGGTTGCTCATTGGAATTGGATGAAAAGACTCAAATTAAAACAAAAAAATGAACTTTTTTGGTGGAGACTTTGTAACAATGACATTCCTTCTAATACTTTTCTTGTGAAAAGGAGGTTATGCAATTTTCTAGGTTGCCTGAGGGGCTGTGGAGTAGATGAGGATAACTGTCATTTAGTAGGAGGTTGTTCCAAGATCCGGAAAGTAATCTCTTTACTGCATAGCTGGGGTTTTCTTGTTCTGATTTTTGACAATTTTGTGGAATGTCTGGGAAGTCTTCAGAGGTTTGTGGGCAAGAATTCACTTTTAGCAAACATTTTTTGTTCAGCTGCTTATCTTGTTTGGAAGAGTAGATGCAAGTTGGTTCATGATGAAAAGGATGATTCGCATAATACCATTGCTGCATATGCTATTTCCTTTGCTGTTAGGAGTAACTTCTTAAATGTCCAACCGGATAACTGAGATACTAATCAGCATTTGTTGTTTTCTCCTTGGCATCCTCCTCCCGGGTGGATAAAAATTAATGTGGATGCAGCTCTTAAGAGGAATAACTTAGCAGGATTTGGCGGCGTTGCTAGAGACGAGAAAGGAAGGTTCTTGGTTGCTTTTGGAGCTCAATGCTTACATTGGGACATTACTCAATTAGAATTATTAGCGGTTTGTCATGTGAAAAATGTGGTTCATGATTGGATGTTCAAATCGCAAGGGGTTATCATCGAAGGGGACAACTTCAATATTATAAAACTGCTTCAGAATTCGGTCAAAACCTGGAAGGTTAGTAGAGTAATTGATGATAATTTGGCTTTCTTGCTAGAGTTTAATCAAATTATATTTTCTTTTTCGCATAGATGTAACAAATTAGCGAATATTTGTGCTAATTTGGCTTTAGATAGATCTTTCTTATGGGAAGATCTTCATGATGTTTTGATTCCTCCTTTCTTGTATTGCTTTGAGGAATGCGATGCTTTAGGTGTGACTTGAGTAGTTTGTTTTTGTTTCTTGTTTGTTTTTAATGCAATTTAGCATTTCTTTCAAAATAAAAAATAATAATAATATAAAAGACATCATATACAATATTATATCATATTTACATGTTAATCATACCACCCTCATGAATGGTGGTCATGAATTTCTATTTAAAATTTATTTGAAATAACTTTCTTATTGCTCTACTTTTTAAACTGTACTTGCAATTTTTATTTGACAATTTTTTTTTATTTGCTATGTAGTTTCCTTTTACAACAGTTTTTTTAAAAAAGCACAATTATACAAAAACTACAGCCTAAATAGACCCTTCCGTGAAATGAGCACAAGTTGCAATCAAAACTAAAGCTTGCTACAGCAGATTAAGGCCTCGTTTGATTAGGCTTATTTTCTCAGTTTCCATTTGAATAAGTTATAATCAGTTCGTGATATCTGTTTGGAAGACAAATTTATCCGTAATTACTTTTTATAAAACCACGTATTTTGGGCGGTTATGAAATTTATTCAGCGACTGCGGCTTCGTTTGATTCGGTTTATGCTTACATAAAAAGGAGTTTTAAAAAAGGAGGTTGAGAAAAAGCCGTTCAATAAAATAGAGTTTCAATAATGAGATATGTTTGAATAATATTTTTAAAAGTGCTTATTAATATTTGAAAGTTAATTTAAATTGTTTGTTTAGGAGTTCTGCTTTTGAGATTTTATTATAAAAGACATAATTGCCCATGAATTATGCTATTAATTTATGTTAATTTAAATTATTTGTTTAGGAGTTCTGCATTTAAGATGGTCATCCCCATGGTAGGTAATAATTTGCGCACTACGTGGGCCATGAAAAAACCTTCTCTCCGATCTCTATTCTTAGTATCCTTCGCTACTCATGTGCTCTATGTTCTCTGCTATAGACATTTATCATGATTTCAAATCTTTTTTATTTAAATATTTTAACCCAAATTAATTTTACCCAAAATTCATAATAGCCCGCCCATTCCTTCCCCGCTGTAAATAAATACTATTACGCCTGCCTAATCCTTTTGATTATAATTTTGTTCTTCTTCCTTCCCTCATCATCACCACCACATCCTCCTCATGTCTCCTCCTTTAATTTAAAATTCCACGAATTTCACTTCTTTTTCCCTCCTTCTCCGTCCCCTGTTCACGCCAACATGGCTAGCTCTCCAATGGCAGCAGCCCTCCAAAGAAGAGAATTCGGCTACTGTAAGCCCCAGCTGGCCTTGCTTCGGCTTTCCTGAGCTTTATTGTTTAATTTTCCATCGTTTCAAGATCTCGCCTTTATCTTTCTTCTTCCTCTCTCGATCAATCTGCTGTTAAGGGAATCCATGAAATGACAGGTATATAGATGTGGTGTAATAAGTTTGGTTAATGCCCTGTGAATTCTCTGTTAACTCGCTGTAATGAAAGCATTTAAATCAAGCAACCGAATCGTAATTTCTACGCGCAAAAAATAACGAAAGTTTATTTGGCTCGCGATCCCGATCCGCTTAAGAAGGAGGGTTAATTCGGACATTTGGGTAGGGAAACGGTGTTTTTTAAACGGAGAAGCAGGCCTCGTTTGATTAGGCTTATTTTCTCAGTTTCCATTTGAATAAGTTATAATCAGTTCGTGATATCTGTTTGGAAGACAAATTTATCCGTAATTACTTTTTATAAAACCACGTATTTTGGGCGGTTATGAAATTTATTCAGCGACTGCTTCTCCGTTTAAAAAACACCGTTTCCCTACCCAAATGTCCGAATTAACCCTCCTTCTTAAGCGGATCGGGATCGCGAGCCAAATAAACTTTCGTTATTTTTTGCGCGTAGAAATTACGATTCGGTTGCTTGATTTAAATGCTTTCATTACAGCGAGTTAACAGAGAATTCACAGGGCATTAACCAAACTTATTACACCACATCTATATACCTGTCATTTCATGGATTCCCTTAACAGCAGATTGATCGAGAGAGGAAGAAGAAAGATAAAGGCGAGATCTTGAAACGATGGAAAATTAAACAATAAAGCTCAGGAAAGCCGAAGCAAGGCCAGCTGGGGCTTACAGTAGCCGAATTCTCTTCTTTGGAGGGCTGCTGCCATTGGAGAGCTAGCCATGTTGGCGTGAACAGGGGACGGAGAAGGAGGGAAAAAGAAGTGAAATTCGTGGAATTTTAAATTAAAGGAGGAGACATGAGGAGGATGTGGTGGTGATGATGAGGGAAGGAAGAAGAACAAAATTATAATCAAAAGGATTAGGCAGGCGTAATAGTATTTATTTACAGCGGGGAAGGAATGGGCGGGCTATTATGAATTTTGGGTAAAATTAATTTGGGTTAAAATATTTAAATAAAAAAGATTTGAAATCATGATAAATGTCTATAGCAGAGAACATAGAGCACATGAGTAGCGAAGGATACTAAGAATAGAGATCGGAGAGAAGGTTTTTTCATGGCCCACGTAGTGCGCAAATTATTACCTACCATGGGGATGACCATCTTAAATGCAGAACTCCTAAACAAATAATTTAAATTAACATAAATTAATAGCATAATTCATGGGCAATTATGTCTTTTATAATAAAATCTCAAAAGCAGAACTCCTAAACAAACAATTTAAATTAACTTTCAAATATTAATAAGCACTTTTAAAAATATTATTCAAACATATCTCATTATTGAAACTCTATTTTATTGAACGGCTTTTTCTCAACCTCCTTTTTTAAAACTCCTTTTTATGTAAGCATAAACCGAATCAAACGAAGCCTAAGGCTTCATTTTGAACGGCTTTCTAACTGCTTCTAATTATCTTTTTAATTCAATTTTTTTTTATATTAAAACAATACGTTAAGAAGCAACTAGAATACTTTGTTTGAAACAACTTTCTCCTTAATTTTTAATAAAAAAATTCTAATTCAAAAAAAAAAATTACCTAAAATGTCGTTTTAAAAAAGCATTAAAATAACTGTCCCAAACCAACCCTAAATCAAAAGTAATAGAAAACAACAAAATCAGTTAAATCAAAATGTTATAACGTGAGATTAGCAAGCATCTGAGCAAGGAATAATAAATGACTCTTACACGCAAAGATAGCTATATAAAAATATATTGAAATTGAACAAAACAATCACTAGTCTGGGACCTAAACTGCTTGACTTCATTGTTCCAGTAATAAAATCAAGTCCCAAAAGTAAACAAGATTTTCCTCCAGAGGCCAATTTTATGTAAAGCAAGCTAAGGTCAACACATGTATTAGGACCACAAATAATTTGATGTGAAAAAGCTACACTAACAGACACCAAGTATTTTTGCTAAGGGAAATGCTAAAACGACAGAAATTGAAAAAAAAAAAAAAATGTCTAGCCTTACCTTTTTTTTCTCTTTTTTATCGAGAAATTATTCTGTGCGGACATCAGACTATTCGGAGATAAATCAGAATGCGTCATGTTACCAAGTACATAGTGGTACATAAAACCAGTGCTCAACAAAAAAGTGATATGATTTCGAACGACGTCTCGTGTCCGCACAAAATAATATTTCCTCGTTTAGAAGCTATAGATTTAAAAAAATAATAATAATTAAGACGGAATCAATTTTTAGCGTAAATCACTCCCCTTTCTAGTCATTGTTTCGCTTCTTCTAGCATTGCCCTTTGCTAAGAATCCAATCTAACTTAACAAATTTGGCTCCACAAACCATCATGTGGGAAAGATCTAAGAAAAAAAAAACATCAATAGTAACTCAATGCATATCAATTCAACAGATTAATCAGCAGTACGAAAAGAGCCGCTCAAGGACAGAATCTGAGTGTACTCTGTAAAAGGAACCCAGATAAAAAGAGCTGCATTCTTATAGAACAGAGGTTTATGGAAATCATGTTAAACTACAGAGCAACGGAATCAAATAAAATTAACCGTTTGAATTCTTTGTTGCAGGGATTAATCGAGTCTAGTCCATTCTTCCTTTTAGGGCCTTCTCTTGCACTTCAGTTGGTGTCCTACAATGCATAACGAAAAAATAAACGAACTGCGGAAATAATATCAGAAAGACTCAATAGATAAAATTAGTCGTATGTGTATTTGCATCTCTTGTTAAGGACTTCAGAACTTGGTAGACTATAAATGGAAATCTTCTTCATAGATTTAATATGTGGTTTCTCTTTGTATTAGAGCTAAGCTTGCAATAACTTACTAAAAAACGCCTTGCCACCAAAATAGCATTAGGGAGTTATATTTTAGTGTTAGCTTTAGGAACTCTCACTTTCGGGTCACAGAAAAACTATGGGGCTGTTTGGCAACGAGTAGGATTGAGTAAATCCGGATTTATTATATCTTGAATTAGTTAATTCCTGAAAACTGTGGCCAAAAAAGAAGTTAAATCTTAATAAATCATGTGAAGCTGTTATAAAGGTCACCGACATTCAGAGGCCATTTGAGGAGGTTAGCAAGGAGAGTAACAGTTGCTTCATTTCTGCAACTGGAGATCCGGTTGTCGCATTTGAGGCAAGTCAACAGCACAGTTGTCTAAGAGCTATGGTTAAGGATTAAAATAGAGAAGGCAAAAGAAAAAAAAGGGTGTTCTATTTATTTATCATTACATAAATGTATAATTCGAATCTATGAGAGCTGGGGTGGAACTGTAAGTACAATCAATATTAACTAAGGATTTACGAGGTTGAAGCTCATCGATGTCCAAGACTTAATCCCAAATGAGGATATTAGAAGAGGAGAATCAAGTTCAAGCTTCAATTCTGCTTTGAATCTTGAAAGGAGGGAAACTACAATCGAGGAATATCCCATCTCAAAGGAGATAGTGAAATGACCACAACGGCTTATTCTGGAAATGTGGATATCCAAATCAAAAAGAGATCAAAAAGTCGCAATGATGCATGCTAGCATTGTGGAAAGACCAATGACATAAAGAAAGCAACTACAAAAAAAAAACTAATAATTAAAATCATAATGAAGAAATTATGAATGCTACCACATAAAAGGTCAAAATGCCTAATCCTTAATTTTGATATTATCATAGAATCCTACATCATGAACTCAAGTGCATCATTCAATCTGCAGAATAAAGAACTTATATCTAGTTATTCTACAAGAAACTAAGAGAACTGATTGGGGGGGGGGGGGGGGGGGGGCAAGAAGGGGGAGTTGTTTAGGAAGGTTTCTAATCAAGAGAAAGTTGTTTAGAAAAGTTCCTAATTAAGGGAAATTATTTAGGAAATTTCCTATCATGAACACTGTCATTATCAGGTCCCAAGGCCAGGATGAAAAAGATGGAGGGTTGTGTTAGGTAGTCGACAGCCAGCGCAAAACTATGACATTAATCATTTAATACATTTTGCTAATGCTAGGGCGTTCCCTGGAAGTGAAGCACAATATGGCCTGAATACAACAAATGTGCAAGGGTTGTTGTATCGGTGCTCGAGTGCAATTCTATGATGCACCGACATGGACACGGCGACACGGACGCGACACGACACAGACACGACATTTTTTTAAAATATAGGACACGGGTGCGCCGTGGACACGGCATAATAATCTTTTAATATAATATATAGAAATTAAAGTAACATTATATTAAAAATGACAAACAACAATAAATCAAAGTCATGATAACTTGTTTAGCTTATAACATAAAGATGTTTAGTACAAAAATGTTTAAAACAACCACAAAAATATACAAAAAAAATCATTTGGTACAACATGAAGGTCCAACTACTCAATAGAGGGAATGATAGAATTAGATTCAGAGGTTGGTCTTTGGTCTTCAATATCATCATCATTGAATATCATTGCTTCCAACTCTGATTCATCTAGAGAAAGATTTGCAACCTCCATTAACCCCATATCATCAAGACACTCGAACCCATCTCCAACAACATCCCACGTCTTATTATCACCTGTCATATAAAATGGGTTTTCCTTGATAGATAACGAAGATTTGTATGCACATAAACTAAATCTTTAGCCCGTTGTGGAGTTATTTAATTTCTCTTCATTGATTGAATAAATGAGTATGTGCTCCAATTTCTCTCACAACAGAAAGAGGATGATACTTGACCAAGAAGTTTTATTATTATGGTTTGAAGAAGCGGTGCTGAAACTCCATGAATCAACCACCACATTTTTGGATCCATCCTTCATCTATCAACCAAAGATTCTTGATCACCTCTAAATATCCAAAGAACTTTGCAAGTTCTATATTTTTTTTTCTCCTCATTTGAGAAATATCATTTCAAGCATATCTTTCTAATATTTGAAATATCTTTTTAAGCATTTCTGAATGTTATCCAATGACATTCAGCATAGATGATTTCATTTGCCTCTGTATTCTTTGTTGCACAGATATTTTTTAGAGCAAAATTTAAAGTGTGCACAACACATGAAGTCAATAATATATAAGGACAAATTTGCTCCACCAACAATCCTGCAGCTCTACACATCGATGAATTAATTGTTATAACCTGCACAACATTTGAAAGCCCAATAATGACTATCACCTCTTTAATCAAATTGGCAATGAAATATATATCCTTGTATTCTCCTTCACAATTCACAGCTTTAATAAACATTGGACAATTCTCTTTAACGTTAATGAAATTAATGAGTGATCGTCTTTGAGGATCAGTCCAACCATCACACATCAAAGTGACTCCTTTTTCTTTCCACGCAACTTTTGTTGGTTCAAGCAATGTTTCAAAACGAAGTGTCGGTGCATCAGAGGTGCAGTGTTAAATATGCAAAGATTCTCACAATATGGACATATGTGAGCAAAGAAGCTAATCTATGAAACTAGAATTCGGATTGGATCTTGGAATGTAAGTTCTTATACAGACATATTAATGGAATTAATTGATATTATAATTCATAGGAAAATAAATATTTTATGCATTCAGGAAACTAAATGGGTTAGAAAGAAGGCTAAGGAGATTAATAGTTTAGGATTTAAACTTTGGTATTCTAATAGAAGTCGTACTAGAAATGAAGTAGGTGTGGTTATAATAAAAGTTTGAAGGATAATGTTTTAAAAATTGATAGAATTGGAAACATAATTATTGTTTTGAAGATTATAATTAATGCTAAGATTATTAATATTATAAGTGTTTATGCTCTTCAAGTAGGTTTGGATATATATTTAAAATTAAAATTTTAGAATGATTTAGAAGAATTATTTTAAAAGATTCCTCTTAAAGAAAGAGTTTTATTGGAGGAGATTTAAATGGACATATTGGCAATGAGATAGAGGATTTTAAAATTATTTATGGTGACTATGGATTAGAAGTAACAAATGAAGGTGGCAAGTTTATATAAGATTTTGCTCTACCTTATGATTTTGTAAATGATAATACCTTATCTAAGAAAAGAATTGAGCATATCATCACTTATAAGAATAGATATAGTAAAACTCGAATTGATTATTTTCTTATTAGAAAAATAGATCATTTAGATTGCAAAAATTATAAAGTTATTCCAAGTAAAAAACTTATGAACCCAACATCGCTTATTAATTTTGGATTTAAGATAGAGAAGAAATATGAAAAATTTAATAAAACGTTATTCTAAGATTAGATTGGGGCTTTTAAAAAATACTAATAAAAATAATTTTAAGAGTGAGATTCAAGATTATAAGATTTTGTCCGTGCATGAGGAAGCGAATATTATGTGGGATAAAATAGCTATTAATATTCATAATATTGCAAATAATGTGCTTAGAGCTTCAAAAAGAAAAGCTCCTAATAATAAATTAATTAGTGATGAATCAAAATGTGGAAGAAAATATCAAAAATAAAAAAACTTTGTTATCAAAATTGGTTTATATGTAAAAACTTTGAAAATTTGAGAAAGATATTAAAAGGCTTGTATAATATGTGATGCAATGATTTTAGCTTTAAATGATTTATATAAAAGAATAGATTCTAAAGAGGGGGGAAAATATATGTATAAGTTAGACAAACAAAGAGATAATAGTTAAGATTTAGTTCAAGTGAAGTGTATTAAGGATGAAGATCAAAAAGTATTTTTTTTAGAAAATGATATTCAACAAAGGTGAATGATATATTTTGCTAAGCTTTTCAAAGAAGGTTGTAAGAATACGGTTGACTTTAGTGACCTTAACACTCTAAATGAAAATAGATATTTTTATTTTTATCAACGCATTAGTAAAACTGAAGTTAAAGAAAATTTATTAAAAATGAAGTGTGCAAAAACTAGTGGACCTAATGATATTCCAATAGAGGTGTGGAAAAGCTTAGGAGGTGAAGAAATTTCTTGGCTAACTAAACTTTTTAATATTATTTTGATGACTACAAAGATGTCCGATGAGTGAAGAATGAGTGTGTTGACTCCTATTTTTAAGAATAAATGTGATGCACATGATTGTACAAATTATAAAAGAAATAAGTTGATGTATCATACTTTTAAACTTTGAGAGAGAGTTAGCGAGCATATGTTACAACGTGATACTAATGTTTCTCAAAATCAATTTGGATTCATGTCGGGCAGGTCTACTATGGAAGTTATTCATTTATTGAGAGGGTTGATGGAGATATTCAGAGAGACTAAGGAGGATCTACATATGATATTTATTGATTTAGAGAAAGCATATGATAAAGTTTCAAGAGAAGTGTTATGGAGAGTTCTAAAAAAGGTTAATAATGCTTATATTCAAGTCATTAGGAATACGTATGCAAGAGCTGTTACTTATATTCAAACACAAGGTGGTTTGACCAAGTATTTTTCTATTTCAGTTGGATTACATCAATAATCAGCCTTAAGCCCTTATCTTTTTACTTTAGTCATGGATGTTCTCACTAAACATTTGCAAGAGGATGCATCTTGGTGTATGCTTTTTGCTGATGATATTATTCTTGTTGATAAGACTAGAGAGGGAGTTGAAGGTAAACTCGAATTACGGAGGTCAATCCTAGAGTCTAAAGGTTTTCGTTTGAATATATCTAAAACCGAATATATGGAGTGTAATTATAGTAGTAATAGATCATGTGACTTGAGCGATCAAGTCATTAATAAGCGTACTCATTTTAGATATCTTGGGTTTATTGTTCAAAGTGATAGTGAATTAAATGGGGATATTATTAGTAGAATTTAAGTTGGATGGTTAAAATGGAGGAATGCTTCAGGTTTGTTGTGCGATAGGAAAGTACCAATCAATCTTAATGGAAAATTTTATAAGAGGGTGAGTCCTGCAATGCTTTATGGTGCAAAATGTTGGCAATTAAAAAAGAAGCATAATATTAAGTTAAGTGTTGGTCAGATAAAGATGCTTAGGTGGATGAATGGACTTACTCTTACAAAGATGATATGAAACGAGCAAATCCGGGAAAAAGCTGTAGTTCCAGTGATAGATAAGATTAGAGAGAGTCGTCTTAAATGATTTGGTCATGTAAAACATTAGCTTTTCGATGGCCCTGTTAGGAGAGTAGATGTGTTAGATTTGGCTTATGTTAAGAAAGTTAGAGATAGACCTACAAAGACTTGTTAGAAAGTAGTAGAAATAACCTTTCTTTATTAGATTTAAATGAGAATTTGACTTACCAGGACAATGTAAAAAATGGATTTGTATAAAGGCTTGATGATGTTGTTGTTGTATTTAGGAAGTTTCCTAATAAGGGGGTCGTATAGGAAAATTTCCTAATTATGTTTATGCTATTTAGGAAGGTTTCCTAAAATATGTTTAATTATTTAGGAAAGTTTTCTAAATCATACTTAATTGTTTATGAAGGTTTTTAAAATCATATTTAATTATTTAGGAAAGTTTCCTAAATCATATTTATGTTGATTAAGAAGATTCTATTTATTTAGAAATATTTCCTAAACTATGTTTATGTTGATTAAGAAGATTCTAATTGAGTTATTTAAGTGGGAGTTTGTCTATGGTCTAGGGTATGATATCGCTCAGGTTCTTTTCCTAGTGTTTATTGTGAGTTCCTAGCGGCGTCTAGAGTTTGCGGGAGAGCTAATTTACCTCTCGAATAATAGATCAATTGTATCTTGCTTTATTATTGAAAAAGAAATAAGAAAATTAGCCCTATCTTGGTGTTCCTACGTTGTTTTCCTCTTTATTTGTTATTTTTACATCCAAGGCGCATCAAATTTGTTATCAGAGCACTTTTTAGGGACCTATGTTAACAAAGAAGGTGGAGACGTTGGAAAGTAAGATTGATCAAATCAAAACCAACATGGAGAAGAAGTTTTCATCATTCCTTCCAATGAAGGCTTTCTAACCTGGAAGACATGATGAGAAAGTTGATCGAAATGTAATTGAAGGCTTTACTGACTATTCCTGGGGCTGAACCAAAGGGAAAAAAATTCTAGAGAAGATAATGAGGAAGCTCTTAGAGATGAAATAAAAAACTCCACTGATTGTTTTAATGGCTAACCATAACCAATATTTGACTGGTATTCCCTTGGCCGAATCGAGAAGAGAAAGGAGATCTGACAGGATTTCGACGAGGACAATTTTTTTTCAACAAGAGCCACCTCATAGGGCTCTGATAAGGGGCGGATCAAGGTTTCTAGATGAGGGGACAACAAGGAGGGAATTTTTTGGTGGAGGTGGTAGGGTGCCGACCACTATAGGAGGCATTTCGAGCAAGGGGAGTGGACCATCAAAGAAGAGGTCAAGAGCCACCTCCTAGGGCTCCGATAAGGGGTGAAATAGGATTTTAGAATGGGGGACGGCATGTAGAGAGCTTCGTAGTAAAGGTAGTGGGGTGGCTGACCACTATGGGAGGCCTTTTGGGCAAGGGGAGTGGACAACCGAAGAAGGGGGCGAGCCGAACTATGGGGATTGGGTCATGTGAGGCGGAGGGAAGAAAGGTGGGATTCCCACCCTCTATACACGAAGGAAACATGGAGGGATCAAGAAAATCATTACACTGGAGGAGGAAGAAGCTACAGGGGTGGTGAAGATCTTATAGTGGCAATCCTAGGGTCACTGCATTCTAGTATTGATGTGAAGCAATCTAAATATCTTTTAGTAAAAGCTACACCTATTCATTCTGGTTCTTAAGAATTTAGTTTGTATGGTGGAAGAATGGATGTAGACCCACATGTTTTATCCATTCCTGGACAGTTCATGATTTTTCTGTAATCCAGAGATACCAAAGGGCTCTTTTACAGCATCCATCGATATAATGTCCCAATCGAGTCTATTATGCTTAAGTGTAACGTACATTTTGTTCCCCTTAACAAAAAGTTTCCATTCATTCTTAGTATCATGGGTTTATTGTTCAGAAGGTACTTATCAAGTGGAAGAATTTGCCAAAGCATGAAGCCAAATGGGAACTTTACGAGCTGATCAAAAGACAGTTCTCATCCTTCCTCCTTGAAAACAAGGTGCATTTTTTGGGAGGGAGTATTGATACTCTTTTTTATTTTATTTTTTTTTTTGTTGGGGTGGGGGGGGGGGTACAACCAAGCAGGAGCTGTTTAGGAAGGTTCCTAATAAAGAGGGAGTTATTTAGGAAAGTTCCTAATTAAGAAAATTTATTTAGGAGGTTTCCTGAAATATATTTAATTGTTTAAGAAAGTTTTCTAAATCATGTTTAATTATTTAGAAAGATTTTCCAAATCATGTTTAATTATTTAGGAATGTTTCATAAATTATGTTTATGTTCATTAGGAAGATTCTATTTATTTAGAAAGATTTCCTAAATTATGTTTATGCTAATTAAGGAAGGTTCTGGTTGTGTTATTGTTTTCTAGGGCTTTTTCAGAGGAAGTTTGTCTATGGTTTGGGGCATGATATTGCTGAATTTATTTTCTTAGTATTTGTTGTGAGTTCCTAGCAGTGTCGTGTGTGTGTGTGTGTGTGTGTATGATTTTGATTCTTTATTAATTTATTAGGTTAAGTAATTCATGTAATGATTGTTCAACAAATTTTATGCTGGCTATCAACTATCTAACAAGATAAAAGCTTAATGTTATTGCTGTTGTTATTGTTGTATTAATTTATTGGGTTGTTAGGTGTTGTTTATTGAAATTTTCAGATTTGTTATGTTGGTTGGGTTTAGAACAAGAGAAAGACAGGATGGATATTCAAAAGGAGAGATGAAAACAAGTGAGGAAAAAGCAAGAGGAATATATGAGAGCTAGTGTGACGGTTTTAATGTACTCATCTATGAAGTTGTGAAACATCTCTGTGTAGTCGTGAATGCAGAAGATTATATTGACAACTATATAAATTGTGTCCACTATTTTTTTTGTTTTCTCATAGCATTTCATTTTAATCCTTGCTTCATATCACCCTCTTTCATCCCTGCTCAACATTGCTCTCACAAGTGAACTCCCAACAAGGCATGTCTTCTCTAAAAATAAATGAAGAAAACATAAGATATAAAATGCTACTAAACAAAGAAAAGCAAAACATTTATGCAGATGCCAAAACATATTGTAAAAATGTCTTAGTACGGACCATCCATCATCTCAATGTGTAACTAGAGTAGCATGTTCGGAAATTTGTAGAATTTAGATGCATCATGTTTTTACCATATGGTGCTATCGAAAGAAAAGCTTAATTATTGAAATAGCACTTTTCCCGAGTAAGTTAAATTGCTTTTAAGTTGATCCGAAATTTCACAAAAACATCTAGGATTGTCATTCTCTAGAAAGTCCTCTACGGGCCAATGATATACCAATAAAGGTCCTTGCAACAAGAACAGCTTTATCTAAATTATAGAAGTAATAAACTAAATCAACAAGAAAAAAATTTCAACAGCTTAGCAAAAAAAACCAAATGCACTTACACAAATAAGACATGGCCACCCCAGCCACTTAAACAATCACGATCCACAGATGCAAGTAATGCTTGTGAAATAGTCTCAAAAAGCTCCTCAGGTTCCTTGGGCAGCATGATACACAATGAAAGCGTATCAATATATGCATGAGTATCAAAACATTAAAAACACAAGTTTGGAATAGAAAAAAAAAAAACAAACCAAAATAGTTTTAAGCTTATCCATTTCTTCTGCTGCTATTAAGTTCTCTTTTGTTTGAAGTCTATTAAGTAGATGAGAAATGACGTATATTTCTAGTAAGAGTACGTAATAAGAGGTCTGCCCACTTTAGACAATTGTTTCAATTAGAAAGTGCACTTTTCCTTGGGATCTATAGCTTCTGTCAGAACAGAATTCTTTACAGCTATAGCTAAATCTGTTAACATTAAAGACTTTGCAGAGCGGTATTGCCCTTCTACAAACAGTGCCAAAGGTTTAAATCCTTGCTTAAAAAAAAAATAATGCTGAAAACATAAATGCAGTATGGTATAATCCCAGCTCTTATTCTACAGACTAAAAATACTGACATTAACCAATTTTTAAATGCTTTTTATTGTAAATTATACTTTTTTTCATAAAAAATGTTGCTGATACGGATTTTTGAAAAGGCTTAGGTAATTCTGAAAGAATTGATCGAGGTTGTCAATTATGACAAGCACTCAATCTAGAAAGCAAACTAACCATGTCAGGCTTGTACATGGACTCACAAGCACCATAAAGTGACTCGGAAGCTGTTCCAGCAACCACAAAATCCTTTGCAAGTTCCCTGCACGAAAGAATTGAATCAACATAAGCATGAAAAGGTAATTATCACTGTCATTTCGACCCATCATGTGAATAGAAAGAGAAAAAATTGAGGCAACAATATCCAGTTATTGAAGACTAATAATTGTACAAAATAAGGTTATTATATAGGAATACTTCATAAAAAGTGATCTCCGCAGATGAAATAAACGATGTAAAGGGTTAATACTTTTCACTATTCTGTTTAGACAACGATAAGTACATCATAATATTTTGGGTTAATACTTTTCACTATTCTGTTTACATGTAGGTCTATATAGTTTTAGATCCTTAAAAATTGCTCGCCAAATTTGTGACCTTGTTTGGGATTCTACAAGCCTATATCATCTTCCCGTCCATTTCCAACATGTTTTCCTCAGTACCACTCTCCACCTTAACTATTTTTCTCTGCCATTGTTCCCAACATCTTTCAAAGAATTAAGACAAGGCTGCCAATAATGTCGCAGAAGCAGCCCATGACTTTCATCTACATACTAATAACATGTTTACACAAAGAATATCTAAAGAATAAGAGCGCACTACAATCCTCCAGAACAATTGAAACACCAAAATTTAGATCAAATGCTCACGATGGGATAGGTTGCAGCATTTTCCAATGCCCACTTTATAGAACGCATGATCAAGGTCACAGGCAAGCACAGCCATTCAATCTGGAAGGAGCTGTTGAGAGGAACTAAATATAGTGTTTATTCAGTATAAGGATCTCCTACTTATAATAGAAGAGAATACAATGTCCTGAAGGACAACCAAATAAATAAGGACCACTAGCCATAATAGGTTAATACTCTTCCTCGAGCTAGAGCACATATACAAGTTAATTCAAGATTGTGGCATATTTTCAAAAATTGAATGACATAACATTTGATGAATATACCTACAAGTTGTTCTCCACTGGAAACATGAGTAACAAATTTCTTTGATAGCACAACATTCACAATAAAATAGCAGACAATCTCAATATGTTTGATTTTTCCATGTAATACTGGATTATCACCAATGAATTTTAGATAGTTGTCTCGATATAAGACCATAAACAATGTAGTAAAAAAACCAAATTCCTCTAGAAGTTTTTTCACCTACATCATCTCACACATGGAGCGTGTCATGGCACAGTGTTTTGCCTCCACACTTTACCTAGCCACCATTGTTTATTTTTTCTACTTTTCCTTGTGACAACGTTACCTCTGACAAATATGTAATACCAAGATGGAATTTTATATGATCAATTGATCTAACAAAGTCAGCATCAGAGAAGGCTTTTATATTAGGATGTCCATTCACGGTGTAAGGGATTCATTTTCCTAAGAGTCACTTAATGTACCAAGGATACCAATAACAACTTCCCAATGTCTTATTCAGGAGCTTGCATGTGATGACTTATAATCCCCAAAGCAAAAGAGATGGTGGATTTGAAGATAAGTTAAAACTATTTACAAACCATCCAATGTTAGCAGAAAACTTTTCCAAACAATTCTTCTCCATTGGCAGTAATTTGAAATATTATTAGGCATGCGATAGCAAGTTTGCAACTTAAAAAATGCATCTCCTCTAAGAGATCAACAACAAAAATATCAAGCCTTTATCCCACAACGTGGGGTCGGCTACATGTACCATTTTTCTCCATTATGCCCTATTAAAAGTTAAATTCTCATTTAAATCTAATAAAGAAAAGTCAGTTCTAATATTTTCTAACCAAGTCTTTTTAGGTCTACCTCTACCCTTCTTAACACAAGTTAAATCTAATATATCTACTTAACTAACCAGGTCATCGAAAGACCGTCGTTTTATGTGACCAAATCATCTAAAGCGACTCTCTCTAATCTTATCTTCCACTAGAACTACTCCAACATTTTCACGTATATGCTCATTTCGTATCCTGTCTCTAAGAGTCAAGCCACTCATCCACCTGAGCATCCACACTTTACCTAGTTAGATTTTATTAAACTTTATTTTAGTAGAAATTTTGAACAACTTGAAGCACACTTTAATAGTTCGAAATTTCGACCACAAACATATTCAACCAAGCCTTACCAAACTTGATTGATACTTTAAAATAGGATCCATATAATGATTTTTATAAATATTTTTTATTTTGCGACGTGTTCAAAATGGCGCCGCCGCGCCATGCACCATAGCTCCATGGGGAACTTTACAGCGTGGTGCGTCATTCGTTATTGACAAGTATGATTAGAATGTTCATTACCAAGGTTTGTCTATATAATTTGGATTTGGATAATTTCCATTACCGATAATAAAATTTTCAATGCAAAAACTCTTGCTAGAATGCATGTAGTAGGCAATCCTTTAGATATTTGTATTTCTATGGTTAACACCACTCACTAAACCTAGCCTTACCTTATCATACTAACCCTAAATTCACATCATTTGATTGTCAAATTTGGGAAATGGGAAAGGAGTGCTCACTAAAAAGCCTTTACCTAGGATGCAAATAATATTTAAAAATTGAAGTTATATTACTTAAGCTTTTGTGATAATCTCTTATTGATGTACTTACTACTTTAAAGTTCTAATTATTATTTTGTGTTACATTAAAAGATATATTAGATTTTGCTCTAACTTATGATTTTTCTATTGCTAATACCTTATCTAAAAAAAAGATGGTTCTCTCTCATCACTTATAAGAATGTATATAGTAAAACTCAAATTGATTATTTTCTTGTAAAAAATATAGATCGTTTAGATTGCAGAGATTGTAAAATTATTCAGAGTATAAGCCTATGTACCCAACACCGCATAATAGTTTTGGACTTTAAGATGAAGGGGCAAAGTGTGGGAAAATATAGTATATCGTTGTTCTAGGATTAGATGGTGACATTTAAATAACTCTAACAAAAATATCTTTGAGAGTAAGATTCACGATCTTAAGATTTTATCGGTGCATGAAGAAGCTAATGTTATGTGAAAAATAGTAGCTTGTAATATTAAAAATGTTGCAAAGTATGTGCTTGGAGTATCAAATGGAAAAATTTCTAATAGTAAAAATAGTTGGTTGTGGAATTAAAATGTATAAAAAAAGATAAAAAATAAAAAGATGTTATAAAAATTAGTTTAGATGTAAAAATTCTAAAAATTGGGAACGATATAAAGTTGTTCGTAAGAAGTCTAAGAAAACATTATTCGATGCAAAAATTTTAACTTTTAATGATTTATATAATAGATTAGATACTAATGATGACAAAAGATATATGTATAAGCTAGTCAAACAAAGAGATTGTAGTAAGGATTTAGTTGAAGTGAAGTGCATTAAGGATGAAGATCAAAAAATATTTTTTTAAAAGAGGATATTCAACAAAGGTAGAAGATATTTTTTGCTAAGCTTTTCAATGAAAATTGTGAAAATACAATTGACTTAGTGACCTTAACACTCAAAAAAAAAAAAAGATATTTTTGTTTTTATCGGCGTATTACCAAAATTGAAGTTAGAGTCTTTAAAGAAAATGAAGTGTGGGAAAACTGTTAGTCTTGATGATATTCCAATAGAGGTGTGAAAATGTTTAGGAGATTAACGAATTTCTCGGCCAATGAAACTTTTTAATATTATTTTGAAGACTAAAAAGATGTCAGATGTGTGGAGAATGAGTGTGTTGATTCATATCTTAAAGAATAAAGGTGATGCACAAGATTGTGCAAATTATAGAGGAATTAAAATGATGTGTCATACTTTAAAACTATGTGAGAGAGTTATGGAGCCTAGGTTATGATGTGATACTAATGTTTCTCATAATCAATTTGGATTCATGTCGGGTAGATCTACTATGGAAGCCATACATTTATTGAGAGGTTTGTTGGAGAAGAATAGAGATAAAAAGGAAAATCTTCATATGATATTTATTGATTTAGAGAAAGCATATGATAAAGTTCCAATAAAAGTGTTATAGAGAGTTCTAAAAAGGAAAGGGATTAATAATGCTTATATTCAAATCATTAGGGATATGTATGTTGGAGTTGTTATTTGTGTTCAAACGCAAAGTGGTTTGACCAAGTATTTTCCAATTTTAGTTGGATTAAATCAAGGATCAGCCTTAAGCCCATATCTTTTTGCTTTAGTCATGGATGTTCTTACTAGAGATTTACAAGAGGATGTTCATTAGTGTATGCTTTTTGCTGAAGATATTCTTATTGTTGATAAGACTAAATAGGGAGTTGAAGGCAACTTGAATTATGGAGGTCAACCTAAGAGTCTAAAGGTTTTCGTTTGAGTGGATCTGAATACATGGAGTGTAATTTTAGTAGTAATAGATCTAGTGGAGGGTTTGTGATTTTGAGTGATCAAGTCATTAATAAGAGTGCACGCTTTAGATATCTTGGGTATATTATTCAGAGTGATGGTGAAATAGATGGGGATATTATTAGTAGAATTCAAGTTGGATGGATGAAGTGGAGGAATCCATCATGCTTGTTATGTGATAGAAGAGTACCACTCAAACTTAAGGGAAAATTCTATAAGATGGTGGTTAGATCGGCAATGCTTTATGGTGCAAAATGTTGACCATTAAAAGAGAAGCATAATATTAAGTTAAGTGTTGCAGAGATGAGGATGCTCGGATGGATGAGTGGCTTTACTCTTAGAGACGAGATAGGAAATGAGCATATACGTAAAAAGTTGGAGTAGCTCCAATAATAGATAAGATTATAGAGAGTCGCCTTAGATGGTTTGGTCACATAAAACGACGGCCTTCCGATGACCCTGTTAGGAGAGCAGATGTATTAGATTTAACCTATGTTAAGAAAGGTAGAGGTAGATCGAAAAACACTTGGTTAGAAAATATTAGAAATAACCTTTCTTTGTTAGATCTAAATGAGAATTTAACTCTTAATCAAACACAATGGAGAAAAAGGATTCATGTGGCCGACCCCACGTAGTGGGATGAAGGCTTGATGATGATGATGATGATGTTGTTAGATTAAAAGCTAAATTTTATTGCATCATCATTTAGTGTTCAAATTAGAGAACATTTCACATATTTAGGAAAGAAAATTATTTGTGTTTGAATTTGTTTATTTTGCATATCCATTTCATAAATCACGCCTCCAAAGTCAGCTAGCTTGGATCAAATGAATAACTAGACTAAGTGGTTAAAAGAAATGGCCTTACAAAATGAGGAGAAACTCAATAAGATTCAAGAAATGATCAAGAACTTAGCAAATTAGGTACAAATCATGAGCCCTAGAGCCTAAAATCCACCATTGGGTCAACAACCAATTGAGATTGAAAATTTGCGAGTGGGACATATAGAGAATCTTTGAGATGTGCATGCACCTAAGAGACATCATTTTAGAAACTCTCATAGGAATGACTAACTTAGACTTCATGAACATTAAATGAACCAACAAACAAATCAATGTAGCTGCCCCAACCTATGATAAAGTTCATGACCCAGAAAGGTTCCTAGACTAGCTCGCCGGATAGAAGAATTCTTAGACTAATATCAAAGTGATGACTATTAAAGAACCACATTTACAAAAATGAATCCTGTTGGTCAAGCTAAGATATATTGGAACAATATTTTGGCTAAGGAAAAAAGACTTGGTAGGGCAATTCTTACTTGAGTGGAAATGAAAGAGATGCTTAAAGCCAAATATTGTTCTAGAAATCATGAAAAGAAGCTACATAAACAATTGATGAGCCTAAATTAAGGAAGTATGCGAGTACTTGAATGCATGACCATTTTTTTAGATCATGTAGTTATGACCAATTGCACGAGAATCGGGATTGCTATTTGGCCAATAAATTTGTTATTGGTCATAGAAGATATATTAAGAATGAAGTAAAATTACAGGACCACAGATACTAGAAGATTCATTTCATTATATTTTACTTCTCGAAAAGCATAAGGCGGCATCTACATCCAAATCCAAGATCCAAAATTATACATCTCAAACTTTTACATACCAAACTCAAAGGTTTGTTGCTACACCTATCTCTTCATCATCTAGTGTTCAGACTAATAAAAATACCACTGAATCTACCTCAAAGAATGTAAGGGACATAATTTGTTTTAAATGCCACCAAAAAGGGTATATGCAAACTCAGTGTAAAGCAAAAAATTACATTCTAAGATGAAAAGGAGGAAGTGGAGGAACAAGCAAAGAAAATCCATAATGACACCCTTTTACCTAATGAGAACTTGGGTCGGCCTTTAGAAAATCAAGTCAACACCATGAGGTGTAGGACAGTCACTAGGACTTAGTGACTGAAGATTGGAGAAAGAGATATTTTCTACTAATACAACCTGAATATTAATAACCTAAAAATCTTATGCTTCAATTGAATATGATTACAGTGTCTCCTACTGAGAAATAATCTATGGTTATAATTCAAAGAAATCAATTTATCTTGTTAGCTTGCAATCACATTCATTTTTTGACTCAACTTACATATTTTCCTGTGATTTTCATAGCTTTCAAAATAATATAAGAAAATAATTGGAGCTACAAATTACTAAGCACAAAGAAACAAAAATAAACTTTTAAACATGGTTTAAAATTGTGCAATATAAGGCTCGCCTTGAGGCCCGCTTTTGCGCAATTCCAGTAAAAAACGCCTCGATGCTCACGCCTTGAATTTTTTTTATGAGGCTTGCGCCTCAACTTGGTTGAGGCCCGCCTTGAAGCCCGCCTCGCCTCACTGGCTTACGCCTCACGTTATATATATATTAAAACTTACATAAATCTTGAAGTAAATGTCCGACTTTGGACTCTATAGGAGAAGAGGAAGGGGAGAGAGCAGTTCACCATAATGATGATTCAAATGAAGAAACCCTTAGTGATTATAGTGCTAATGACTTATGAGTTCTTATGTGATAAGTCATTGTTATTTATTATTGGAAATTAGAATTATATGTTAATGAAAAAAATACTGAGATTTGGGAAAGATATAATTTTGAGTTGAACTATATTTCATGTTGTCTTATTATTGAGATATTTTGATTTCACTTTATATCTTATGCTTTTTTATGTTTTATATTATTCACTCATTAGTATATAAAAAAATTATCATTTTATGTTTACGCAATCTTTTGATTTTGAGGCTTACGCCTCAAAACGCCTTGAGGCTAACGCCTCGCCTCACGAACGAAAAACGCCTCAATACCCGAATACGCAATTTTAAACACTGCTTTTAAAGAATATGATGTAGGTGATTGTATAATGATTCACATCCAACCTATGAGATAACCTTCCATAAAATTTTAAAAGTTAAAACTTAGAGCATATGGGTCATTCAAAATAATAAAGAAACTTGGTACAAATGCTTATATCCTTGAATTGCCTTCAAACATATTTATTAGCCATGTTTTCAACATTGAAGATTTAATATCTCTTAAAGGAGGTACCCAACATTCAGATTTGCAGGATAAAACTATTGTAGAAGGAGATGAAAATCATTTGTAGGTACCTATCAAACCTTCTCTCTTTAAAGTTGAGTAACATCAAAAGAAGAAGGGTACAAAAGTCTCTAGTTAGGTTGAAAGGTAAACCACCTAATGAAGACACTTAACTAACCAAAGAGGAGCTCCAGTAATTAGCACCCGAATTAGTAGAAGCCTACATTAGTTAAAACTATTTAGAGAAGAGTTCTTTAAAGCTCAAGGGAATTAGTGTAGCACGAGAAGCACAGAAAAACCAGAAAGGGTCCACTTACAAGGGCACAATCCAAGAAACTTGCAACTAAGGATGGAGGATATTTCACCAGGAGCAAAATGAAGGCCCTAATGTAGGGAAATTTTAGTTAATTTTTATATTTAAATGTTATGTGAAATATTATGTATGTGTTAAATTTTATGCATTGTATGTATAATGTGTATGCATGAAATTTAGATTTCAAATTAATTTTTGAAACTTAAATTTTAGTTGAAATGGGAAATTATCTTAAATGAAAATTTTATAATTAATTAAGCAATTAATTATAACATTTACATTAAGGAAGGTCTGACAATGGTAACTAGGAAGCAAAGTTTAAAATTGCATAATTGGGCTGGTGAGAAGAGGTGTAAGCCTCAAGACGTTTGCAGACATGTCTCAAAATTCAAAAATTGGGTAAAGTCAAAAATATTTTTTTTAATAATAACCAAGTAATATATTAAAGGAAGACATAAGAAATAAATTGATATATATATTATTAATAATAAAAAATGCACAAAACAAAAAGTGGCAAGTGATAAATTGTGTAAAATAGAATTAAAATTCAAACATCACAATAGCAAAACAATATAATGTAGTAATTTCATAATCATATAAAATATAGTTCAAGAAAAAATTCTTTCTTTCCCAATATCTTTCTCATCCGCATTTAATTCATAAAAAAAATAGTAATAGTATAACAACAACTCCGTAGTCATTTGCACTGTCATCACTGAGGGGGCCTTCATTTGAATCATCATCATAACGAATTGATCTCCCCTACCTCATCACCTGTAGAGTCCAATGCCTCTCAACCTGCTTCTTTTTCTATTTCAGTAGTCTTCCTCTTCTCTACATATTTTCATCATCATAATAAGAGTAATACTCATAAGCTTTAACAAAATAATTGTGTATTTACTTTTTATTTTCAATTCTTTCAGTGGTTGGGTTGTGGTGGATATAGATGTCTTGTTTCAATCACAATCAAAGAAATCAACATTCAAATCTTCTTCTCATAATTTAGATGGTGGTATCTCTACTTCATCATCTATAAATCACTCATCATATGATGTTATGTCCTTACAAATCAAAGGGTCTTTGTCATCATTCAACTCTTTTAAGTTCCAATCTTTTAGTCTCTTATTGTAAATGATGTACACTAAAGAATTCATCCTTAAGGTTGTCAAATGATTTCTTCTATTCGTGTACACCTGATTGTACATGCTTCATTTGCATTTATATGCAAATGAAGAGCGCATTATCTCAAAACCTTCACAACAAAATACTGTAATTTTGGAGTAACCAAATTGAATCAATCACTCAACGAATGTTTTCATAAATTAGTATGATAAGTAGAATGTCTTTCAAATAAATAAGTACATAGTACATTAAAGCAGCAAATCAAATTACTGGAGATCAATTGCAATCTAAAAAAACCCTCTTTATTCTTGAGATACTAATTGCATGTCAGCATTTTTTCTCTCAGTTGAATCAACTATAAGTTTATCTATGCAATGCTATGCAATGAAATAATTCTAATTTTATCTCAGAATTTGTTGACCTATTTTTTGCATATTGATACTGAAGATTCAAATAATTGTCAGCTGCATATAATTATTGATGAAGCTATAGCTCCCACCTTTCATCAATAATATTTCAAATTTCACTATAGTTATCATCTTCTCCTCCTAAGTTGTGTGCAATCATCTTTTTTGTTTTATCTATAGCATTATATATATGAAGCTCATAACAAGCTTCTTCTAAGCATCTATCATCCTCAAAAGCTGCACCAATGGCCTAATGGTCGTAGTAGTATACATCATATTCTATCAAAATTTGTCATTTAAAATAATATTCCGCATTTCTTTCCCCTCAATTTTTCCTGCCCAAGCACAACTCAACCACTATGTTGAGGTGAACATAACGTCCAAAAAGACCATCTTGCCTCCAATATGCTTTGCACAAATAGGCAATGCCAAATCTGGCAATTGTAGGCATGAGTATTTTTTTTTAAATTTTCTCGTAAGTGTCAAAACTCATAAGTGATTATAAATAAATTTATTTTTCTTTTTAGATTTTGTCAGTGTATTATTGTGATGCAGCAGCTCCTCAAATTTTTAAGGATGAGATCTATGTAGTGTGTGTCATATGGAGTATAATATAAATATTATCTCTTCTATATAAGTTTTGCCCGTGCAGCCTTATAAGCATTGGCATTATCTGTTACAACTTAAACTACCAAGTGCTCACTAATCTCCTCAATAACACTAACAAGTAATCCAAAAAAAATCAGCATCTTTCACCAAATCAGATGCCTCAATAGATTTCAAGAACATAATATTATAATGGCTATTGATCAATATGTTTATCAAGCTTCTATTATTTACATTTGACCATCCATCATACATGATAGTAAACCCTATGCCTAGAGGTGTAAATGATTCGAGTTGAGTTGAGTGGTGGGATTATCAAGTTCGGCTCAAATCAAGCTCCAAAAAAGAACTCAACTTGTCCTTTAACTCCTCGACTCAAACTTGTGGGAGTACACTCGATAAGCACAACAGGCGAACTGACGAAATCATTGTCGAAGAAGAAGTGTCTAAGAAGCTATGCTTTCATTGTCACAGAAGAAACGCCAAAAGAAGCTCGAGATGAGGGTTATCAGCCCATTGAAGAAAAAGCTAAAGAAGAAAAAAGTTTTTTTTTTCTTTTAAGTGATAACAACAGTAATTATGGCATGCGTTTTTTTTTTTTTTTTTTTTTTTTTTTTTTTTTTTTTTTGGTGGGGGGGGGAGTACAGTAGCAAATGCATTAATGATATTAAATGCACTGTAGTTAATTTTTTAAACAAAAAATTTTCATATTTTTAAATACAGATAATCTAATAAAAGAAGTGAATTTCTTCTAAATTATATAAATTAATAAATAAGATTATTTTTTATCCATAAATATTTTCTTAATCGAGCAAGCTCACGAGTCGAGTCTTATCAAACTCGAACTCGAGCCTTTTTAACATACGAGCTCGAGCTCGAGCTCTTGGCTTAATAAGCTCGACTCGCGAGCACATTAGCAAGTCGAGTTTGAGCCGGCTTGGCTCACTTACACCCCTAGTCTGGCCCCAAGTAACAATTTCTTCGATAATTCTCCCAGTATTTGCCAACGCCTTCAAAATCCATGTCCTCAAGTCATAGATGGAGATTTCAACCCTCGCTCATACGCTCCAATTGAATGAATCATGTTGTAGTAAGAAGGGGAGGTTGCAATGTTAAATGGGATACCATTCTCATAAAAAAAATCTGCTTATATCGATGCATACGCATATTCATGCCTCTTTGACATTCTCTAGGGTTAGCTTTCATGCAGTAGAAGGTATGTCTTCATGCCTATCATCTATTGTGTTCATCATGTACTAATCCATAAAACCCTTTGCACCTCTAGAGGGCATGGGTCGCAACGAAGATGAATCTCAACCACTACACTCACTTCCGCAGTACGAGCCAACATCTACTCTATCAAATTATCTCTATGGAAGGTGTTTTCACATTACTACTTAATCATATATGTTTTGATCTTCTCCCTTATGATATCAGGTACTTTGGCACATATTGCAACATTTTTGTGACCTAGATAGGTGCTCCTTCATCCTTGTGGCACAAATTTTCATTACTTTCTCACAATAGTTACATTTCAAATATACGTACATCTTGTCTCTGCCTCCCCCGTCAACTTGACTGCTATGTTTCTATGTCCAATCCTTCCTATGACCCGACGTGGTTTTATCTTTGTCTCTAACAATCTTCTATAAAACCATATAAAATGATTTGAAACAAATTAAAAAAAAAACACAAAAAATTATGTTAGCCCACCACCATGAGAGGAAAAAATCACAAATACATATCTGGTTAAGAATGAGAAATATTAAAAGAACTTGTAATTTTTTGTTTAATGACATGATAACAATGTGAAAATAAAAGAGTTACTAATACTTTCAACCACTTGATTAAAACAAGTTTAGATATATTAGCAATTATGAACATTATAAAAATTGTTAATATCATCTATCTATAGTAATGTTCAAATTTAAGAATTTAAGAATGCTATTACAACTTTTCCTATTAAGTAAAAGTTTCTTCAATGAAAATTCATTTGAATTATGCCTTTCAAATTATTTCTAAATTTGCTAAAACTAATTACAAAATATTTTAAGTCATGTACTAATTCTGAAAACAAATCATAAATTGATGAGTTATCACGGGCCAGGATTAAAATCTATTTTTTAGAAGTTTTAATGATTTTTCTAAATCTTTGTATTTAAAACAATCCTAACAAGCTCATCACACAGTAACACTAACAACCAATCTTTTGCTCTTATATATTTTCTGAAAGTGTACATCTCTTCATGCAACGGATTATATGAGATTAGTATGAGATAGATAAATAATCAAGTTAATTTTGAGGAGATTCTATCATAAACAATAATGTCACGAGCATTCAACTAGTTAATTACTTATTCAAATAAAGAAAAATCAATATGATCAAAAAAAAAAATTCCTGAAGATCATATGGAGTTTGAACTCTCCTAATATTAGATACATAGAATCAAAGAATGCATTTGAGGCTAATAAGAAAAAGTCTCCATGAATTTTAGAACTCTCACAATATACCTTCACGCCAAGCACGTGTTGTGGCTTCAAACCGGAGTAATGAGTAATGCATTGGAACCGGAGTTTTTTATTAAAAAAAAATTAATTTGTTGAGGCATTGTTGACCTAGGATGCTAAATACAAAAAAAAAAAAGCCAAATAAAATATTGGTGAAATGATTACCTATTGTTGCTCATGCCGGTACCTTGCTGAAATCCCACTCAAATCTCTGCAAACGGCGCTGAAATGTCACTTCTCTGCGAAATCTACTCAAGTCCTACGATCTGCCCTTCAGTGCCATTAAAAACTAGAGCAAGGCTCTCATTCACCTCCTTCACTACCAAAACCAAGCTCCAACCATCTATGATTCTTCCTTCCACGATCCAACCTCGCCTCTGAAAACACAAGCCCTTCCTCATTCCTCCTTCCTCCCTCTCTACCTAGCCCGTCAACCTCAACCCCGATGCTTTCTCCACTCCAGTCGCACCCATCCCAACCCATACGAAGCCGAGACCTTCCCTGTTTCTATTCACAAGCTTCGAACACCTCCTCCTTTGCCAATCGCAAGAAGACCCCATTCCTCTGTTGAAACCCGCAATCCTGACCAGTGTCGGACCCATCTCTCCACCTCTGCCCTATTTGCAAGCGCAAGTCTTCCGATTTATTCGGTCCACACAAACACAGAAAGAGAGAGAGAGAGAGAGATTTCTACTCACCAAATCAACCAACCATCTCCTCCTCTCTACAACCGACGCCTCCCTCTTAGCCGAAATCCATGAAACCTATAGCCGAAATCCACGAAACCTATAGCCGAAATCCACGAAACCTATAGCCGAAGTCCACCACTTCCCTAGCTGAAGTCCTCTCCAAACTAAACTCTCCTCTTCCCATCGGCAAGCCATGGCTCTACCCATCTCCCCTCTTTGGATCTCTAAAGCCCGACCAAACCCAGCAAAGCCGCAAACCTCTTTGGATCTCTAATCCCATTCCTCTGTTTGCAGAAATATAGTAACTCATTCGTTGGGGCAGGATGAATGCAATATGTGTCATTCATGAATAGAATGCAAAAAATATACAACTGATACAACACCTTGTGACTAATATTAATATGCAATCAATCATATGAAATTGAAGAGGGCATCCGACCTTAGAGAGTTTATCAGAGACGGGGATGACGATCGACGGCCACGATTACACCGCTTTATTTTTTAGTTAGTACTTGTATTTGATTTATTGTTGTTTCTTTTCCGATTTTACCCTCACTTGAGGGAGTAGATGTTTGTGACCTCAAGGGGTACTATTGTCTTTTGTTTTGTTATTGTATGTGGGGACTATTTATAGCCTCCTCTTATTCTTATGAGGGTTAATGAAGATTATTATGAAATTTCAACAATTATCTCTTATGTACTTTGAGAGAGAGCTTTGGTGAGAACACTAGGTGAGGGCAATGGATCACCCACCAGCCGCAGGAAGCATCCAGGCTCGTGGTTAACCTTCTTTCTCTAATCCCCCTCCTCCATTAACTACCGGCCAAGTCCCCTCCTAACCGCCGACTTTAAGCCTCCTCTTCTTCCTTAAACCGTCGGCCATCTCTCCACTTCTCCCTCTCTCGGCCGAAACCCCCACCACCACCATAATCTTGATCCGCTACCCGTCTTCCACCTTTAAGCCGCTGGCCACAAGGCCCATCTCCTTCTCCCCAAACTGTCGGCTTCAAGGCTCCTTCCCTCCTCCCTAACCGCCGGCTCCAAACCCTAATCCTAACCCTATCCACCGGCCTCAGTCCCCTCCCCTTTGCCTCCAAAATTCAAATCCCCATTTAATATTTTCCATTTATTAAACATCTTAAACTAGGAAAGTTATTAATTTCAAATTCCAATCAAGTTTGAATTTGAAATTATTTCCTAAAATAAGATGACTTATTTTAGGAAAGTTTCTAAATGACATCAATTTAATTTACTTAGGGATTTGCCATAATATTCCCTTCCATAATTAAATATCCCTCTTTGGCAACCCCATTATTCCCTTCCTAGTCTCCTGTCCACTCCTCTACCCTCTGGCCTACCTCTCTCCTCCCTTGATTTCTTTGGCAACCCCAATAAAATACTCATTCTCCACTGATCTAGCATCTTTTTAATCTTCAAAATAGTATTAAAAAGTTTAATAAGTCAAGAAATTCCTTCATCTCCTAAGCATTTCCACATCTCTATTGGAATATAATCAGGTCCAACAGCTTTTCCACACTTCATTTTCTTTAAAGCCTCTCTAACTTTGGTTTACTTATAAGCCGATAAAAATAAAAATCTTTATTTTCATTTAGGGTGATAAAGTCACTAAAGTCAAACGTATTTTCACATTTTTTCATTAAAAAGTTTAGCAAAATACCACATCCACCTTTGTTGAATATCATCTTCTAAGAAAAGTACTTTTTGATCTTCATTCTTAATGCACTTCACTTGAACTAAATCCAAACTAGTCATATCTCTTTGATTGGCTAACTTAGACATATATCTTTCTCCCTCCTTAGTATCTAATATATTATATAAATCATTCAAAGATAAGCTCTTTGCATCGCAAATAGCTTTCTTAGATTCCTTACGAGCCTCTTTATATATTTTCCAATTACCAGATTTTTTACATCTAAATCAATTTTTATAACAAATTTTATTTTTTCTTACACATTTGGATTCCACCACCAACTATTTTTACTATTAGAAGTGTTTCCCTTCGAAATTCCAAGCACATCTTTTGCAATATTCTTAATATAACAAGTTACTTTTCCCGCATAATATTGGCATCCTCATGCACAGACAGAATCTTAAGATCTAAAATCTTATTCTCAAAAATACTTGTGTTAATATTCTTTAAATGCCCCCATCTAATCCTAAAAAATCATTTTATTTTATTTTTGTTCATTTATCTTAAAGTCCAAAACTAATAATCGATATTGAGTACATAAATTTTCACTCGGAATAACTTTGCAATCTTTGCAATCTAAATGATCTAATTTTCTTATAAGAAAATAATCAATCTGCATTTTACTATATCCATTTGTATAAGTGATAAGAAGCTTATCTCTTTTTTTAAATAAGGTATTAGCTATTAAGAAGTCATAAGCTAAAAAAAATCTAATATAGTATTACCACCTTCATTTGTCGTTCCAACCTCATTGCCAACTATAGATGCTTTTAAAATCATCTAACTCTCTACTAATATGTCCATTTAAATCTCCTCCAATAAAAACTCTTTCTTCAAGAGGTATATTTTGTATTTATTCTTCTAAGTCATTTCAAAATTTTAATTTTAAACTCATATCCAAACCTACTTGAGGAGCATAAGCACTTATAATATTAACAATCTTAGCATCAACAACAATCTTTAAACTTTTAAAGCTATAATTCTATCTATAATTCTGTTAATTTTTATGACATTATCCTTCAAACTCTTATTTATAATAATACCTATACAATTTTTAGTACGACTCCTATCAAATACCATAGTTTATATTCTAAGCTATTAATCTCCTTAGCTTTCTCTACAAACCATTTAGTTTCCTGAATGCACAGAATATTTATCTTTCTATGAATCATAATATCTATTAATTCCATTAATTTTCCTACAAGAGACCTATATTTCAAGTTCTTATCCTAATTTTAATTTCATGGACTAGCTTCTTTGCCCACATCCGTCCTTGATGTGAGAACCCTTGCTTATTTAACAATGCACCCGAGCGCCAGTGCAATGGCCCTTGCAAACTTGTCACTGTATTCAGGCCATACATCGCTTCGCTTCCAGGGGACGCCCTAGCATTAACAAAAAATTTTAAAAAATTCATGTCATGATTATTCGACAAGTTTTACGCTGGTTATCGACTACCTAACACAACCCTCCACTTTTCTTATCCAAGACTTGGGACCTAGCAACTGTAGTGTTCGCGAAAGTTCAAAATTAAAAAATTTTAAAATCCAAATGTTTAAATTGAAACTCAACCATTAATTACTTTGAGCAAAATATATCCATCCTCCACAATAGTTTTTTTGAGGTGGACAAATTGAAAATTACTTCAGCTCACAAAAAGTTATTGTCTGATCGAAAATATCATTAGGGTTTATTTTAAACTCCTGCCAGTAAGGACGTGGTACGTGTCCTCTAACTAACAGTTTTTAAGCCAAATGGCGCCATAGGTAAACAGTTATGATCGGGGCCCTCTGAACCGGGTGATTTGCCACCAAATGGCACCACTAAATTACGGTTTATGACTAGAGCCAGTATGCTCCTCAATGGCATCAAATCCTTAAGGTATGAATCAATAGAATATAATCGATAGGGCATAAAGTCCTCTCTCAGCTAAGGTGGATTTAAATTTTTTCCCTTAAACAAATATTCCCCCCAGGTTTACAAGGTACCTTTGGACGAAGCAACCCATGGCTGCCGACATGGATCCTTCTGTCAGGTTGGGTCGACTACCCCTATGACTAAGTAGACTAGGGGCCACAATGGCTCGGGATGAGGGAACCATGGGATCTTGATCGGATCCATCATCCATTCCCCCACCATCTGCTTTAAGTGCAAGGTGATGAAATTTCTAATTTTAAATATTAAAACTTTCAATACCCATGTCCATGCTGCTACTATATGCCAGAAAACATGTATCCCTATGTATTTGATCGACAACTAGCCTTAATCGAAAGTTCTCTCTCGTTATCAAGAGGGTTAATTAACTATAGGGGCTTACGCCAATAGGAAAACAGAACTAGGACCATAAAGTCCTCGCAAAATGAGGGTGAAATCTCTGGGTAGTGTCTTCTCTACAAACCAATATGCCTTCCCAAAATTTAACCCAGAACTTAATCCGTTAAAACTCCCCCAAAAAACAATAGCGGAGGCCAGGGCCAAATTTTCAGAGCCCAATGGCATACACCTCACAATAGTGAAATGAGGAGCACCTTACCCAAGTTAAGGCGTACGCTTCACAATCTAAACTCAGGGCATGCACCTTGAGACATTTTTGTTCGAAATTGTGCTTAGATGCACCTCGTATTCCATAATTTTAAACAATGCTAGGAAGAGGTGGTTACATATACATATGGGAGCCAGCCACTATAACACTTTTCTCTTCCTTTGTAATTTGAATTAAGTCCTTTATAAACACTTATAAAATGTATTGTTCTCGTGAATGAAATAATTATAATGTTTGCAAATTGCTTTGGAATGAATTACAGGAGGCTTACACCTTGGTAGTTAGCCATAAATGAAGGTTTGATAATCTTCCCTAAACAAAAATTTGATGAGGAATGAACCTGGTATCTTTTATAATTTTTTTAATTCTCTGCTGTGAAGACTTGTCTTAATGCTCTTCTTGCATTTTAAACCAAATCCAATATTTTCCCAACATTTTTCATAATTAATTCCATCTAAAATGGTCAACAAAATAAATGTTGAAACTAGACCTAGTCTAGTTAAGGTGGCTGTTTGGGGAGGCCTTAAACCCCATAAAAATTTTGAAAATTTCCAAATTTGCTCTAAACACATTTCCCTTCCGCCCACAAATTCTTTACCTAAGGTTCCCTCACTGCATATTATGTTTCTAATGCATAAAACCTAGTCCTAGATAATTATCCAGACATCAATTTTTCAGTATACAGTCCCTTTTAAAATCATAAGAAAATATCTATAATTGTAAAAAATTTATGCATCTTTCCAAATCACAATGAGACTCTTTCCATTAATTATTGCAAGCAATTTCATGATTTTGAATGACCATTTAGGGAGTTCTCATCATTTTAAGTCAGCCTAATTCTTTTAATATTTTTTTGTTTTTGTCCAAACCCTAGACCGACCGCTATTGCAATCCTCTCTTCACCCCACCACCAAATTAAGCCTATCATCATATTCCTCAATTAACTAGGTCTCTAGCAAATGGTTCTCAACTAAATTGAATCTCTCCAAGTGGTCTCACTATTAAGTCACACCAATCTCTTTCAACAAATATACCCAAGAAATAAAAAAGATCATTAATGGAAAAAGCAAAATAACTAAAATCTCAGTGGTTAGAAATAGATCAAGGGCCAATGAACCAACTCAAAATGTACTACTACTAGATTCAGCGTAGAAAAAGGAAAAGATACTCGATAATATTTGTCAAGTTCATAAGCATTATATTAAAAACTAAACAAAGAGGATGGAATGGCAACAAAATCTCTAAGTCAAAATGAAGTAATGGTGGAGGAGAAGCAAAAGGGATATCAATTTTGATTTCAAGCTGATTAAAATTAGAGTGATTATCCAGCAAGCTGACTTTACAGCATAATAACTACAACTACGCCAAAGAAGGCATGGCAAATTCTGAAGGAATGATGATAGACTAAGAAAATATAGCAAGAACAAAGGATACAGACATATATTAGGAAATGGAGGATATTTGAATTTAGCCCACATCACTCCAAAGGATGATTAGTATGACACACTAAGAACAAAGAGAGAAGGGATTTCCTCCACATCCACGACCACCTTCAATTCAACCTCCACAATCATGAACATGACCTCCGCAACCGCCATGATGCCCAATAATGAAAACAAAATTATCAAAATTTAGTAAAGAAGTATATGATAGCTCGGTGATCAAAAGAACATTAAAACAAGCAATTGTAAGATTGGAAACCATAAAATATCTTATCAGCTAGGATTGAAAATGTTGAAGAAATAGATAAAGACAAAAGAGAAATTTAATAGCCAGAACTCATTTACTGTTCTGAATTATTTGGATACGTAGAAGGTGTCAATTAAAGTAACTCATCCCACATACCATGCAAGGTACTATAATAATCTTAGATGGACAAATCATTTTGCTGCATAAAAAACAAATCATGGTACAATAGATATGCCCTAGAAATATAATTTTCGGAAATATATAAAATAAAGACTATCACATATTGTGTTGAAAATCTCATGAAACATAATTATGGAGGAAATAAAAGGTTCATGGAACATACTGTAGCTCGTCCATATGAAAAACAATACAGGCAAAGGCTTTCTATTTTGAGAACTTGATAGTGTCATCATAAGCCTAAGGAGAAGTATCAAGGTGAAAGTTTGTCATGTAAACCAACAAGAAGTGAAATGCCCTCGACCACAAAAGTTTATTGTAGGGCTGCAAACGAACCGAGCCGAACCGAGTATGTGAGTGTTCATGTTTGTATTCATTTATTATCAGCTTGTTCAAGTTTGGTTCGTGTTTGATTCAAGCTTTATTGATTGTGTTCATGTTTGGTTCATTTAAATTAATGAGTGTTCATGTTTCGTTCATGTTCGGTTCATGTTCAGTTCATTTAGTGCTTATCTAGCTTTAAACAAACAAGTCTTAACGTACTATAAATGAGCTCTACTTCTAGATGTTCATTAACTTAACAAAAGAGCTTTACCGAGCTTCCTAACAAATAATTACATCGAGCATGTTCGTGAACATATTTAGTGATTTTTTTTTAAAATACCAAATGAGCTCATTCACGAACCAGTGATCTATGATTCATCTTATATTTGTTCATGAATATTTTAAACTCGACAAATGTGAAATGCCTCTTGTACATAAATCGAACACGAATCGAGCTTCTTATCAAGCCTAATGTCAAGCTTGTTCACGAGTTTTAAATGATGTTGTTCACAAACATAAATGAGTCCAAGCTTGTTTATTTAAGGATCGAGTATTTAAAATATTATTCAAATTTGTTTGTTTAGTTAATTAAACAATATTTAATCGAACCGAGCAACGAGTAGCTTGTCAAACGCTTGCTTCACTTGCAGCCCTAGTTTATTGGTATCACTGATTTTGATTGCCATACCAATGGAAGATGAGGGTTTCAAATCATTTAAAGGAAATTGTGATGTCATGACATCATGTGAGATTGAGTCAATTTAAATTATTGAGGAGAAGTGTATCCTGTCCTAACTACCAGGCAACTAAAGTAGCATTAGCGAGCATGAAGGAAAGTAAGGTAAGGATTGCAAACAAATCAAAGGCAGGCAACACATGCGCACAAGTGCATAGGAAGCAAGAGTAGCATCAGAAACGCGAAGCAATTGTGAGGGAGGTGAGAGTACACAAGTATGTGTGAGCATGGAGGACAATATGAGAGCAATCAATGCAAGCAAGCGAAGTGCACAGGCAAAAAGCAAAGCGAGTGATAAGACCAAGATGCAATCTGATTATGTAGGTGCATGGAGAAAAAGGAGCTAGCAAGTGCCAAGACATAAGACAACATTTGGAAGGAAGAATAGGGCCAACTTGACATTAATAGGTGGAGTGGATTAATAGGTACAACGGATAGGATTTCCCTGCTTGAATATCATGTCAAGTGGAAAGATATATAGTACGCTTATTCAATAGGAGGATCTCCTATATTTGGAAGGAAAGAAAACACATCCAAGATTACCACTAAATAAAAAAGGACCAATAGTCAGAATAAGACAACTTTCCTAAGAGAAAATAAAACACTAACAAAAGCATTATTATTAGAAGTAATTTAGAAAGACTAGGCCAATCTTATGAAAAATATCTTGGCAATGGCTAAGTGTCAAAAAATTTGAAAAGGTAGACCAATGTGCAATTTAACTCAAACCTCACAATTGCACATAACTTATCCTGAACTTAGTATCTATGTTTCACTGTTTATGAATCAGATGATTAAGAAAATAAGAACGTTATTAATCACAGGAGATGGTTTAAATCCATAACTTCAAAAGGAGTTGCTCTTGAAGCCCATGGAAAACAATGCATTTCAATAGGATAAGAGAAGCTAGTGAAACATGCATATATATATATATATATATATATATACACACCTGCTTTTATCTCTTTAATGGTAGAATCTGTATATTTCAAAATAATCTCTGAAAGTTATTTTCAATCTTTCAAGTAACTAAATAAATCTTTGATATGCATGAGTACATGTGTAAACATAAGATTCCTATATAAATTCTAAGCTTCAAACAAAACCCTCTAAGATACAACAACAACATCAAGCCTTTGTCCCACTACATTGGGTCAACTACATGAATCATTTTTTGCCATTGTGTCCTGTTAAAAACAAAACCCTCTAAGATATCTAAATAAAATTTTAAAATAGGCCATCCTCCTTCAACATGAACCAAGTAAACAATTAAGAAGCTAGACCAAAAGAATTAAAAAAATGAGTAAGAAAAAACTACCCTACATTCAAACTAAGCCACCATCAGATGATTCCAAAGTTATCAACCAGCATATTCTACACTCATCATAATTCATACCATATAAGGCACGTTTGGAGTGGTTAATCTTCCTATAGTCTATTTTATAAGTTCCAAATTTGAGTCAAGAAAACAGCCTTTCAACAAATATCAAGGTAAAGGCTGCACAGCAACCATTCCCAAAACCCTACATTAGTGGAAGTTCCATATGCACGAGTATGCTTTTTTCAACTAGCACCATCCACAAGGCTCAGGCTTTGGCATATAACACTATCAGCAAATGAGGAACTCAATCCCCAAAGATGCACGTGATATTGGGGTTGTTTCTTTGAAGAGATTTTGAGTTTTGAAAATTAAAGTTTTGATTGATTGAAAAATAAATCTAGAGTATTTTTATGAGAAATTTAAAACTCATCACTTAGTTCATATTGAGCATATTCCTAAATCACACAAAGAAGATGATTTCAAAATTCACAGCTCTCGACCTCCTCTTCTCCTCCACATGCCACCCCCGCAAGCTCCACGGGACAATCTCTCCTCCCTCACATGTTAATGATCTCACATGTTATTGATCCCATTTGTGCTTCCACAACAAGCACTCGTTCTCTTCTCCTTAGAACACAGTCTCCCCCATCATAATCTCCTTTCTGATTTTATCTCACCAAGATTATTTTTATTTTAATTCTCATTTTTATTAGTTTAAAGTTTAAACAAAACAAAAAAAATAGTCTCCTAAATTTCAAATATACTGCATTTAAAATACCCCTGAATTCTAAATACTTGCAATCAAACAACCCCATACTATAAAAAGAATCAAATCATTTTCTGTAGCCCTAAAAAAACACCTGGGATAAATTTGGACTGAGAAAATCTAATGTGATAATTTTTTATGCTTAATTCATGGGGCTAAACTTCCTGAAATAAAACAAGACAATGACACGAGGTAACTAGGTAACTTGTTTTGGATTTTCCTTTATTTAAGAGATAACTATGCAAATGCAAAAATGAGGCAGTGCGAGTAAGAACGTAAGCTTGGATTGTATATGGCTTTTTATCCAGAACTGATGAAAAAAGCAGATTCAAATGTTCTACTTTGGATTCCTGCTAAGATTTATAACGCTTTATTGACTTGCTGATTCCATTTAAAATTTCGTGTGCAGCAGCTTGCAACAAGTTGGAACTACACAATCCACACTCCGTTGCCTAAGTGAATAAAAGATTCCATTCCTTTTTCAGTTCATATATATATATATATATATATATATATATATTTATAAAGAGCAACAAAATAGTATCTCTGCAAAATAAATCATTTCCAGAATAAAATAAGAAGCACAATATGACTTAGCCCTTTAAAAGCTTGATAGTAAGAACTCCAAATTCAAAATTCCCCAAAACGGTAAAAGCTAGTAATCTTTGAATTAATTTAAAAACAAAAGAAGAATATCTTGGTCAAATATTTCACAATATGACTTAGCCCTTTAAAAGCTTGATAGTAAGGCATACTTGGCACCAATAGAATCCATGGTACAAATGAACGGTTTGTTGTCATCTCCCAGTCCTGCAATTACTGGCTGGACAAAGTATGGGCCAAATCTACAGAAGTGAAAATAAGTATGCAATTATCAATTCTTACTTTACCAAAAGTGAACGCATAGTTAAGTGATTCAAACAAAAACAAGTATTTCTAATTACAACAAAAGAAAACAATTACAGTCATTAATAAAAAGCAAAAGAAAGAAACCAACAGCCATGGATTAGAATGTGCATGGGATAGTGCCAAGTGCAAGCCCTGCTATTGGCCACTCTACTTTCCTGGACACACTTGCCCAAGCATGGCCCCAGAAGCAGCATCTTGTCCATTTTACGCAATTGGGAGAGAAGGAGACCTCAAGTCTGCACCTCTTAGCCAAATAAAACCCTAGGGTGCATTGCTTTATGTTCACCAAAGCACATCTACAAAGTAGTAAGCAACAACAGGATAGGAACTATACTATATGAACTAGAAAATCTGAAAAAACAAAATACAATTCACCCACATTTGATTTGGTCTAGCTGCTTAAACTTAAATACTAAAAGGACTACGTTATGCTGCTTAAAATAAGGTTTTTTAATTCAATTAATTAAAAGAAATTGCTCATATGACCTTTTAAAATTAAATGAAGATTAAAGGCAAAAATAGATAAATATGATTAATGGATATGAAAATGTTCAATCATTTTACTTCACTTAATCGTTAAATATAATCATATTTTATCATCAATCTAATTCCTTTCGAGATTTCCTTTAAATTCCCATCATTAAAGAACAATCCTTTTGAGCAAGAATGATCATGCCAACTTCAAGTTAAATGTTGACCTCATGGAGCCCAATTTGAACCTCTTCTTTTGATGAAAACAAACATATTTTGGTGATCTTACTTTTAGTTCATTTAAAAGACAAGGTTTCATCAATAATAAACAATGAGACAGATTTAAAGCTTACCGAACCTCAATTAGCTCTACAGCCATAGTTTTTATCTCTGTATCTACGGACTGATTTAAGTGAAGTAGGTTGCAAGGATCAAGAATCCCATCATGAAATACGTTATCACTTAAGGAGATATATCGTTCTTGATTCATCTTTACCATAGGCATGATTACAAAAGTGAGAATTGATATTTATATGCATTATCTGTCTACAACATGCTCAACATTGTATAAGAAAATAACATACCAATTAAAATGTGTGCATACATTAAGCATGAGTAATTTGGACCTTTTCCCTAGGTCCTTAACAAGTTCAGGAATAAAGTATAGCAGCATTTTGAACTTGTCCAAAGCTGATTTCTGAAGTTATCAACATATTTTGAATACTGATCAAGATTTGAAATTCTGCAGTTAGCTATTGAAGCATTCTCTTTTCATGAGACAAGATGTAAACTTCAACAAATTTTGAGGCATATGTCTCTAGTTTAAACCATTAAATTTATCAAAGTTATTAAAAATAAATTAATTGATAGTAATCCTTCTTACAACCCAATAATAAGCAAAATCATAAAATTTTCAGTTTCATTTTCTTCTAATAAAGCATTTGAGAATAATACAAAAAGTGCCAAAATAACATCATAAAAAGTCATGCAAACACTCAATAATAAGCAAAGAAATCTAAAATAAACAAACAAACATATCATAAAATAATTTATCTATGCCTAAGGACTCCAAATTCAAAATTCCTTAAAAGGGTCTTCATCTCTCATCCTCACTTATATCAATATCCTCTGCATCTTCTTTATCATCTTCAATCTCAATTATCTTCTTTTTTCTCTAATCAATAAAAACTAATAAGAATATTATGTAAACGAGAAAAAGCCTAAAATAGTCTCTCAACTATTAATAAGTGCCATATTTAATCCCAGAGTTTCACAGTAACCTAATTTAATCTATCAAAAATTGAAAATTGATCCAATTGATCACTCTGTTAGAAAACCTATGAAATTTAATAAAATATTCTATAGATCTCTGACTTTTATAATGTGAGGGGGGACATTTTTGTAAAAAAAATAAATAAATTTTATTTATTTACACTGTCATAATTCATCCTGTTATGAATAATCCCATGCAAGTGCAAGATCAAACAGCAAAGAATCACAGAGTTCCAACTGAGTGTGGAGAGGTGTTGAAGCAGCGTGCAAAAAAATTGACAAGTAGCGTGCGGCAATCTCCAAGGAATAGCATGCAAGCGGTTATGTTGCACCGATACTCCTATTTACGAAGGCATGCAATATCGAACACACGTCGGATACAGATACACATCTGATACGGCACGGATACATGTTGGAATTTCCTTTATGATTTCCACAGGAATGAAAGGGGTGTTAATAAAATAGATTGGTTGTTTTTATTTTTATTTTTAGCTTTCAACAATGTTTACATCACAGACCATCCTTGTTAGAAAACCATAAGAGCCTTGTTTCACAATTGATGATCTTCAAGCACCAAGTTCTTAATCATTTATCTGCTTGCGACAATCTCTTTTTGAAGAAAAGTGGCTAAAATTTATAGTTTTAAAAACCTCATTATAAGGGCTACTTATTGATGATCGATACAATTACAGCAGCACTTGGCTAGATTGTTGAATAGGCCCTTGTTTAGCTCATTTCTCAAATATATTTAGAATTATTTCATCTTATTGCCATTCTATAGTATGACATATTTTTTTACACTCTTATTGTCATGAAATTAAACCAAAGATTAGTTCACTTCCAAAACCAAATATTAGTTCACTTCCAAAAGTTGGTTTCTCTTTGTTTTGGTTATTTGGATGACTTTGGTGACCAAGAGTCCTTGCGTGATAGGTGGAGAATTAATCCAAAAATGTGGTGGTTGATACATGAAACTTCAGCACCTCTACTTCAAACAATCGTCATAAAACTACTTGGCCAAGTTTCATCCTCATCTTCTAGTGAAAGAAATTGGAGCACATACTCTTTCATCCAATTAATGAAGAGAAATAAAATTACTGCACAATGGACTGAAGATTTAGTTTATGTGCATACAAACCTTCGGCTTCTATCAAGAAAAACTCCAACTTACATTGAAGGAGATAAAAAGATATGGGATGTTGCTGGAGATGAATTTGAATCTCTTGATGATATGGGAATATTAGAAATTGCTAATTTTTCACTTGATGAGCCTGAATTGGAAGCTATGATATTTATTGAAGATGATATAGAAGTTTAAAGACAAACCACTGGGAAGCTAAATCTATCATTCCTTCTATTAAATAGTAGAAACTTCATGTGCTAGACAATTTATATTTTTGTATTTTTAGTTTTACTAGACATTTAATGCTTACTTTTATTTTGATATTATAAACTATAGAGCTAGTAGGCTACAAATGACATTGCTTTCATTTTTTTTTTTGTCATTTCAAATATTATGCTTTGATTGTTTTCTTAATTTTTATGTATGATTTATAAATTATAAGGTCATGTCTGAAACTGTACCTGTATCATGTATTTTTAAGAATTGATGTACCTCGTATTCGTATCGTGACATATCCATGTCGTCGTATCCGTATCGTGACATATCCATGTCGTCGTATCCGTATCGATGCAACATAGGCGAGGGGCAAGGATTTACAATTATGCGTGCGAGCGACGAAGCTTAAGCATCTCAAAGCGCTTGAGAGTGAGATTTTGGGTGTGTGAGAGGTGATGCCCAACTCCAAAGTAAGGGGCACAAGTAGGATTTTAGCATGCTTAACAAACAATATTCTTTTATTAATTATTCACCCTCATTATTTAGTATGTTAACTTTCATTTTAGTTAGTGTATTTATTATGATTTATTAAATAACAAAATAAAGCAGCATAAACAATGTAATCTCACATACACTTACACTATCTAAAACAATGTTTAAAATTGCGTATTTGGGTATTGAGGCGTTTTTCATTTGTGAGGCGAGGCTAAGCCTCAAGGCGTTTTGAGGCGTAAGCCTCAAAATTAAAAGATTGCGTAAATATAAAATGATAATTTTTTTATATACAAATGAGTGAATAATATAAAATATAAAAAAACATAAGATATGAAGTGAAATCAAAATATCTCAATAATAAGACAACATTAAATATAGTTCAACTCAAAATTCTATCTTTCCCAAATCCCATTATTTTTTTCATTAACATATAATTCCAATTTCCAAAGATAAATAGCAATGACATATCACATAAGAACTCATAAGTCATCAGCACTGTAATCACTAAGGGGTTCTTCATTTGAATCATCATTATGGTGAATTGCTCTCTCCCCTTCCTCTTCTATAGAGTCCGATGTCGGACATTTACTTCAAGATTTATGTAAGTTTTAATATATATAGCGTGAGGCGTAAGCCTCATGCCAGTGAGGCGAGGCGGGCTTCAAGGAGGGCCTCAACCAAGTTGAGGCGCAAGCCTCATAAAAAGAACTCGAGGCGTAAGCATTGAGGCATTTTTTACTGGAATTGCGCAAACGCGGGCCTCAAGGCAAGCCTTATATTGCGCAATTTTAAACACAAATCTAAAATACCATCACATGTAAATTTGGTGTTAACTTTAGTTGTTATTTTTTGCCATGAGATTAAATAGGATTAATTTTCAATAGTCGAATGAATAAATTAGGGTTTTGCGAAACTCTAGGACTCAATTTAGCATTTTCTAATAGTTGGGGGATTATTTTTTGCTTTTTCTCTTAATTAAAGCAATGGCTATATTGATTTTGTTTAATTATTATTATATAAAAATTTTATACTTACTATTTTTATTCCTTTCTCCATCCAAAAATGTCAACATTGAGATTTTCCTCTTATAGTTTATAATGTCACTTCAACTCTGTGATATTAAATAAAAAAATCAAACACCTTCTAAATTAAAAAATAGAAGCATATACTTCATTATAAGCACCTCAACGCACGCCTCAAATATTAAGGCATACACCTCTTTCTCCTACCGTGAGGCGTAAGCCTCGAGACGTTTTGCATGCACTACCAACTGAGGCATGCCTCACACCTCAAATTGTGCAATTTAAAACAATAAGTGTGACATGTATGATGATGTTTAAACATTTATCAATCAGAATACTTGCAATCTTGCAAAAAAGGGATGGGTTGCTCCAAGTTCTAAAGCATAAGTTCCATGGCTTCAAATGTTGCAAAAAAGCTCTTAAGATAAAACTAGAATAACATTAAATCACTAAAGGCTATTTTGCATGAACTCTAATACCAACAAAGGATTCTTTAGCACTAACATAACTAAAGAAATTGTTTAGGAGAATTTGATTTTAAATTTTATTCCTTTGAATCATTACATATATATATATATACACTATAGGAGAATAAACAAAAAAATAAAGACATTTAATCAAATTAATTATAATAAACATAAAATGAAAGTCGTTTAAGCTAATTGATTCTAGTAATTATACCCCACAGATCTTGGTGTCAGAAGAGGAAATCTCCAGCTACAACCCACTGATTGTTGACCTGTCAAAGCCATGGGTCCCCTCCTTGATGTGTGATTCAACATTCTCCCTCAAGTTGGGTTATACAGGTTGTACAATCCTAACTTGCAAACAAACTTATCAAGTAGAGAGCCCGGAAATGCCTTTGTTAGAACATCGACAACTTGTTCATGAGTAGGAGTATATACTACTTCAATTTCTGAGTTCTCTATTTTCTCAGATATGAAGTGTCTATCAATGGTAACATGTTTTGTTCTGTCGTGATGTATTGAATCCTTGACCATATTGATTACATCTTGATTGCACGTTTCAACTATCTCGTGCCTTCAATCTTTATTCCCAATTGAATCAATACTTGTTTGATCCATATACCTTCAAAAACAGTAACTGCTAAAGCTCTCAATTCATATTCCATACTACTTTCAAATACAACATATTGTTTCTTGCTCCTCCATGTAACTAGGTTCCCTCACATAAATGAATAATATCCTATGGTTGATCGACTGTCAACCTAGCTTCCTGCCCAATCTGCATCAAAATAAAGGATTAATTTCCAATCTTCATTTTCTTAAATAATGGCCCCTTTCCAGAAGTATTATTGAGATATCTCAAATTTTGATATACTGCCTCCATGTGCTCCTTCATAGGATTACTCATATATTGGCTCACCATACTCATAACAAATCCAATATCTAAACGAGTGTGGGACAGGTATATAAGCTTTCTTACCAGACATTGATATCTTCGTTTCTCTACAGAAACCCCTCCTTTTCTATCACAAGTTTCTTCTTAAGAACCATAGGTGTATTGGCTGGTCTGCATCCCAGCAGGCCAGTCTCCTTTAATAGGTATAAGGTATACTTGCATTGGAAAATAAATATACCTTTTCTTGATAGAGCTACCTCCATACCAAGGAAGTATATAAGTGACCCTAGATCCTTAACTTCAAACTCCTTGGACAGAGCCTGTTTGATCTTCATTATTTCCTCGATATCATTTTCAGTAAGGATTATATCATCCACATATACAAATCAGTACTGTTACCTTGTTTCTTTCTGACTTCTTCACAAACAAGGTATAATATGACTAACATTGTCTAAAACTATGACCTTTTACATACTTTTAGAATCTTCCAAACCATGCTCTAGGAAATTGAATTCAAACAAAGATTTCAGCAGTTTACACACTTTGTCCATTCCATAAGACTTCTGAATCCCCATTAGAATCTCCATGTAGACTTCTTCTTTCAGGTTCTCATTCAAGAATGCATTCTTGATATCTAGTTAATGTAGGGGTCAATCTAAATTTACTACTAAGGAAAAAATAATCCTGATGGTGTTGAGCTTTGCAACATAAGCAAAAGTTTCCAGATAGTCTATTACATAAGACTGAGTCAATCCTCTTACAACCAATCTAACTTTAAGTCTCTCAACACTACCATCCTCCTTATGCTTTACGGTGAACACCCATTTGCAGGTCACAACTTTCTTTCATTATGGGAGATTCGTAATTACCCATGTTTGATTTTTCTCCAAGGCCATAATTTCTACTTTAACAGTCTGTCTCCATCCTGGTTGATTCAAAGCTTCTTGAATATTGGTCGAAATCTACACATCATCCAACTTGGAAAAGAAGACTTGATAAGTGTTTGATAATCTGCTATAGAAGAGAAAGTTTTCGATTGGATGCTTATTGCATGATTCTTTCTAGCCATTTGATGACTTCATCACTTTTTGAACTTCCTCATTTTTCTCCTTTATATGAATCTCTACAATTGTTGGATTCATTGAAGGAGATTTGATAGGTGCAAGATGTGTCTCACTGCTCTGCATATGTTGATTTTTCTTTCTTTTTCCTTGAGTATACATATTGTTGTTCCTTAATTGCTATGCTTTACAGGAATTGTTTAGGACATATGGGTAGGTCTGAAGGTACAGGTTAAGACATAGGATATACACCTTGAGAAATACTCGTGGTTTGGATTTTTTGTGATATTAATTAATTTTGTCTGGACTTTATTTGGTTATATAATGAGGAATTACACTCCCAAGTTTAAAATTCTCCTTCACTCTCCCCCGGAATTTCAAAACTAGTGAAGTATGGGTTGTTTTCAAAAAAAGGTGACATCCATGGTTTCCAATACCATCCTAGAAATGGGGCAAAAGCATTGGTAGCCTCTTTTTGTCAGGGAATAGCCAATAAAGACTCATTTTTTTAATCTTGGGTCAAGCTTTTTCCTATCTTGTGAATAGATATGAATAAAGGCAGGGCATCAAAAAATTTTAGGTGGAAGATTTGATGATATGAATCAAGCATGAGGATAAGCTTTTAATAGAGTTTGTTTAAGTGTTTCATAGTACCCGAGCAGGTAACCTATTTATTAGGTATGCAGCAGTAAGAAAGGCTCCCCCATAGATTTTTTTTTTTTTTTTACTTTTGTGAATAGCATAATAGATACGCACATGAACTCACTTGAATTATCCTTTGGCTTGATATGTATTCTCTCATAATAGAATGAAAGTACTCTCTCCCATTGTCTGACTTTAAGATTTGAATTTTTGTATCAAACTGATTTTAAATCATCAGTTGAAATGATTTGAATATCCTTTCAACTTCATATTTTCCTTCATTAAATAAACCCAAGTGAGTCTAGTATGATTATCAACAAATATCACAAACCACCTTGCACCATTGATATTTTTAACCTTTCAGGGTCCCCAAATAACACTATGGATCAAGGCAAAGGGTTTAGAAAGTTGGTAAGGAACAATTAGATAAGATGATTTGTTATGTTTAGCCAATTGACAAGTTTCACATTTGAACAAACTTGGATTTTTATTAATAAATAAATGGGAAAAAAACATTTCAAGATACATGAAATTTGGATGACCTAATCTATAATGTCATATGATAATTTCTCTATCTTGACTGACTCTAAAATGACTCTCAACAAACTAACTCACAATAGGATGATTCTTAGTAGCAATTAAGAATTTGAGTGTCATGATGTAGTATAACCCAGATCACATCTCAGCACTGTCGATCTTCTTCTCTGAGTCCAATTTCTGAAAAATACATACATTATTGGAGAAAATTGTTAAGCAATTACTATCACGAGTCAATTTACAAATGAAAATTAGACTGCACTCAAGATTGGGCATATAAAACACTGATTTAAGGATGATAGCTTATCTGACGAAAGCGGAACCAGTTCCTAACAAATTTGGATGTTGAGCCATCAGTAACCTTAACGACTCCATTTGAATGATGATAAGGTTGATAATCAAGGAGTATAATTTCTCCTGTCATGTGATTTGATGCTCTTGAGTCGATCACCAAAATTTTGACTATTTTATAACTAAGAGAGCGTGTAGGCTAGTAGCAGGTTCTAGAGACTGTTGGTTCGTGATGTTGTTAAGCAGCAATTTCATCATCTCTAAACTCTTCTTGGTGAAAGGAATGGCTTCAGCTTTGATGGATTGATCTTGTGTGGTGTTGACAGAGTTCGTCTTGCTTTCTTGTGATGATTTGTTTGCCTTCCAATAAGTTGGTTTTTCATGAATCTTCCAACATGTCTCATTTATATATCTTGGTTTGGCACAGTGATCACACCATGGTCTTCGTCCCTTCTTTTGATGTTGATTTTCAACATGTGAGGAGTTTCAATAGCTGCGGACAGTAAGAACATTTCCTTCTTCAACCTTTGGAGATCCTTGTCTGCCTCCCAACATGACCTTTCTTCTACTCTCTTCCCTTCGAACTTCAGAAAAGGCCTCCTAGAGATTTAGAAGAAGTTTGGTTCCCATGATCCATCCTCTAACGTCATCCTAGTTCTTGTTCAAACCCATCAAGAATTTGAAGATTCTTTTTTACTCAACAATCTTCCGGTGAAGTGTGTGATCTTCTAGGCATTTCCATTAATATTGTTCAAACATATCTAATTGTTGTCAATAACGGGTTAGAGTATTAAAATATACCGTCAAATCCTCTTATATGAAGTCGTGAAGGATGGTCTCAATTGCGAATAGCTCGAAAGTGTTGTCGGAATTGGAGTAAGTCTCTTTAACGGCCTCCCATATTTCTTGGGTCATCTCGTAAAAAAGAAAGTTCTCACCGATTTCTACATTCATGGAGTTGATGAGCCAAAAAATGATCTGATGATTCTCTATTTTTCATTTTCTGCAGAGACGATCGATTTGCAGTGGTATAGGAGCTTCACCAATGAGATAATCCTCTTTCCCCCTCCCGCAAATAACCATTCTCACCGATTGAGATCATTGCAAAAAATTTTGCCCATTAAATATGTGGTTTGTGATGAGAGGAGAAGGAAGAGAAGAGTTGTCTGCATATCCAAAGCTTCTAGTGTTTAAAACAGTAATATTTGGATAATAGGATGAGATCTCGCTATCCATGGACATGGTTGGATTTCCTCAGTAAAAGAGAAGATGAATTTTAGGCAAGGACTACCAGTGCTTGAAGAGAGGCTATCTGCAAGATGATGGAGAGTTACCGTCAGCTGAAGGTTTGGAAGAAATGAAGGAAGGTTTGCCACCGGCACTCAGAGAAGACTTAGAATTTTCCTAAGCTCTGATACCATGAAGAAATTATTTATTGGAAATTGAATTCAAATTTCATTTCTTGGAATCATTACATATATATACACTCAAGGAGAATAAGCAGAAAAAGAAAGACATTTAATCTAATTAATTATAATAAATAGAAGAGAAAAGTCATTTAATCTAATTGATTCTAATAATTATATCCCATAGATCTTGGTGTCAAAAGAGGAAATCTCCAACTACAGCCCACGGATTGCTGACCTGTCAAAGCCATGGGTCCCCTCCTTGCTGTGTGATTCAACAATAACCATTCATTAAACATGAAATCCTATTTTGTGAAGTTGCATCAAAAATCAACATGGTAAGAAAAAAAAAAGGATTTTGAATAGTGAAAATCAAGTTAGTTCAAAGCAATGAGGATGCAAAAAACTGTATGTTGTTATCTTGTTATGTCCAATCATATTCCAAAGTCAAGGAGTGTTAAATGTTGAAACTTCCCAGCTAGCATGTTTGTACTGCAGGATGAAGCATGACACGGATAATAAAACCATTTTTAAGTAATCCATGCAAAAAACCTTAATCCTATTAAACTTGTAGTTCCTTAATCCAAAATAATTCAATATGAGAAACTCTTTGGCTCCCAGTATTTCAAATCCTCAAGATTGTTTAGCTATCGAATATAGCTTAAGAAACTAGTCGATCAAGGGGTTGTTTGGTTGGTGCATAAGCATTTAGCTTATCTTTTTACTTAAGCATCTCCTTTCTCATAGGCTTGACTGTAAGCTTGCAAGAACATAAGGTCAACAAGTCAAATTTAATTATGATAAATATGGAATAATTACATATAATTAACTCATAATCATTTATTAATTATTTATTTATATTATAAGCATTAATTAAAAATTTCAGTAAAATGATTAAGGTTGTATTACTATTAAATTAGGATAATTAAGCATGTATTAATTAATTGATCACTTGATTACTCATAATAAAAAAATTCACGATTGTTAAAAAATTAATTAAGATAGTTATAGTAATTAAGCATAGATAATCATGACATAATTATTCATAATAATAATATTATTATTATTAATTAATTAATTATAAGTAATAAGGTTTCTAATTAAGATGATTAAAGTACATTTGAAGGATTTTATGAAAATTCTAATTAATTAAGATTTAAATTATATTTATTAATGAAAATTCATGCCTGGTTGTAATTTATGACACTATTTATGTTAAGCAAATGAGTTCGTTGAAATTCAATCAAGCAATGTTCTAATTTTATCTTGACTTATAACAACTTACCTTTTTACAAAACTAACCACTTAACCTGCTTAAAAACTTAACTTATTTGACTTAAGTTAACGATATGCTTGGGATAATTTTCTTGTTGATTTACTTTTCAGACAACAACCATAATTTCATTTTGCTACTATTTTATTATTACTTTCTTACTACTTTTCAGAAATTTCTATGGTACAAAATTATTTTTTGCAACCAGAGTAACTAAATTACTTTCCCCGTAGCAATTTCAAAACCAACTTTAAAAAAGGTCGCAGCCACCCTAGATAAACCCAAACTTGAGCTCCAACCACAAGCCCTAAAGGAACATAATAGAAATTAGTAGATATATCGGCATATGCAATAATTAACTATTTACTAGGAAGTTAACTTAATCTACTTAAGGTAATTAGAATTTAATTAGATTTGAATAACTATTAGATTAATTTGAGATAAATAATTTTGTTAGATGAATAGAGAAAATACTATTAAAATGAACTTACTTGGTAAATTAGTGTTAAATTTCACATTTCACAAGCCTCCCAAATAGTTACGATAAAGCTAATAATAATGATGAATAATAATGATGAGGGTTTTATTTGACTACTTAGGCGCATTATCATTTAGGATTAATCAGACCTTAATAAGCAATTAAGAACTATGAGAAAATTAGGGGTTAGTTTGATGTTAATTAGATATTACTTAATTATAATTATGATCAAGGATAATTAGTGTTCAGTTGAAATAATAGGTAAAGTGTTTGATTGGACTAATCAAGGATTTCTTAGGCTCTAATTAGGGTTTAATATCTAATAAAGTAATTAAACTATACATTTAATAGGGATTAATGAATCATTATGGTAATTCAAATTCATTAGTATTTAGTTGGAATAACAAGGGTTTAACTAGACTAACTGAGGATTAATTAGACAACTTGTAGGGATTAACAACTAGTAAAGTATTTAGGAACTAACTATACATTAAACAGTGAGAAATTAATTATTCTAATATGAATAAATTAGCATTTGGTTGGACTAATTGAACTAATTATTGTTTGATTGCTCTTCCTTCCCTCACTCAATCTTTCATAAGATTTATTAGTTAAACAAAATTTTGAAAGATTATAGGATTCAAAAGCTCGCAATCTTATTTTAAACTAGTACTCTACTTGCAAGGTAGCTAGAACATGGCAATATCATTGTGAAGAAACCAGTTTAACAAATGAAACTCTCAATCAAACACCATATGGATCCACATAAACAGGAATTCAACCTTTTCTCATATAGTAGGGCAGATACGAGACTAGCGAACGTCTCCGGCTTCATATCCCTCTCCTCGCGAAGCTGATACAGCTTGTGCCGAAAGACTAGCCTTTGATACCTAACATCGCGAGATGAAAGAACAAATATGATATCAGAATACAAACTAGAAAATAATTACCAAATACGAATAACTATGAAGTAAGGTTTTTCTTACAGGGTTTGTGCGTCGGTAGCCAGGCCGGAAAGACCAATGTATAGCTTGTCATGTATCTTATAAATCCTCCTGAAATCCGTAGCGATGGTCTGGAGCTGGACGCCAAGGCGCCTATCGCTGGCAATAGCAAAACAGTTTTTCCCTACCATTGCAACCAAAGCACTTCCATTGTACTCAAAGATCTGGAGAAAGACAAAAACTGTGGAAGATGCCTTCAAAGTGTTCGAAGATTCGACCGATAAAAGGGAAGGATATGAGGGATACAGAAGGGCGTACCGACATCGGCGTCGCCGGGAGTGGATCAGGCCGAACGGAGTGAGACGAGGTCGAGCAAAGACGGAGAGCGACGCAGGAATGGTGTACTCGGCTTTTGCCTATTCGGTGATTCAACTTGGTCAGCACGAAAGGGTTAATGTTTATACCTATTTAATTTAATATGTTTTCATTATTATCTATTTTAATTGTAAAAAAATATTGGCACATTTTTATTAACATAGTGATTTCTTTTGCAATTTTGAATAAATATATCTCATATCACACTTATTTGAAACAAATTTTTATCTTTTTATTTGAATACATATATTGTAAACTTCATTTCAAATGAATACATCTTTTAAAAATATATATTTCTATGGAATCAGATCTCTCTCAAAACATAGTACCAATATCCCAACGCTCTCATTCCTAAACTTGGATTTTTCCCTACAATCATCGTTGATTTCTTTATTTGTTTTGCTATGAGAATTCTTATAATAGCATGCATGAATAGCTTGATGGTGTAGTTAATTAATAAAAGTTTGTAGATTTTAGATCTAAATTGTTTGTGGTTAGAGCTAGAGGACAAAGTGAGAGAAGTTAATAATTATGAAAACTAAGTGAAAGCTCTAATATCTTTGTAAGTAATCCCCACTATATGAAATCTAAAATATACATATTCACTCTTTATTTATATGGTTTAGAGGATTACATGAAATGCTACAACTAAAATAAAAAAAAAAAAAAGTAATACATAATGTGACCAATACAAATTGACACAAACACATGGACTAGCTGAATGATATATATTTCTATTTATGGATTTCTATCTCTATATTAGATTTAAATGAGAATTTGATTCTTAATACACAACAGGGAAAGAGAAAAAGAATTATTGTAGCCGATGTCATGCCCCATAATGTAATGAAAGAATTAAATCATAAACATAATTATCTCATCCACAACATAACACATAAAAGAGTCGACTAAATAATCCAAAGCAATTGAAATAACATAAGAGATCATCCCAATTTCATTTCCTGAAGAATTATATACAAATAATCTAATCTAAGTTCATTCAACATATCAAAAATAATAATTGGATTACAAAATATCTTAAGACAAAGCTCCAAATGATTTTACCCTTATCCAACACTACATCACTAGCCCCTTCCATTTTCCTGAAATTTCATAAATAATGAGTGAGCATTTCATATGCTCAATATGATATCTGGAGCACGACGAGGCAAATTGGCGGGCTTCCCCTTTCGGCAACGAGTTCGATTTACTCAAGACGAAGGCTCTCGGCTGAAGCATTGGCCCCCCTGGTCCTCTCTCTCTCTCTCTCTCTCTCTCTCTCTCTCTCTCTCTCTCTCTCTCTCTCTCTCTCTCTCTCTCTCTCTCTCTCTCTCTCTCTCTCTCTCTCTCTCTCTCTCTCTCTCTCTCTCTCTCTCTCTCTCTCTCTCTCTCTCTCTCTTCTCTCTGGCTCACAGAGACCCGTCGCCCCCTCCCTCTCTCGCTCTCCCTGGTGTTCGCGAAATCCAGCCAAGGCCGATGCCCTAGCTCCACCCCTCCCGGCTTCGCACGGCCCAAGACCGAACCCCCTCTGCTTCTCCCTCTCTAGTTCGCGGAAGCCCTAAACAGACGGACCCCGCTCTCTCGGTCTCTCCTGGTGATTCGCACATCCCAGACGGAAGAGGTCCTCTCCTCTCTCCCGCATGACCAGCGAAATCGAAGCCCTACCTCCGACTACCTCTCTCGGCTTCTCTCGGTTCACAGAGACCGAGAGGTAGAAGCCCCTCTCTCGTTCGTCCAACCTTGGGTATGTGAAACCACCTCCACCGCCTCTTCTTCTTCTCGCTTCTTCGCTTCTTCTCCTTATATTCCATTTGCTTTCTTTTATTTCCTCTACTCCTTCGAGAATGGTAACATCTATCACATGAGGTTGTGTAGAATTTATTTCACTGCTATTCTAGTTAATTTTCTATTGCTTTGAGATTGAAAAATTCACCATGTTATAAGTATTTCATTTAAAAAGAAAATGAGATGGCTGGTTTTGTAGAATGTAAATGTGTTCCATAAGAGGGTCTATATTGTTGCTATCATTAACTGTGTATAAAATATGTAGAAAGTCATATTTCTAGAGGAGTTATGTCATGTTATGAGTTGTTTAAAGAAGACCTCATATGTAGGTGATGAAAAAATATGATATCCTGCACCAAGTGTATGGGAGATGCTTGTAATAGATTCCACTAGAGGTGTGTATATATAAGCTTTGAACAAATGAGGTTGTTTGGAAGTGGGAATGTCATAGCACAGCGGAAACATTAAATGGTTTGATCTATGCTAGGTTTCGATGAAGAAGCTCCTACTATTTCCCTTGTTCTTTCCCTTTTTCTTCCTTACTTGTTGGATTTTAATTCATTAAAAGCATATCTTGGTTGATTGAAGAATTGATAGTGAATCTCCTTGCTTTGAGCTTTCCTTGATATTTAAATATGAGGGCTTAATGCACTTCTTTTAAAGATGAGAGTATTGTATACATTTCTTTCATGGTATTGAGTTTTCTTCTTAGTTGATGATTCGAATGGGTTGAAACCTTCATTTCACATCAAACAAAGGAAAGATTCATGTCTGATTTTCATCTTGTTCTCATTGGGAAATTTTTGTTTCTGGAAATTATAAATTGATGTGATATTCTCTCCCATGGCACTAGATCATACTCTTTACATAAAGTTTTTGGCAAGAAATACTTTGGTGATTAGAAGGATGATGATTAGTAAACTTTTGTTTGCTATGATTGGCTCTGTTGGCAAAAAATGCATATATATATAAATACCTTGAGTTTTGGTGGCTTTGTTTAAATTAGAGATTTATATGAGAAACATAACTTCATGCTTTTATAATTGTGGTTTAGTCCATAACCGAAGGCTAGTTTGAGATTGCTTACATGCTTGTGTCATCCGTTTGTGATTTGCTCTTGTGAAATGAGCTTTGTTGAGGTTTATGTTTTGTCACCATGAGCCTTATTCAAAGTGAGTCAAAAGAAAATAAGTGAGCATGAAAATTTCATGACTTTTCTTCACCTGCACTTGTGGTCATTTGACGCGCCTCACTAAGTTTAGATAATCTTCACATGATTTATGATCCACTTGAAAAATGCAAGTTGACTTAATGCAAGTTTTACATGTTGTGTGTTGGATTGTTCTCCTCAAGCTTTAAAAGCGGATTATGATGATTTGTATTGAAAAATCTCTTGAGTTGAATTTGGGTTTTCTGTGTTTTATTTTATCTGGTTATGAGCTTTAGTTTGATAACATGAAACATTACCCTCGGTGAAGAGGGAAAGGGGTATTGTCGTGAACTTATGAATTCCATTGTACAAGTGAAGTAGCCAAATATATGGACGATGGTGGATATTTGATGGAATGTAATGTGGATATTAGGAGCTTGTTGGAAAGCAATTATGCATCTAATGTCTTGAATCGATGTTGTAATGTTTTGATGGCATTCTCTCCTCTTTCATCAATATGCATCTAAGGTGGGTTGTATTTTGAGAAGTATTTTCAGTATGGTGGAAGAAATTTGAGGCCTTTTTGTAAAATCCTATAATATGCATTTATGTCTTTTGCGATGGAATTTTTGTATGATATTTTGACATGTATCATGTTGTGTTTTGCGAGAAAGGGATTGGAATACTTCTTTGCATTTATATGGAGAAGTTAGTAATTATTTGGGGATATTTTGTGAATGTTGGAATAAAAGAGGAGTGTATGTGTTGGAAGATTTCTTGAGTTGTCAGAGTAGGGTTCATATGAGTCGTGCTTCATTTTCTTGCTTAGTCTCATGTGGTGAATGGAGAAATAAAAAAAATGGGAATAATATATTGTATCAAGTGGAAGTTGTTGGAAAGTGATTCATAGTGTGATTGGGGTATTGCTTCTAACATTTTAGGGAAGTGAATTAGCTCCAAAACTTCTCTCTTCTTATTTGTATTTGACTCAAGTTGGATTGAAATGAAATTGTGAGATTTTCTTTTGCTCTCTTGGATATTTGGTGGCATGCAACATAGATAATAAAGAATTTGCTAAGGGGTCTTTTGAATCGTTTTATGACTTAAAGGCTTTCATGATTTATCTTATATCAAAAAAAAATTTCATGATCTGCCTTATGTTGGAAAATTTTGTGATATGTCTTATATTTGAAAGATGGATGACTTTGCTTTATATTTGAAAGACATAATTTATTTTGTGTTGAAAAGTGTTTTGATGTACCTTATGTTTGAAAGAGCTATAGTTTGTTTTAAGGTTGGAAAGATACCATGATTTTGTTTGGTGCTAGAAAATCGTACTTCTTGTATTTCTTCTTATTGTGAGGCTTTATGAATTGTTTTATGACTAGTTTTATGAATGTTTTATGAGGTTGTAATGGTTTACCCCACACCAAATATAAGAGCACTCGATTGTTTTGTGTCGGAATGAGTTTTGGTGGATTATTTGTGTAGGGATTTTATGTGTCATTTGATTTGGAAGTTTTTCATAAGTTATTTTGGTATCGAAAACTTTATAAATGGTTTCGCGTGGGAGAGTTCTTTATATCTTTTTTGGAAAAAAGTGATATTTCGTATGTGAGTTGTTTTTCCTCTTTTTTGTGTTTTTTTCTAGGAGTGAGTTTTGTATGAGTGTGGAAGTTTTAGATGAGCGTGGAACAAAAGAAAGCTTATTTTGGATTTCAGATTTGGGGTGCTGCTTTCCCTTTGCTAGTTTTGAGTTTTATGTGGGAAATAGTATATGTAGTTGAGTCGGGTTTTCTCGAGTGCTTTACTTGGAATGTGGGGACAGTAAAGGGCATCAAAAACACCTTACCCCCCCAATTCATATTATATTGAATAGGAGTGAAGGGCATTTTAGTGGCATGTTTGGCTTTGAAGAAGCATGTCCAATAATAAAATGCCAACGTTCCATTTATTATCTTGACCTTCATTCTTTTTTTTTTTGGCGTTTTGTCGTATTCCTCCTTTTTTTTCTAGCTCTCGCATTTCTACTACTTTTCTACTCATTGGCTTATTTCATTCATAGATTCCAAAATCTTTTGATACATGTACAAATGTCTAAAAGGGTTAGAAAAACACTTCTTTTTGTTCCCTATAACTTTAGTGACACCTAAGGACAAAAATTAAGGATCGGGTCTTAGCTGACATAGACTTATGATGCATGCTCTTTATAGGATATAGACATCAAAACTTAAACTTAGTGACACTTTTTTTTCTAGGTTTAGTGTTGTTTAATTCATTAATAATCAACCAACAAGTTAATCATAATCTAACTCCTAAAAGGCATTAGAACACTTAATTCCTAATTAAACCATAATCAATATATATAATCCTTAAATTACAAATCTAAGACATACACTTGAATCAAGTCTAACTAATTTATTAATCATTCTCTAATACACTTAGAGCTTAAAAGATGTAGATTAAGCTAGGGAGGTAAACCTAAACTAAAACTTATTAAAATAAAAGACTTATAGAACCCAAACTTTAATCACAACTCAAAACTTATTAAATCACAACTCAAAACTTATTAACTCACCTAAGTTCTAATCAAAGCTTAAGCTGATCTCTTAAAACCAACCAACAAACCTCCTAATATAACTATATCAACTTGGTTTTTAGGATGGACAACTCCGGGCTGCAGAGCTAAGTGTCCTAAGGAGGTCTGGTTCCTCGAGCCTGGCGGCACAACGCCACGAACCAGTTGATAGCAAACTTAATTAATCTAACTCCTTAATCAATAATAAATCACCCAATTCACCCATTCTTTTTAATTTATAACCAACTGAATAATTCAACAAAAATTGGTTATCACTTGGTAACACAGGCCTACGAGGCTATTTAGTTAGCCCCAAGGAGGGTGAAATAAACCTCACGGCCTCGGTGTGAAACAAATGTGATAATCAATCAAATCATAAAATAAAATCTCTAAAATCAATCTTAAAATACTAATACTTAAACTTGAATTAGAATTCCTCTTTTTCCCTTTAACAAATTGAATGCAAATAACTTGAACTAATTATCCTACATAGGACATACCCTAAACCACACAACCTGTTACATGCACCTAGACTTGTTTGGTTAGGATACGACTTCTAGCCCTAGGTTAGGCTGACATTTTATTTTGTTATTCAATATTTACTACATACATACGTTCTATAAAATGCAATTCTTAAATTTTCGATCAGTTGTACTTTTTTTACTTACCTGCATTTCTTTTCTGAACGGCATCTACGCTCATTTATTTATCTTTCTTTTATTTTGTCTTGCGAGGTACATTGGGACGACTTGCTTGCTTAAGAGCTTTTAAGTGGCTGCGCCATAATCTGGGATCATCTGCTTGCTTGGAGTTTTTTAAGTGGCAGCGCCACAGTCAGGTAAAATTTATGCAACTTGTAAAGTAAACTTTTAGTTATATATCGGAACTGCTACACATCACACGCATCTTGTTAATAAGTATTCTAGCATGTTTAGGTAGCTAGCCATAGGTTAGTGCACTACCGATGCTTTGGCCTTATAGGCCAAAGCTTGCCCCTTCTATGAGCCCTAGAGATCATTAGAGTCATTTAGGCCTATAGAGTAGGCCACCCATTTGTGCCATTGGGCATAATTATTTTCCCACACGAAGTGGGCATCGCTAGGATTTTGGCCTTTTCTGGTTTTGGGTATAATACCCCCCACCTTCTGTGAGCCCTAGAGACCATTAGGGTCATTTAGGCTTGTAGAGTAGGCCACCTATTGTGTCATGGGCATCGTTGTTTTCCCACGTGAAGTGGGCATTGCTAGGATGATTTTTCTATTGTGATGTGATACATATACCTTGCTTGGAAGGTATATAATGTGTTTATTTACTTTTTCTGTACTCTGGATGTCATACATGCATTTGTTTTTACACACCTTGCTTCACATTGCACCACACTTACATGCATGCATTACATTAATAGACTAAGGGATATTTCGTATATGTTTCATGCATCATACAACGATAGGTATATTCTTTTGCATATCATAGAGTCCCGGATTGAAACCCTTTTTGAAATACAAATCCTTAATTTTCTAGAATAGAGCCTTCCTATCTTGTATATATATAGGGTGATTGATTGTGTTTAGGATGTTAGCTGACAGCTCACTCCAGACAAGCATAAGCTTAGGTTGTATACCCCTCAATGTGTCTCCTTTCATCTGTGTTTTGAGTCTGTCATTTCTCTTAGGATAGTAATTTGACCTTTGATCTTTTAAACTCAAAATCTTAATCATATCTTTATTCATCTAAAAAGGTCTAGTCATCACTAAGGATAAATAGAAAAGTTCATTTTCTTGTAATAGAACTTAGGAACCTCATCTGTGCACCAAATCAAGAAGTGAATAATACAACACCCTTAATCGAGAGTCTTTATAGGTCAAGGCCTATGATGTAATTAACTACGGGGGCTTGCGCCTATAGGAGACCGATCCCCATAATTAAATAAACCTTATTCGAGTTGATGTATCGAATAGGGGAAATATCATGACTTTGATTAGGTTATACATATTATTACCCATCGAGGTGTGTAGGTGAAAGTTAGTATTTTCCATGGTTAATCGTATGTATAATCTCATCTTCCCTCTCATTGACCTGCTTATGTTGAGTGTAAAGGCCTGTGATCATTTTGTCCTACAGGATAATGTGGTCATACCTTTTGCATTTGAACCACATGAGCAGAATCCTTTCGGAGACCCACAAGATTTAAACATTATAAACTAACAAAAAAGGACTTTACTTATAGAAAATATAAAAAGAAGAACTACTTAAGCCAATATTATTATAAGGGCAATATAACTTATCTTAAACATGAATGCACATTAGAATCAACTTTCCAAAATTTGTTATTTTAGCTTAAACATTATAAGAAGAAATATGTACTTTCACTTGCACTTTTATAGGGGTGTCCGAATATACTTGATAAAAGTGAAAGTATAAGATGTGTTTAGAGTAGGGTGAATTGGTATATTTAAAAATTAATCCTAAACATGAGCACTAATTTTTATGGTTCTTCAAAGTACATTAGAAATTAGCAATTTTTTATTTTTAAATGTGGAAGATATCAAATTAAATATACTTTGAAAACTAGTGATGATGAAATTCTAGTTGAAAAAATAAAAGAGTAATTTTTTTCCTTTTTTCACGCAATTATAATGAAAATTAAAAGCAAAAAAAAAAATGCGAAAAAAGGAAAAAAAACACACCATAAATTTTTATAGTTGTTCGGTCAATCTTGACCTATGCCACTCCCCGGAGTTCTCCACTCTGGAAGTTGCACTACTCAAAAGAGACTCTCATTCTGCTCCCATAGTAAGGCAAATAAGCCTTTACAAAACTCACTTTTACCTTTTCCGGAATGACGGAGTGTTGGACGCTATGTCACCCTCCCGATGACTGTAGTGGACCTTCTCATTTTTCTCCCTCATGGAGAAGGCAGAGAAACTTTGAGGACTTTAACTTAGAAGGTTCTCCCCCTAGACAGCTCCCACAAGACTCACCTAGGCCACAGGAGGAGGAAGCATGCAACTAGCTCGGAGTAACCGTGTGATCCCCTCTTACTACTTCTCCCTCACGCTTAAGCTTACCTCTCCTTCCTCTCAATAGCCTTAAATCTCTTCAAAAAGCTCCCTCTCTAGAGTTCCTTCAGTTGTCACATTCCTCTTTGTGTATTTTAATGAATAACAATATTGTATATATAATAGGCTTTAAGAAACAATAAAATTCAAATTAGTCATTTTTGTTCGTACAGTACGATTCCAAATCGTATAGTATGATCAGTTCAAAAGAACTCTCATCCTTGTATGAAGGAGGATGAACATGTAAGATTTTTTCAATACATCATATACTACAATATGAATATCATCCAGTACGATCTACTTTATTTCTTCTATTCATACGGGATGAATGTTGGGAAGATCGAAAATCATATATATTCATCATTTAATACAATCCTATTCCTACAATACAATTAGTTGAGTTTATGTAGTTTGTGCTATACGATGTATTAATCGTATAATATGATTAGTTCAAAAATCACGGTTTTGTATGGTACGATAAAAAACTACCATGATTCATCGTACGGTATGATACAATTCATACAGTATGATCATCAATCATTAATTAAACTATAATTTAATTGACTAATCATGAAGGTTAATTTTAGCAAGATTTCAAATCTTCATATAGTATGATTTACATCGTACAGTATGATGTGTTCAAAATTAAAAATTAAAAAACTTGTTTAAATTAATTTGGCGGCTAGAGTTTTATGTTGAAAACAAATCATACAGTACAATCCATATCATACAATATGATCCAGATCGTACAGTACGATTAGTTCATAGAGGCTAATTTCTAATTAGTCGTTAGGCCAGACTCTCAATAATATATCGTATAGTACGATATAAAATCGTATAGTACGATCTATATAAGAATTTTTTTTTCTTAAAAAAAAAAACTCTCCCCCTATGTGTGTGCATGGTCACTCAATCTGCATATACTGTTTTATGGCCAAACTTAAGAACCAAAAAATAAGAAAATAAAAATTACATAATCTTTCACATCGTATTCTACCCAGTCTTGAGCCTTCAGTAGTCTTGAGCAGTGTGTAATCTCGTAGAAATGTTAGTACTCTTAGATAAAAGTAATATCCAAAATATTTAATGAAGAATGAAATAATTCAATCAACATTATTTGTCATCATCAAAATTACAAACTAGGGGTCCTGGATTGCAACAAAAAGAAAATATATTTTCGCTTATATTTTTATAGAGGTATTAAAGTGTAGTTTTATCAAAATATTATAGTGTACTTATCAGTAGAACATTTTTTGTATTTAAACTTGTATCACTTAATAGACTATGTCACATATCAAACATGATACATGTGTCTTGATGTCAACTTATAACTCTACTTCCACTTATTCTTCCCAAGATTAACCCCCACTAGGAAAAAGTAACCTGACTCCCCTTATAACTCCACTTACATTTATAACTCCATTGAATCTCCCACACCCACATAAAGTAGATGGTGCTAGAAATAACCTCCCACATCCACAATAAGTAGATAAGGCCATAATCAAAAGCAAAATATAACAAAAAGTCAAGCCGTATAACAAAACTTGTTGTGCAGTTTAATAGTTTCCCACATTAGAACTTCTGTCATATGAACATAAATGCACAAGTAGAGATTAAAAAAATTAACAAATATATATAGTATTAAACATGAATGAGAACACATGTGTGCCACACTTCAAAGGGTAATGATGTATATAAAATTTACCTATATTTTTAATATTTATCATTTACAAAATCATTTATATGGGATTTCTAAAATATTATTTTGTGACTTTTGATAAATTATAACTAGAATTTTCAATTTAAATAGAATACATTTAAAATTTTGTATTGACAAAATTAATTAATAAAATATTGATTTTGATTTATAACAACAACAACATCAAGCCTTTATCCCACTATGTGGGATTGGCTACATCAATCCTTTTTTCTCCATTGTGTCATGTTAAGAGTCAAATTATCATTTAAATATAATAAAGAAAGTCATTTTTAATACTTTATAACTATATCTTTTTAGGCCAACCTCTACCTTTCTTAACATATGCCCCCATTAGATCTATTACTACTAAAATTACAATCCATATCTTTAATTTTAGATCCACTTAAACAAAAACCTTTAGACTCTAAGGTTGACCTCCATAATTCAAGTTTACCTTAAACTCCCTCTCCAGTCTTATCAACAAGAAGAATATTTTTAGCAAAAAGCATACACTAGGGTACAACCTCTAACAATTGTTTATTGAGAACATCCATGACAAAAGTAAAAAGATAAGGGCTTAAGGCTGATCTTTAATGTAATCCAATTGAAATAGAAAAATACTTAGTCAAACCATCTTGTGTTTGAACACAAGTAACAGCTCTTGTATACATATCCTTAATGACTTAAATGTAAGCATTATTAATCCCTTTATTTTCTAAAACTCTCTATAGAACTTCTCTTGAGAACTTTATCATATGTTTTCTCTAAATCAATAAATATCATATGTAGATCCTCCTTGTTCTCTCTATACTTCTCCATTAGACCTCTCAATAAAAATATATCTTCTATAATAAACATATACATATCTAAATTGATTTTGAGAAATATTAGTATCACGCCGTAATCTGTGCTCCATAATTCTTTCCCATAGTTTTAAAGTATGACACATCAACTTAATTCCTCTATATTTGCATAATCTTGTGCATCACAATTATTTTTAAAAATAGGAATCAACACACAAATTCTCCACTCATCTAACATCTTTTAACTCTTCAAAATAATATCAAGAAATTTAGTAAGTCTAGAAAGTCCTTCATCTCCTATGCATTTCCACACCTCTATATAAATATCATCATGTCCAACAGCTTTACCACACTTCACTTGCTTTAAAGCCTCTCTAACTTTGGATTTACTAATACATCGATAAAAATAAAAATCATTATTTTCATTTAGGATGCTAAGGTCACTAAAGTCAATCGTATTCTCACGATCATCATTGAAAAGTTTAGCAAAATATTTCATTCACCTTTGTTGAATATCCTCTTCTAATAAAATCACTTTTTAATCTTCATTCTTAATGCACTTCACTTGAATTAAATCCTTACTACTCCTATCTTTTTGTTTGACTAACTTATACTTATATATTTCGCCCTCCTTAGTATATAATCTATTATGTAAAATATTAAAAGCTAAGATCTTTGAATCACATATTGCTTTCTTATACTCCTTACATGCCTCTTTATATCTTCTTCAATTATCAAAATTTTTATATATAAATATTTTTTTAATAAATATTCTTATTTTTTATATTTTTTTGCATATTTTGATTCCACTACCAACTATTTTACTATTGGAAGCTTTTCCCTTTGATACTGAAAGCGCATCTTTTCCAATATTCTTATTATCACTAGCTACTTTTTTTCATAGCTTTAGCTTCATCATGCACAAGCAAAATCTTAAGATCTAGAATCTTAATCACAAAAATATTTTTTAAATATTCCCATCTAATCCAAGAAAAATTTTTACTTTATTTATTTTTGTCCCTTCATCTAAAAATTTAAAACTAATAAGTGTTGTTGGGTATATAAACTTTCACTCATAATAACTTTACAGTATTTACAAACTTTAAAATTTATAAGAAAATAATCAATCTAAATTTTACTATATCCATTCTTATAAATGATGAGATGTTGTTCTCTTTTCTTAAATAAAGTATTAACAATTATAAAATTATAAGTTATAGAAAAATATAATATAGTCTTACTGCCTTCATTAGTCTATCCAAACCAATAGTCACCATGCATGCTTTAAAATCATCTACCTCTCTACCAACATACCCATTTAAATCTCCTCCAATAAAAACTCTTTCTTCAAGAGATATCATTAAATCTTCTACGTTATTCTAAAATTTTAATTTTGACAAATATACAAACATACTTGAGGATAATAAACACATATAATAGTAATAATCTTAGTATCAACAATAATTTTTATAGATATAACTCTATCTCCAATTATTTTAAATTTTTTTAATATTATCCTTCAAAGCTTTTATCTTAATTTTAATTTCAAGAACTAGCTTTTCTGCCAACATCCATCCATGATGTGGGAACCATTGCTTATTTAACATTGCACCCAGACACCAATATAGTGGCCCTTATACACTTGTCGTTGTATTTATGTCATATAGAGAGTTACTTCTAAGGAATTCCCTAGCATGAACATAATATATTAAAGGATTCATGTCATGAATATTAGATAAGTTTAATGTTGATCATCGATTACCTAATGCAACCTTTCACTTTTTTCATCCAGGAATTGAAACCTAGCAATGGTAGTATTAGAATAAAAGTTATATATAAAAAATTACAATGTGAAAGATTTATAATGCTCATTAACAAAACATTTAACTTTATAGCTTCTTATAAATATATTAAAGTTAAAATAAAAAATAATGTATTGATCAGATCCTACCTCAATTAGCATGAATTTTTTATATGTCTCGACAGACAAATATAGCACCATGACCTCTAAACTCCTCTCATATTCTCCCTCCTCTTCTCCGTCTAGTTTCCTTCTCCAACAAAAAGCTAAGGTAATGGGTGAAATGAAATGGATTTAGATAGTTTATACATAAAAAAATCATTTAAATGATTAGTGTTGCGGCACTCAAACACACAAGACCTTAGTGCTAGGCCAAAACATTCTAAATTCTCTTAGATACCTTCAATAGAGAGCTAAGCACTACAACACTCATTCCTAGTGTTATGATGCTCCCTCAAACCTTATCCCAATGTTAGTGTTAAAAAGGTGGTTTTGAAAAGATTAATTGATATAGAATCTATATCATAATTCCAAACCAATAGCACAAGTTGAGACACACATGTAATCTTTTAATTTTAAAGCACAGAAAAAATAGTTTAATCATTTTTTATTATGTTGTGCTAAATCTTTATCTTCAAAAGTTTATTCAAAAATAAAAGTTCATCTTTTAAGCCATTGATTTCATGTGATGGTGGTGAATAACCTTCTTTAACAAGGATCCACATGTGATAGTCAATTGATTGTAAAAATGAGGACATGCGAGTTTTTCAAAAATAAAAATATATATTATCAGATAATGGTAGTTGGGTAATGGAATACCCTTCCACAATATTTATATTACCAAAGTTAGCTATGGATCAAAATTCAAAAACTAAATTTTGTGAATCTCACTCTGATACCACTTGAAAGTTTGTCAGGGATGTTAAACCCTTATGAACTAGCCCGAGGCTAACTAAAAGAGGGGGGGGGGGGGGGGGGGGTGAATTGGTGTCTTAAAAATTCTCAAACAGAAATCACGATCTAAACCAAATAATCACCCACATAAAATAAAGTTTAAAAATAAAATATAGAAATGCAATAAGAAAGAACACATTAGATTTTATAGTGGTTCGATCAACTTGACCTATGTCCACTCCCTAGAGCCACTCCTCCTGATATTGCACTAAACTCAATGACTCTCCTTTTTCTCCCACAATAAGGAGGAGATGACTACAAAACTCCTTTCTAACGACCTCGGTGATGAAGATAACCCAACTCCTTTGGCTTCTTTCTGAAGTAGGCAGAGAACCCGACTTCTTTCACTTCCTCCTAAAGCAGGTAGAGAACCTCGATCAATTGCTGAAGTAGACCTCTATAGAATCTCCAAGGAATTAGAGATGACGACTAGATAAGATGACTCGAATACTTGCTTGGAGGAACTTTTATGAATCCCTCACAAACTCGCCCTCACAAGATCTTCTCTCTCTTCCAAGCTCTCCCTCTCCTTCTCTTGGCTCTCTTAGGTCAGGACAACAGCAAAAGATTTCATCTTGAGTAAACAAGATATCTTATATAGAAGGGCTTTAAATTTTCCATAAATTGTAACTAACCGATAAAGATCGTCTAGGACTATACGGATCATCATATACGATCAGTATAAATTCAACTCAATCAATCAGAAGTGTGAGAAAATATTTTTAATTTTAATTATTTTTTAAAAGCTTTTTTTATTTTATTTTAAATAAATAGATTCCCACATGATTCACTTTATTTATATTTTAATATTTTTTTTTCAATCGAATCCACATAGTTGGATATTATACCACCCCGAGGGGTAGACTAATATCCTTCTATTGATCTGAAATAAAGAAGGCTACAATTCATTCTTCTAATCAGGTACAGCATAGAAAATATACAACTCATCCCGGGGGATGACAAGCATATTATCCTATAGACCCGATTAGACTAATGAATTATGAATTTATTTTCGTGATCAAATATATAAGATATTTGACCTGCCTGTGAAAGCAGATCAATCATCTACCTATCCTTTGGTTATGAAAATAAATTTTAAAATATAGATAAAGCATGATCTACGTTCACAGATCTTTCCCTTATCCTAGAAAAAAAAACTAGGGTAGGGTTTAGATTATTCTGGGATCTAGACTCCCTATAGGAGGAAGCCCCTATAATTAATTATATCTCCTAAGAGAATACTCTTGATTTAAATGAAGACTAATTAATTTCAAAATTATATATAAATTTAACTAAATATTTGAGCTAATTTAAATTTTTATTATCAGGCTTTAGATTATAAACTTAACATTCAAATTTGAAAGATTTTGATTTTGATTTGAAAGAAGAATGTACAGAGAGAGGGTGTATACATTCTGGACTTACCACCTACCTAGAGTGGGCTACCAGCTAACAATCCTAATCACAATAATTCGTCGATGAATGCAAGATTTAAGATGCCTCTATCCTAAAAATCAAGGAATGATTAAAGAAATCTAATCAGATGCAGGATAATATGCTTACAAAAAAAAAAAAAAATCTTCACGAATGCTAATGATGTATGAAACAATTATATATAAAAGAGCATATTTTATTAATATAAAATTTACAGGTTACATCCTAGAGTCTGTAGTAAAGTAAAGGTGGTCAGGCCCCACCAACAACAAACCTGGGTTCTAAACATATAAGAGAATAGAATTAAATACAACTGCTTATGGTCTTCAAGCTTCAAGTCTTCTATGGAATCATAAAAAGGAACATCCTCCTGGGGGAGGATATAACTTTTTGGAGCCCCATTTGTATATGTATAAGTAGTCATTTTTAATTCTTTTACAGACTCCAAACACTTTACAGACTCAATATATATACAACAATCTAGAAAATAAAACTTTACATTTCTTTTTATAAGTACATCAGATCCTAGGAACATTCTATCTTTGCAGGTAAGTAAAAGCAGTAAAGTAAAGTAGGTATATAATTATGCATGATATGAGTGCATTGTGAACAGTTATAAATGCAGGAAAGTAAAGACAGTAAAGTAAGCTACACGGTTCTCACTTATTCACTTCACTCTCTGGTGCATTGACGGGGAAGTAAATATGCATGCTATGATTTTGCAGGAAAGTAAGCAAACAAACATAGGTGCCCTCCAGGCAAGACACCCGCAATCAAACCACAACAATTCATCGGCCTAGCCTAGGCTAAAGTTGGTTGGCTTAGCAAGCATCTAAGTGTGTGAAAGAGGTCGTGTGGCTTGGATAGGTCCTATAGGACTTATTGTTTAAATTGCATGTATTATTAAGGTTTATTTATTAAAGGCCAAATAGGAATTCATTTGAAGTTTAAGTAATGTGTATTTGACTTTTAAAATTATTCCAATTTTAGATTTTAATGTTATTTGATTTAATTTTAAAGAACTTATAGATTGATCACTCCCTAAATGCAGGAAATTATCAATTTATAAATCGTAGAACTTTCAAAATGAACACTTGTCTTGCAAAGAAGATAAGTATTCATTTAAGAATCCTAAAAGTTTATTAGAGAGAGAGAAAGGGACCTTATGAATGCAATACCACGTGCCCTCCCGAAGGAATCTAGCACGTCGTATAAGGTCGATGTATTATTAATTTGTTTAAAATCCCTTAATCTGAATGTGTTAGTGCCTTCCTGAAATGAGTCGTGCACAACACATAAAGGAATTCTTTGTTATTTCAGTGTGTTAAAAGGCCTTTTAAATCAAAATGCCTAAAGTCCTCCAAAAGAAATCAAGCCTTAGGCATAAAGGCCATAATCCTTTTATTCTAAATTAATAATCAAATTAGTAAATCAATTTAGTTTAAATGAATCAAAATTTAATTTAATTTGTAATGAATTTTTTTATAATATTTAGAATTCTTAAAGAATTTATTGAATGTTAATGAATTTAATTAAGATTATATGATTTATTAATGAAATTAAATTAAAAATTATTCAAAAACTTTATTTAAATTAGGTTGATTAATCACTGAATTTTATTTAATTTAAAATTAATTTTAAAGAATTTTAGGATTTATTTAATATTAAATTAATTATTAATAGAAAATGAGTTATTTAATGAATTAATATTTAAAAATTATTTTAAAAAATATATTTTGATTCAATATATTATTCTCTGATTTTAATTATGTTTTATTTAAATTTAATGAATTTTAGGATTTATTTAGTATATTTAATTAATTATTAAATGAATTGTTTAATTAGTGAATTATTAATGAATTTATTATTAGAAAATTATTTAAAATTAAAATTAATATGTTTCTGGTTTTATTTGATTTTAAATGAATTTGTTATATTTTTTTAGTATTTATTGGAATTTATATGAATTTTAATGTATTTGTTTAATTAATATTTGATTAAAGGTATTTAGGGATTTAATTAGAGCTTAAATTGGATTTATGTTCAAATTGATTTTTGATTGATTATTTATTTAGTTGGAATTTATTAGAGTTAATTTGGAGGTTTAAATAATTTTATCTAAATTATTATGATTTAGTTAATTAAAGTTTAATTAAGGGTTATTTAAGGGTTAATTAAAGGTTTAATAAAATTAATGAAATTTGAGTTTATATTTTGATTTTACATGATTGAATATTTGATTTAGTGTTGATTAGGATTAAGTGAAGTTGATTATAGATTTTTATGAATTTTATTTGATTTATTTGGGTTTATTAAAATAAGAGAAGAAGATCCTTAATGAGGACCACCTAAATCTACTAGTTGTTTGGAGATTGATTAATGCAAAATCAAGGTGAGTTTAATCTTTGGGTACATGACACTAGTTTTCTAAGTTTTATGTTTCATCCCAAAAGGGACATGTGAAGTTCACCTAGATTGATCTAAGTTAACTAAGACACAAGTCCTTAATTATTGTTCCTAGGTGTCACTAAATTTGATGGGTTTGAATCAATGTTTTAACTTACCCTTGGACAAGCATGAATAAGCACATACAATAGCAATCCAATCCTAAATCTAGGAGAGCCTAAGCTATGTGTAAGTGTGTGCATCCTAAACATGCAACTAAAGTTTAATTGATTAGGAGATTAATCAATAAATAATTAGTAAAACAACTACTCATTGCTTAATCATCACTCCCCATTAATGCTATTAACTCAAGATCGGGCTATGTTTAAGATTCCAAGAAAGCCCAAATGCATGCAAAAGGAATTAAATTTATTTATAGTTTAATTTTAAAATATATACAACATATAAGCATTCTTGAATTTAGAAATTTAATAACTAACCAAACATAATTCAAATAAAAGTATAAAAATTACTTGAAGTCAGAAACATGCTAAAAAATATTCATGACAAATTTTAGTTCAAAATAATTTGTATATAATTAATTAAAAATAAAATAAAATTTTATGTATTATTGAAATTATTAATAAAATAATAATGAAAATAGTATTATTTTGTTTTTAAAATAACATAGACAAAAATATGTACAGATTGATATATTGCATGCTTTTTTTTTGATTTATAATAAATTCTAACTACTTTTTAGAGTTTTTCTAGATTTAAAATGATTTAAACATATTTTTAAAACCATTTTAAATGAAATGGTGGTGTCAGTGCTACGTGGCGCGCTCTGGTTGGGCAGTCCAAAATGCGATAGCGACGGAGGACACGTGGTGCAATCAGATTGGAGTGATCCGACCGCTAACAATCATTAGATGGCGGTGCAATGATTGCACCGCCGTTGATGATTGGGGAAATGATACCGCGGGATGCGGTATCACTTAAAACACGTTGGACGGCGCTGTGTGCCATCCGATCTTCTGCCTCAAGAAATCAACAGCTCATATGTGATCAGATCGGGATTTCAGCACAAAGCCTCCGATACATGTCGTACCAAAACTCGGATGGACAAAATCTCATTCGTTGATTAGATGATCAACGACCGATATTTCACAGACCTGAACAAGGCCATGAACACGCCCCAAAATTCATTTTTTGGCTTGTTCTTTCGATCTAGTCCATTAAATCAATTGAAATTTTAAACCTAGATAGACTAGGTGAACAGATATAATGGGGATTATTTTACTTAGCTTGAAAGTCACTTAATGAAACGATATTTAAGACTATGTGTATTAACTAGGGTTTGAGTTTTAAGAATATCTAACCGATGGATTGGATTGATTTTTATTTCTCTGCACTTGTAGATTGTCCACGCTAATATTTGATGAAGAAACCACGGCTTGAAAGCTCCAGGATCGATGGAAAATCGACTTGGACGGAATTTGCCCTCGGTTCGCCGGGAAGCTGGTCGCCGGTGCCTTTGACCGGTGAGATTGAGTTTGGAATGAGCGGAGGGGGATATGGAGAGCTCAAGGGAGTTAGTCCTTGGGCTTGAGGTGGCTAGAATGGAGAGATAAGGTTGATGTTATAATGGGGGCTCATTTAAACCATTTGCCCTATTCAAATGACCCTGGGCTTATTGGGTGGCTAAGATCGGTTTGGTAGGCTTCTAGGATGCCTCCACGTGTTCCAAGAGTAGGTGGGAGTAGGCATTGTTATGGACAATAGGATAGCCACGTGGAAAGTGAGATTGTCCGTATGTGAGCATATGGAAGTGTTTTGGACCATTTGATCATGATCTAAGGGTTGGAATTAGCCTAAGAATGTTCCAGAAGATGCTATGGCAGCTGGGATTAAGTGGGATCTGGGTTTAAGGAATTTAATCAAGATTTTAAGTCATTTGAGAGTTATTTTGACCCCCTATTGACTTTTTGACCAGTCAATGGGTCAAAATAGCTGATGTGGCATGTGAGGGAAGTATTGAAAGCTAGGGTGCTGGGTTTGGAGCCAAGGAGTGGAATTTGAGTGCTATGGGATTCATGGTTTGGGCCATTTAAAAGCTCTCTTGACCATTTGTTGACTAGTTTGACTAGTCAACAGGTCCACTCAGCTGACATGGCATGCCAAGAGACTAAGTGAGCGGATGGGAGGGAGGCCTTGGAGGGGATTTGATGTTTGAAGATTGAGATTCAAATGCATTTGATATACATGAAAGGAGGTTTAACCAAGTCATCATGGGTTGACTCGGTCAAACCAACTATGGCTTGACTCAAGATAGGTTTAGGAGTAATCAGGGTATCAAATGGAGCAAGTCTAAGATCTTTATGACTTTGATTTGATTATAAAGAGCAATTTGAGCCAAATAGGTCAAGTTTGACCAAACTTGGGTTCAGTTGACCAAGTCAACTATTGACTAGGTTAGGATGACTAATCAAGTACAAATCACTAGGAGAGATGTTTAAAGAAGTTTGATGGAGTTTAGAGGTCATTTAGTGATGAATTGAAGGTCAATGTTGTATCTGATCAGTTGAGCTAGCTCAAGTAGATCATATTGATTTATCATTGGTTAAAGGATTTGAAAATGATGGGTTTGGTGCAGGAGACTCCTAGTGAAGAGATTCAGACCTTGACTGAGGTCAAAGGTAGTCAATGTACTATGCTAGATAATACACTAAGCTAGGTGATTGTAGTGTGAGGCTGCAATAGGTGATTCAAACTTGAATGTATATTGAATGTTGGATTTAGATGATTAAGGTTTGATTGATTGAATAGAATTTATGGTTGATTAATTGATAGGTTGATTTGAATGCAGGTTGATTAGATTCTGATTGAATGTTGATTGAATGTAGTTTATTGATTGAAGTTTTAATTGAACATGAGATTGATTGATGACTAATTATGTGGATGATTTAAGGACTAGAGTGAATGATTGATTGAGCACTAGATGGTTGACAATTGGATAATTATCAGCCACTAGATGTTTGATCAAGAGTAGTGATAGGTCCTGATGACCTAAGACAAAAATGAGGTCAACAAATGGACCCCCAACATGTATGATGAACTCATGGATCAAATCATACGTGTTGGTGTTGACCAAAGTAAATCAACGAAGTTTTGGAGCTGGAGACTTGATTGAAAGATCGATTTTTATCAAGTAAAAACTGGACCTAACCGAGAGATCGATTCTCAGAGAGGTTAAATTTAAACCTTAAGTGGGAGGTCGATTCCCAAATAAAGGTGAGTATTCATATGAGAGATCGATTCACTCTGTTCGGCTAGACTTCACATGTTTGGATGATGAAAAAACAACTAATCACCTTGGACGATTCATGAATCATCATGTACGATTAGTTCAAAATGTCAAATATCATCTAAAACATCTCCATGTTCTTATAAGACGATTCAGGAAGAAACTATGGTTTTTTAAATAGATCGTCCAAGACGATCCTGCAATCTTTTAGGACGATATGATCAATTAATCAAACATTAATTACTTATCTTAATCATCAGACTAATTTAGATATAATTAGAATGCATCGTCTAGGATAATGTCCTATATGATGTCTCAAAATAATAACATGCCTAAAAGAGTTGGTGGCTGATTCTTTCTGATTTGAGCATATTATCCAAGACTAATATTGTCTATGATGATTTGCTTAATTCAGCTGTCTTAACCAGGATGCCCTAATTAGGATTTTTATTTTTAATTGATTGTCTAGGATAATTTGGGATCGTTCCAAATGATGTGATCAAAAATAAAAAACTCTAAAATAAACAAAACTTTTCCCCTTGAGTTTGTGTGTGCAAGGTTACTTAGTATCATGAACCACTTTATTAAATCTGACTCAAGAAAAGATAAAAACACTTGAAGTACACTTACAAAATGACTCAGTCATAATCTACCCAATCTTGAGCTGGCTTGATTTGCAATTGATCTTATAGACCTGAAACATTAGTAGGTAGGGTAATAGTAGAAAAGTAGAGATGTTAAAAATGTTTGATATCATCAAAATTATAATCTTTGAATCCAGATTTACAACAGTTGATGGCCTGGTGGAGAGCTAAATGAGATAATTGGTGGGAATATTTGTTGGAAGTAGTAGGCATCTATGTTAATGGGAGTTAAATGATGAATAGCCTTATAGAGGTGGTCAAGTTATGCACCTATAGCAGTAGCCTAATAATATCATACCAAATGAGCTAAGGCTTTATTAATGCTTTGATCTTTTTAAGAGTGTTCATCAAAGGGCTTCTTGATAATGTTAACATGTATGGAAGAGGTCGAGAAAATCCATTAAGGATATTTGATCTATCAAAGATTATTTACCAAAATATTTCTTGATGGTATTTACCTGTATGGAAGAGATTGGATTGAATCCCCTTAGGATCTATCATCTAGTGATTGAGATATAATAAAAATTACATATTTCTCGAGTCAAAGATTTAAGATTTGATTAACATTCTCCTATGATGTTTGACCTATCCGAGGTTGTATATAAGAATATTGCTCGATGATATTAACCTATATGAAATAGGTTGGATCAAATATCCATAGGATTGATCATCTAGTGATTAAGACACAATAAAGATTGTGTATTTCTCAAATCAAGGATTTTATGATTTAATTGACATTTTCCCATGATGTTTGACCTATCTGAGGTTATATGTTAGAGCATTGCTCGATGGCGTTAGTACATATGGAAGAGGTCAAATCGAATCCCCCTAGGATTGATCATATAGTGATTGAGATACAATAAAAATTATATATTTCTAGAATCAAGGATTTTATTATTTAATTTACATTCTCCAATGATATTTGACCTATCTGAGATTGTATGTTAGAGTATTGCTCGATAACCTTAACCTATATAAGAGAGGTCGGATCAAATGCCCCTAGGATTAATCATCTAGCAATTAAGGTGCAATAAAGATTATATATTTCTTGAATCAAGGATAAAGAGATTAGATTCATCATTAGTTTTTATTATAATTTTTTATTCTTTTTAAAGAAGGAGATAATATCAAAACGTAACAAACAACATTTTTTTATATTATGTAAGATAATACAATAGCTCCCTAGTATGACCTAGGGATATAAGAATTATACTATATTCAACACATAAGATATACATATGGGGACACCATGATATCAAAGTGACACTATATTCAACATAGAAGAGGTGCACGATGACACAAGACAAGTAATATTATTAACACAATGACCCAAATTACATGGTCATTTAAGGGTGCTCTTTAAAAATGAATATATATATGAGTTCTTTTATAAGAGAAGCCTTTTGAAGGATAACTTCATTTTGAAAATTGAAATCTTTAATGATTCAGGTAACACATGGACATGGTTAAGACTATTTAAGATAGCAAGATTATGCCATTTGTTGGTCTTCTCGCACCATACCGATCCAATAAAGGTGAGAATTTTAGTTTGAGGTGTGAAATGGAGACAACGACTCCAAAGATTAACTGAGGGGTCTTTTAAATATAGCATTATAAGCTAACTCTAATTTTATCATAATAAAAATGGATTGTGTAAGTAGCTTATTAAGACAATTCTACAAGTACAACTCGGAGGCTAATTATCCCTTCTACTCATACAGGTCAATTATCAAACCCATATAGAGGTCTTCTAACAGGTTAAAGGTCTTCTTTAGCAAGGCCCATGTTAAGAAAAGTAGAGAAAAATAGGGCATCCATTGAGCTCCTATTGTCGACCAAGATCATTTTGATGTTGTAACACGGGTCACTAATCCTCGCACTAATCACGAGTGGATCTTGATGAGGGGTTTTTACTCCCTCTAATTCAGAATCATTAAAAATAATAGAATGATCAATATGTGACTTCTTTGATTTTGTCTTTTCATCTTCAGCCAATAAAATTTAATTAGGCAATAAGGGCCCCCTATAATATTTTTAATCTCACTAACCATTTGATAATTATTCAATGATCGTCTTTGTTGTTGTTGATTTTGCTCCCTAGTTAGATGAGCGTCATCTCAAGTAGGTGAATTTTGAATAAACTATTGAAGGTATCATTATTAGATAAGTCTCTCAATTTCATTATTGAGTGGCTTACATATTTTATTGGTGTGCCCACGACTATAGTGAAAATGACAGTATTGATCCTGATTTCCCATATTTGATTTCAAAGGATTAAGCCACTTAATATTTTTTTTGAACTTGAATAGCCATAAATACATTTTCTTTAGATGCATTCAGTGGTGTAAACTCATCCTCTTACCAGATCTAATGTCATGGTAATGGGGGTTTAGGAGACAGGTTATTCTTCCCTTATTTTATTTGCTGCGATAATATGTTATCCAATATAGGAGTATTTTTGCGCTTTCTAAAAGGTTTCTCAAATTGCTTCCTGTGAGCATTGATGTCTTAATCTATTGATATTTGTGCCTCCATATGATGGATCAGATCAACATACAAAAGAACCGTGTCTCACATAAGCGTCGAGTAAAAGGGTATAGGATGGAGGCCTCTAAGTGAAACTCTTCTTAGTAATTCAGGACCCACTCCTGAAATTTACTAAGCCTTGATTGAAAATCATCAAAAATATTCCTTAAGTTATTCTCCTTCATTTTTGCAAATCCTAGAGAGGTAAGAAGAATCATTATCAATTCTTTGATTGGCTATTATTATTTGACGAACACTTTAGCCAATTTGACGGATGTGGAGATTGTTATGGCTGGAAGTGAATAGAAGCATGTTCGAGCTTGTCCCTTGAGGGTGGCAAGGAAAACATGGCAAATGAGCACATCTGAGGCCCACTGGATATACATTATGCTTGTATAGTGATTGATATGATTGTAGGGGTCGGATGTCCCATCATAAGAATTGATACTCCGTAGTTTGAACACTGTCATAATGGGGTGTTAAAAAATGGCTTTAGTTAGGGGTGATGACTCCTAAAAGTTAACTAAGAAAGAGATTATCTTAAACCTCTCACATGGAAATCTTCTCGAACCAATCTTCACAATTCATGACATAGGGCATTGCGAGGGAGCTTATCAACGTACGATCAGGCTAAGTCTTTAAGGATGTCCTAAGGAATGCGAGGTTGCTGACCTGTGTGCGAAAGATGTATAGAACTTGATGTGTCAGCAAGTTTATTGTCTTTATGTGATTGCAGTTGCCTCTTTAACGAAGGAGGAGGAATCTCTACATGAAGATGTTGGGTTGAACACCTTAAGCTTGTAGTGGATCTCGAGGGAGAAGAACCTCCTCTTGTTTTGCTAGTACTAGTTACCAAGTTTCTCGTAGAATTGAATTGTCTCATTTTTGAGATTTTTCCATCTTTCGAATACGTTCCTCTAGGGAAGGACTTGAAGTTCCTTCTCTAACAGTGTTTTTCCCCCAGAATAAATAGGGGCAGATAATTGGTGTCCATGATTCATAGACTGATTCTTAGATTGATGGAAATTGGAACGGGAGGTTCCCAAAATGCGATTACTATTCTTGTTGTCCATTGAAGAAGTACTTAGGATAGTGGGATTAGAGCTCCTACATACAACACCAAATTATTGCGGGCTAGAATATATATGACTGTAAAGCCAGAACCTCGAAGCAAAATCAATTTAGAAACTTTCAAAATTAAAATTGGGACCATCAAAATTCCGATTTTAGTAAACTTATAGTCGAATTGATAGTTTCAAAAATACGAACCCAATGACACCAAATTCAACTCAATCCGAGCTCAAATGGATCCAAATCAAAGACCCGAAGTGATTTTGGAAGGTTCAAATCACAATTTGGATTACCAAAAGTTTTTCAAACGTGACATGCTTATCGTCGAATCAAGCTGCTCAACAAGACAAATCCAGCGAGCCCAAGATCACTAAATTCTGATATTACTATGAAATTAAAATGTCCAATATAGGGTAAACAATCAAGGGAATCAACATCGGTCGTTCATACAAATCATTCCCAACTTATCCTTGATCTTCCTTCTATTTACTGGCCATGCCACTCTCAGAAATCTATAAATAGACCTCTGATTTCTCTTGAAAAGGGACCCAAGCAAGGAAGCAAGAAGGAAAGATCAAAGATCTCTCTTATGACCTAGCTATTCCTCGACCATCGTCGGACTTCCGCTGGACCACCGACTGACTTCAGACTTCCACTGAACCACTGCTTGACACTGGACTTCCATCGAACAACCAACTAATGTCAAACTTCTGTCGGACTACTAACTGATGCCTGAACTTTCACCGGACCACCAACTAAAGGCCTGACTTTTATCGAACCACCGACTGAAGCTAGACTTCTGCCCGACCGAGCATCGCCGGACCTTCACCTTACCCCCGTCTATCACTAAGTTTTAACCATATCGTTGATTATTATAATCTAATCACCCTCAAGGATGATTCAGTCAACTATAATATACTCAAATACTAGTGAAATCATTTCAATTGGGCGTGGCCCCATTATTTTTTTCCCATTTTCATAGTTTAGGTGTTAGATATGTAATAAAAATGCTTTTAAGTGTTATGTATGTAAAAATCCCTAAATTTTTTTTGCTATTGTTTTAAAAACCTTTTTGAAAATTTTTTATGCATGCAAAGGAGACGTGTATATTACATTTAAATTGGTTAGCATAACTTAGGCATACAGCTTATATTACACAAAAGCTTATATTTCTTATATAAGTTTAGAATACGACAAAATGGCAATGTTGGCTTTTAGATTTAGATGAGTAATAGGTAAGAGGTGTCAGTATAGTAATGATGAACTCTGTTTGAGTGGAAAGTAAAAATCTGTAAAAAAAAAAAAAAAAGTTATAAGATTAAATAAGGTTTTAGCAAAGAATCTAAATCATTGAGGCAAAAAGGTTTCGCGTTTCGTATGAGAGCGCGACCCTTGAATGCAGGTATGAGGGGATTTGGCCGAGGTGAAGTGGGGAAGAAGACTGAGAAGAATGATCGAGTCAAGTGCTTACTGAAGACAAAATCGAAGGAGGCTGAGGCGGAGAAGAGAGGCTTGGACAGCAAGTCGGATACGAAACCGATTTTTGGATGCAAGACACAATTGCAAAAAGTAAGAAATCAGCAGAACTTTCAGAGAAATTAAAAGTGTTTTTTTTTTTCTATCTGTTTCTCCTCTTCCCCTTTTTATTGAGTATATCGCTTGATAGCAGTTATCTTTTCAAATCTTGCTCTATGCATGCGATGGGAAAATATTGTCATGAAGAAAGTAACGCTCAAATGTTATATATTCAAGCACTAAATAGATTAAGAATAATTGTATTGTTTTTTTTTTTCTTTCATTTTATCAATTTTATAAAATTCTTTCTCCACGTCAGATTCATTAGCTGCATCTCCAACTTCAACATAAATGCAACTAGTAACTTTCTTTATTTTTTAGATGTTTATTTGCTTACAACTCATAACTGTATTTCCCTCCTCTTGAATAGAATTTGGACAAAGTCTCATTTATTTATTTTTTTATAGTCAACAGCTATATCTGAACGAGTAAGCATCAAGTACTGTAGAGATTGGGATATGAAAGTAATGAATTTCATGTAAGTTGGATTGGAGAGGGAATTACATTTGCTTGTTGGAGTATTTGGTACGCATACTTCTTTTGCGATCGAGAATATTTGTTGTTGAGACGAGCTATCTTGATTCCAAGAAATTCATTTGATTCCCCTAAATGTTTCATAGAAAATTCTTTGCTAAGCTGAATCAAAATATTTGTGATGTGTTCTGGTCATTTCTTGTTATAAGAATGTTGTCAACATATATGAATAGGAAGCTTTGAACTTTTGTCTTGTTAAAGATTAGAAGCGATGGGTCGTGTGGGAAGCCTAGCAACACAAGATACGATGTGAACGTATTGTACCACTGTCTCGGAGCCTGTTTTAACCCGTAGATGACTTTGTGGAGATAACATACGTAGTCGGGACGAGAGTTATCTTCAAAACCTTTTGGTTGGACCATATAGACTATCTCGGATAGAGTATCATTAATAAAAGCATTTTCCACGTCTAATTGTTGAACCTGCCAGTCATGATAAAGAGTGATCGCAAGAGGAGTGGTTAATTATATTGGAAAGATTTGATTGGAGGCAGAAGCTAAAAGAAAATTTTGATAAATTGTGAAGATAATTTTATTTTTTTGTTTTCAAGCAATTGTTAGTATTATTAAATTGTAGAAGATTTGTAAATATTAATTAAATATTTTTTTCAGCACAGTTTTATATTTTTAATCTTTTTTTTTTTGTTTGCTGTAGCCTGGATGGGATAGTATTAAATGTATGTCTTCCATACGGTGTAAATTTTGACAAATTATTTACAAGAACTAAGTAGCAGTTCCCGCTTTTAAGTTTTTTTTTTTTTTTGGTCATATGCAAGTTTTTATTTTTTAGCCTAATTAGATTTATTTTTATTTTCTGTTGATGTAAGTAGCCAGGTAATTAATTATTAAAACTATATATTACTTAAAAATATTCGTCTTTATTTATTTGAAAACAGAACTCTAAATCTTATTCAATTTTCTATTTACAAACTGGATAAATGAAGTATTGGTGGTGGTCCGGCAGAATTCAGGCGAAGTTCAAACCCTTAGGTGGTGGTCAAGTGGAGTTCAGGCCCTTAGGTGGTGGTTCGGCGAGGGTAAGGACCTCAAGTGGTGGTCCAGCGGGGGTGATGGTCTCAAGTTGTGGTATAGCGAGCGTGAGAGCCTCAAGCAGAGGTCTGGCGGAATTCAGGCGGTGGTCAAGGAGTAAGAACGCAAGACAGATCTCCGTTCTCTCTCTTGAATTCTTTAGCTTTAAGCCCCCTTTTAAGAGAAAGAAGAGGCCTATTTATAGATTTTTGGAGTGACATGACCCGTAAATTGGTAAGAGATCAAGGATAAATGGGGAGTGCTTGGATGGACGGTCAATGTTGAATCCCTTGATTAAAGACCTTTGATGGACGTTTAAATTTCTTAGTGATGTCGGAATTTGATGATCTTGGGCTTGTTGGATTCTTCTCGTCGAGCCGCTTGATTAGACTATAAGCATGTTATGTTTGAAAACCATTTGGTAATCCAAATTGTGGTTTGAACCTTCCAACAACGCTTCTAACCCTTGATTTGGACCCATTTGGGCTCATATTGGGTTGGTTTTGGGGTCGTTGGGTTCATGTTCTCGAGACGTTCAGTTTGGGGCTTACAGCTTTTTTCGTCGGCATGGCTCGTGGCAACCTTTGGTGGTCGTCTTTTGTTCGGTTGGGTTGGCTGCTTCGCGTTTCGCGTCACCAGATTGGATGGTCTGAGCTTCTTTTCGGAAAGCTGGAAGCCTCGGCCAATTACTGAGCCCTTAGGATTGAAATCCGCTTCTGTTTTCTTTTATTTTATGTAATTTTTGCTTCTTTGCTTCATGTAATCTTTTTTGGTATTTAATGAAATACTTTGTTTGTTAAAAAAAAATATTAACTTAAAAATTCTGTCCAAACAGAATGCAAGAAATTGTCCAAAAAAAAGCATGTGTAAATTAATTTTACGCATTCGCTCTTTTTTATATTATCTCTCAAATATGCTTCTTACACTTAATTAAATTAAAAATGTGCTCCTTTATATAAATTCTCCTATTTTTAAATGTGCACTAAGAATAAACCAACAAAACATTTGATAAGAAGATCAAAAACTAAATTTATTTGTAAAATAAATATTTAAGTTCACGAAAGTGGAGGGAGTACAAATTCATTTATAAAATATATTGAAATCTGAATAATATGGTCGCAGAGTGGTAGCCAATAAAAAGTGAGGATCAAAGTAAACTGAGCTTAGGGGTACTTAAACTTGCATTAAAATAATCAAATCCTCAGACGTGAAACCCACTCTTTAAACTCTACGAATCTGCGATCTCCATGGAATCCGTCCTGTAGCCGCCCACCCTTCGAAGCTCCAGCCTCTCTTCTTCTTCCCTGCTTCTTCTTGAATCATATTAACCACGAGGAGACGACAGCACGCCACTAAAGAACAATCACCCCCCACCCTCACTCGGATCCTCTTCACTGATTCGAACCAAGCTTGAGCAGAGGAGGAAGCAATATAGATGACAGTAGCTGATGGCAGGGCGGGGTCGTCAGATGGAAAACTCTGGGGTTTATGCCGGCTTCCGTTCTGACAGGCCGGATCTTCTGGTGCTGGAGGTGGCGGTGGGACTTCTTCGACGAAATCGTCGTCGTCGTTGACCCATCATCAGCACCATCATGGCAGTGGTCAGCTCGACAGGGCATTGGGGCCGAGAGCGCAGCAGAGTTCCGGTGGGAACTCAGTCTCTTCAGTGGTGAGATCAATTTTGCTGACGCGGCGCCTGCTACGGCTCGATCGGCCTAATAAACTTTAATGATGCATAAAAGATTGGGTTTTGGTGAAGGTTTTTTTTGGGTGAATTAGGGTTTTTTTTAAATTTTCTTGGTTGGTTGTACTTGGTTCCATACTTGATCTATTTCTTTGTTTGATTGCAGGTTTTCAAGTTTACTGATTAGTTTTAATTTTTAAATGCGATAATGTTATTGTTCAGTGGAATCTCTTTGATATTGATGTTGTTAGGATGGTATGCGGTGGAAGAACTACACTAGAAGCTTGAATTGTAAAGGATCACATTTATGTTTTTATCTTTTTGGTGATTGCTAGTTCTGGAGGTTTTATTATGTCTAAATTTTTTAATGCACCTAATTAAGTCATAAATCATCTGGGCTATATATATTGTGGAACTATTATTTGTGTTTAATCATTGGATTTAATGAAGAATCTAGCAAATTTTGTGTTTAATCATTGAGTATATTATCGTTCCTTTTTAATCATTGAATGATTATATTGCTTCTGTGGAGTTTATCATGTCCATCTTAAGGAGTGCCTGGGTAAATCATGTCTCTTTTGTTGAATTTCCTTCTATTAGATTAGTTTCTGAGTTGTATCATTTGCATAGAACCAGGTCACTTGCTTTCTAGTGAAAAATGTAGTCCATGTGAATAGTTTGCCTTCTATTTCTATGTTCATTATTATGCTTTTTAAAGTTCTTGAGTTTTTTAATTTTAGGTGTAGGCTTTCTTTCTTTGATGTTTTTCTTTTTAATAGAAGGAATTAACTTTTATCCCTTCATTTGAAGATGAACCTGGCAAGAAGGTTAGAAGTGCAATCAGAATAAAGAACACTAGCAAGTCCTATGTAGCGTTCAAGGTAACTTATTTACCATTTAGAATAAAGAAGAAATATTTCTGTTTTCATGTTTTTCAAAAAAGTAACGGCAGTTTTCTTGTTTACAATATGTTGTATGGTTACATTATCTTAATCTATAGATTGTTGACGTCAAAAATTTTTTTTTTTCTTCTTGTAGTTTCAAACATCTGCACCAAAAAGTTGTTTTATGCGTCCTCCTGGAGCAATACTTTCTCCCGGAGAGAGTATTACAGCAACTGTTATTGTGCTTTACTTTTTATGCATTTTCTTTTTGAAACTTCGTTCTTTGTTTTTAAGTTCGTGCAATCATTATCATGGAGGTTTGCTTTCTGAATCCTTTTCTACATCTCGTTCCTTTTAACCCATTTACATCTATTACTTAGGCGTTTGGTTCTATATCATTGATTGATGATAAAAGGAATTGCAATGCAAGCGCCTTGATTCTTCATCTATTACTTAAATTCGCAGTTTTCAAGTTTGTGGAGCATCCAGAGAATAATGAGAAGCCATTGCTTGATCAAAAAAACAAAGTTAAGTTTAAGATCATGAGTTTGAAGATGAAAGGGCCTATGGAATATGTTCTAGAACAAGTGAGTTATGCTTTAATTATGTTTCCACTTTTAAACAAGTGATCTTTGCTTATGTTTTTGCATAGGAGCTTCTCCTGACTGGTGATATGTTTAGTTAGTCTTATGAATAAGTTGAGAGCATATAGTTGAAAATGGTATTTTATAGTAGATGATCAAATTCATCATTGCATAACATAATAGAAGATTGATGGGGTGTATATAAGTAGAAATCTGAGATAGGGAGTTGAAATTAATTTGAAACGGCTAGGCCAACATGATTTATTGAACTTTGAAGTCGTTAAAAAAGGTTTATTATAGGAATACTTGTAGATTGATTTGCTATAAGGTTAAAAACCGAGAGCTACACTTAAACAATAAGAGTTATATGGGAATTGAAGGATGCCCTCAATTCTAAGCGAAAGAAGAACTTATAGCATAAACTTCCATACTGGCCACTGTTACTCTTTATCATAATATCTAAATGACTGATTGCCCAATTGGCAGACATCTTCACTAAACCACTAGCCTATGACACCTTTAGCACTTTGAGGACAAGACTTGGTGTCATAGACATTAATGCATAATTCAAAAAAAAAAAAAAATTCTTCTAAGGTTGTTCCTGATCATCACACACTCACTACACAAAAATAAAAAATTGACATTTTTTTTATCGTAATGTACGATCCAATATCGTACTGTATGATATATCAAAACAATATAAATCACAACCCAGACACAAATATCGTCTATGTTGATCGTATTGTATGATCACCATCGTACTGTACGATACTGGTGTCTGGTCATTCAACCTATTAGTTCGACATTATTGCACATCGTACTGTACGAACCATATCTTCGTACTGTACGATCCACATCAGCGAAATGGATGAGGATGACTTAAAGGTTGTTGGCACGATATAATAGCCTGTTCGTACTGTACGAACGCCTGTTCGTACTGTACGAACGCCTGTTCGTACTGTACGAACGCCTGTTCGTACTGTACGAACGCCTGTTCGTACTGTACGAACGCCTGTTCGTACTATACAAAATTTTTTTTCAAGGGTCATCGATTTTCATCAAAGTTCGTACCGACGACCTTCAGGACGATCGAAATCCTTCTAATCGTACTGTATGAGTTGACCACCTTTTTCGAACTGTTCGTCCAGACAATATTATTGCCACATCGTACTGTACGATCCTACATCGTATTGTATGATATTTTCAAAATTCTATAAATTAGCTTAACCTGAATATCATTTCACTCATTCCTCCTTCACCTCAATTAGTATAACCTGCCTTCATGAAATGTCGAGATCTAGCAAGCACGATCGTATCATTGTTGGAAGCTCGTCCTCCTCTCGCTGTCCCAACGACCGTTTCCTGGCTCCCGAAAATGAAGATGCTTATCGCAAATACAAGGTCTGCAAAATTACACCGTCTCGGATGCTAAATCAAGATGTTTTAAATTTTGAGGTTTGCGTGTGGACCGTTTTTTGAACAAGCTAGGAAGGGACTTGCGCTCGTCACCAATTCTATCCTCGCACCAAATTTGACCTTTTGGCATGTGGAAGTTTGAATTTAAAACACAATTAACATAACGAAAATAAAACAACCTAATTAACTCTAAATAAACCTCCCTGATTCCCTCCCAAATCTGATTTCAAATCAGCTCTCTTTTTCTAAATAAATCTTCATAATTCCCTTGCAAATCTGAATTCAAATAAGCCCTCTTTCTTTCCTTAAATAAACATTCAAAATTCTCTCTCAATTTTGATTTTCTATGGTAAGTAATTAAAAGTAGAATTAATCTCCTTTGAGCCACCATCTCTTAATCCTTTCGCTTCCCTTGGCTCCAGGATCACCTCCATTTCTTTTGTCATGGTCATTGACAACATCGTTGATGGACTGTGGTCTTCAATAACTTTCTTTTGCTGGGACACATGGAACAATGGGTGTATGGTGGAAGTAGGAGGTAGCTACAAATGATACGCCACAATACTAAGCCTTTCCACAACCTCATAGGGGCATCTCCAAGCGAAAAACTCATTTTCTACTCCAAAATGTAGTCATGGTGGCCATGGATTTGGAACAACGAATGAAGGTGACAAGACCATATTAGATTTTTGTTTAGCTTATGATTTTTCAATTGCTAATACCTTATTTAAGAAAAGGAATGAGTATCTCGCCACTTATAAAAAATGGATATAGTACAACCCAGATTGACTATTTTCTTATTAGAAAATTAAATCGTCTAGATTGTAAAGTTATTCCGAGTGAAAATTTATGTACCCAACATCGATTATTAAATAGGCAAGAGTTCCTACATCAAGGACGGATATGGGCAAAAAAGCTAGTCCATGAAACTAAAATTAGTATAGGAACTTGGAATATATGTTTCCTTACATGAAAATTAATGGAATTAATAGATATTATGATTCATATGAAGTTAAATATTTTGTGCATTTAGGAAACTAAATGGGTTGGAGAGAAGGCTAAGGAAATTGATAGTTTAGCATTTAAACTTTGGTATTCGGGTAGGAGTCGTACTAGAAATGGTGTAGGTGCTATTATAAATAAGAATTTAAAGGATAATGTTATAAAAATTAATAGGATTGGTTGGGTGCCTATCATCTCCTTAAGTTTTTAGTCTTTATCCATACTATGCCTAGATTTGTCATTTTGGTTGGGTGCTATCACTACTACTCCATAAATTCTCCAAGCTATGATATTTCTTTTCTCCTTTGGATTAACTTCAATGTTATTGTGCAAGGTGCCATGGGCTCTACTATTAAAATAAATTGTAAGCTATCCAAATTGATTTTCTAAATTCTTGATTGAAGCAACTTGACTTTGCAATTAATTTCTCATTTCAATCACTAACTCCTCCAAAGAAATCTTCCTATCTCTTAATTGATTATTTTAATTAAATCCTAAAGGATAATAATGCTTAGGGTTTACTATAAGTTTTTGAGGATTGCTCCAATTTCTTCTAGAATTAGATTGACATGTATTCCACTAATTAGTTTCACCACTATTATTATTCCAACTAAAGTTGGGGTGTTCCTCCAGCCTAGGTTATAAATATTAAAATAGGAATTTTTTTGTACTCCAATGGCATTAACATTCTCAACCCATTGAGCACTATTCTTGCCAACATAATTTAAATCTCTCTTCCAAAAACACTTGTGATTCAAACCTTGAACTAACTCTAAAATTTTCCAACTTATTAGATATGGAATCTACTTGAGCAATCAAAATCGATAAAGCATCTGACTCATAAACACTGATTATATTCTTAGGATTCACCATAATTGAAGACCACTAAAAATTATTTGTTGAAATTTCCTCTATAAATTCCTAAGCCTCATCAAAAAGTTTAGACAATAATAATCCTCCAGCTGTTGCATCAATTATTAACCTAAGGAATTGTACAAGCCCATTATAGGAAGTTTGAATCACCAACCAATCAGGCAAAACATGGTGAGGGAACTTTCTAAGCATCTTCTTAAATCTTTCACAACTTTCATAGATAGACTCTCCCTAAAATTGAGAAAAAGATATTATTTCATTTCTAAGCTTACCAGTTTTAGATGGTGGAAATACTTAGTTAGAAATTTATGTGCCAACTTATTCCAAGTAGTTATAGATCATAGAAGTAAGGAATTCAACCAATGTTAGCTTTGTCTCTTAGCAAAAATAGAAACAAATGAAGCCTACCAGTGCTATTACTAACACCATTGTACTTGAATATTGCACAAAATTTTAAGAAGCTAGTTAAGTATAGAATGGGATCCTTAATAGGAGTTCTCCCAAACTAGAAATTTTGAACCAATTGAATTATGGTTTGTTTTAACTCAAAATTATTGGCAGGTTTTAGCTCAAAATTATTAATTTGGATAGTAGGTCTATTGATACTTTGATGAAATATATCTACTATAGGATTAACATACTCCTAAGAGGTTTAAAATGTTCTAATCTAGATTTGGTTCAGCCATTCCTAATGCTATAATTACTTTGGATTTTTCATTGTTTATATGGGTCATCTAAATCTATAAATCAAACAACAAAGGTTCCAAACAATATCTACTACACATAAACCAATAATAAAAGAATTAAATTATAAAAAATAATATAACAAAAGAAATTTTTTTAAAATTTTAAAATAAATAAATAATAAATAATAAGATTTAAGATAGATGATACAATTATAATTAAATATATATCTCTTTTAATATTATAGATAAAATTGCATGAAAGCTTGCAACTTCCCTGACTACGGTGCCAAACATTTGATAATGGGAAGTAGAGGTGTGTAAAATATACTTAGGTCCTCTTTCATATAAATGTCCACTAAATAACGCTTGTGCACGTATCGATCAAGTAATAAAAATGATACGAGAGAGTGTTAATCCCATGAGTAAGTATTTTGCTACGCTGCAAATGTGGTAGTACTTCCTGTTTAGCTAGAATGTTTATCCTACACAATGGAAATCAAGTTTGGATTCTATCTTAACTAAGAAATGTATAAGAAAGATAAGATAGTGGTAGATAAAATATTTTGGACTAATGACAATGAATTTCCAAAGCTTCCCTAAGTAGTATCTCCTATGTTGGTTATGAATTAGAGCTTATGCATCCTTATATCTTTATTATGCTTATAAGAAAGTGAAGGAAGGTCCTATAATTATTATTTCTCCATAGATTCTAGAAAACTAAACATCCTATGTCTAGGCATGCAAGAGTTTCATTTCCATACTCCTAATTATTTCAATATTTCTCCATCGAGGTAAAATATCACACTATATTTTAACTCTACACATGGTCATTATATAGATTAAATTAAGAATAAGAGATATTGAAAACATCCATTAATTTAGTAAATCATAAGAGATATCATTAGCCAAAAACTAAGTGTTTTAGCTAGCCACAAAATTAAAATAAAATAAAATAGATTTCATTAGTAAATTTCATCAACTTCTCTTCCCTCACACTCCAAAACTTAAGCACTACGATGCTTGAATGTGTCATTCGGTGCTATGGCGTTGTGCGGTTTGGTGCCTTAGTGCTCAAATTCCTGAGACTTCGATGGTGCAATGCTGCCACAATATTATGATGTGTTGTAGCACTAATTTTTTATTCAACCTGGATGCAAAATTAATCAACATTTTCCTGATGCTTGAGTGTTGTGATGTCCAAATTTGGCACAAGGGTGTTATCAACGCTACAGTGCTAATAGTATGAGCATCATAGTGTCGGTTCAATATTTATAAATTTTTCACCTTTTTTTGAGACATTCCTACATGATATCAGCTAAAAAGGATTACTATTCTTTAAGATAAAAAAAATACTACATTATTTTTAGTAAGAAAAATAATATATCGTGGTTTGATATGATAAATTAGAATATATAATGTGTTGAAATGATTGATATAAACTAGAATATAATACTGGTTTGTGATAGTAGAATGTGATACTAATCTAATAGAAAGGATGTGCTTATTGATATCAGAAATCTATAGGATACCCCCACGTGATTACCCCACGTGATTACCCTCAAGATCCACATGATCATTAATTTTGAAGTCATATGAAGCTAGAAATTGATACGAGTGATATGGAGTTAGGGTGATTATTTCATGTGATTACTAATTGGAAGTTATAAGGAGTTCACTAATTGGGAGTCAGAAGGGGAGATGAAAACACTATGAGTTCTTACTCATGCCTTTTGAGGTGATGAATGCATCGACCATCTTTATGGATTTGATGAACTGAGTGTTCAAAGATTTTTTTGAATTAATTTTTAGTTAGTGTTCATAGATGACATTTTGGTTTACTCTGCTTCTGAGGAAGATCATGCCAGACATCTAATAATTATTTTGGAGACTCTAAGGTAGCATCAACTATATAAAAAATTCTTTAAGTATGAGTTTAGGTTGTGGAGTATTACTTTTTTGGGGCATATGGTGAATAGTACTAGTATTTTTATAGATGCCTAGCAAGTTTAGGTAATTAGTGAGTGGTCAATGCCTACTACTGTATTTGAAGTATGTAATTTTTTTAGAATGGTTGGATATTATGTAAAATTTTTGAGAGATTTTTGTTAGATTTATGCACCTTTAACAAGAATAACTTGCATGTTAATGGCTTTTGTCTGGACTTCAAAATATGAGGAGAGTTTTAGAGATTGAATGTTTTTTTGACTTTTGCTCTAATTTTGACTCTTCCATCTGGTACAATAGGATTTTAGATATTTAGTAATGCTTCACTAAATGGACTGGGATGTGTTCAAATGCAGCATAAAAAGGTGATAGCCTATACTTATAAATAACTAAAATAACTCGAGAGGAATTATCCAACACATGATCTAGAACTTGCTGTTGTGTTATTTTCCTGAAGATCTAAAGACTTTATATGTACGATGTTAGGTGTGAGATTTTTAGTGATCATCAGAGTTTGAAATATATATTTACTTATAATGATTTGAATCTGAAGTAAAATAGATGGCTTGAGTTCATTAACAATTATGATCTAACTATTAAATACTAATATGGCAAGGCTAATGTGGTAGCATATGCTATGAGTAGGAAGTCTTATAACTTATCATATATTTAACTTACTTCTGATGAATCCCTAATGTCACGTCCCCGAATTAAAATTTGGAAGAATTATATCTTTGTTCTTACTAGTTAATCACACAACTAAATCTTACAAATTCAAATAAATAGCAAAAGAAATGTATTTATATTCATCCATGTGTATAATTATTACAAGCCCAAAATATCATTTATACAATTGTCGTGATTCAAAAAGACCAGTTGATCACGTTAAATACATTATGATTATAAAATGAATTAGAAGTGCTAAAATAAAAACTATGCATGCTGTCTAGTTCCTTCTCCATATGGTTCTTACCCTTTTCTGAAAATATGTGAAAACTATATAACGACCATACAGCCTAGCAAGTAACTAAAATATAATAACTAAAATCAATGCAAAACAAAAGAAAATTATGTTGTAACTTGTATAAGAAAGTTATGCACTCATATATATTATTTATGCTAGTTAACCATATTAATTTATCAACTAGTCTATCATAATCATTCAATCAGTTGAAATTAATCTTATCATTCACATCCATATATTAGTAATAATATTAATATAATATAAATAACAATAACAGTAATCAATAACGATATTAATATAATATTAGTACTAGTAATTAAAAATGGTATTAATATAGTATCAATAACAGTAATCAATAATGGAATTGATATAATATTCATAAAAGTAATCAGTACCAATATCAGTACAATATTAATAATGATATCATTATAGTATCAGTAATAGTAATTAGCATCACTATCAGTATAATATCAGTAATAGTAATCAATAATGGTATTAATACTTCATGTATCAGATATTCAGATAAATGCATCTTAATCTTGCTCCCATACTTATAACTGCAGTATAAGACTATCAATCACCCCTTATGAAAGCCAATCAATAAACTCCTCATGACTCCCATTAGTAAACATGAATTAGTCGCCTCGACACCTTATGACTCCCTTCAGTGAATAAATGGATCTTGAGGATATCATGTGGAGTTATCGCATCATATATCCAATATAAAATCAGTACATAATTTCTATCAAGTTAGTCAATATCAGTTCAATACATCCTTAATACATTCTCGTAACATCAACCATTTCAACAAAATCACATTTTAATCTTATCATATCAAATTAGTATACCTTACATTTCGACCCATTTTCAACTTAATTTTTTTTTACTCATTTTAAATAAAAATTCTTATGCATATATTTAATTAATGAAAATGCAATAAAATTATAGCAAATCATTTAGAATGATAAAATATATAACATATCAAAAGTTACACAGTAAAAGCTTAAAAAATCAAGAGATAATATATTTTTTGCAGATTTAAGAGAGATAAGATCCATAGAAATCAAAATCATCAATATAGAAGTGAGAAAATAGTTATCTATAGAAAAATGGAATATTTTTTGTAATAGGGATAGCAGTTAAAAAAAGCATAAAGAGCTTCCTTTCATCACTTCCCACTCCTCTTCTCTTCCTCTCTTCCCCCTCCTTCCTAGTCAAGCTAAGAAGACTGAGTATATGGGAGAGGGAATGGTAAGGATATTTAGATTTTTAAAATATATAAATTGTAGTTAATGGACTAGCACCATAATGTTCCAACATAATGGCGCAACACAGCATGTTGAATCTAGAATTATAGTAGAACAGAGACTCAAATACCACGGTGGTTATTTCTAGCACCATTATGCTCTCAATACTGGTGCCTCAACACTCTAAAGCATGATACTAAATTGCACTAGTTAAAAAAAAATTAAATTTTATTTTAAAATTCTTTTCAAATTTTTGGGTTGTTACACCTAATATGGGATATAGAGAGAGATTATAGTTGGAGGTGATTTCTTTTGCTAATCAATATTCTGGTATATTGGCTCAGATGATCATACAAGGATGCTGTAGATTTTATTTCAAAATGTGAAGTGTATCACTTAGTAAAGGTAGACCATCAAAGACTAGGAGATTTTTTTATAACCATTACCCATTCTAGAGTGAAAATGGAAAGAGGTGACCTTGATTTTTTCTATGGGTTTTCCCATGTTGAGACAATGACATGGTGTCAATTAAGTTATAGTTGATCGTTTGATGAAGTTTGCTAAATTCATTCCAATTGGAGAGTCTAATTCAATAGATAAATTGGCATAGGTATATATGTGTGAGATTATTAGTTACATGGGATACAACAAGTTATAATTTTTGTCAGAGATGATAGGCTTACCTCTAGACTATGGAGGGGAATTCAATAAGTTTTGGGTGCTAAAATATATTTCAATATGACATTCATTCTCAAATTGATAGATAGTCTGAGAGAAATATATAGGTATTAAAAGATCTATTAAGATTATGTATTTTGAATTTTGTTCAAAATTAGCATAACCACATTCCTCTAATTGAGTTTGCTTACAATAATAATTTTTAGTTGTGTAGGTATGGCTCCGTATGAAGCTTGTATAGTATGAAGTGTCATATACCATTGTCTTGGATGGAGGTGGGTAAAAGACCATTAATTGGGCTAGCCCTGATAGAAGATGCTATTGAAAAGATCTGCTAATCAAAAATAAATTAAAAGCTGTACAAGATAGGACAACATAGTAATTTGATGCTAAGAACCGAGCTGTAGAGTTTCAACTAGGAGATTTGAGTAGATGAAGTTCAAACCGATGTAAGGAAGGAAAGTTGAGTCTAAGGTATGTGGACCATTTGAAGTGATTAAAAGGATTGGATAATCAGCCTACAAGTTACATTTGTTAGATTATATGTCAGATATTCATAATGTGTCTAATATATCACTTCTGAGGAAATGGATATTTGATAAAGACATTGAGGTACATTCAAATATGAGCTATAGGGAAGAACCAGAGAGGGTTATGGTATATATTATTTACAACAATATAGTCATCAATTTTTAAAGGTAAAATAACTCATGATCATAAAAAAGTAAAACTTTGTGCATTTAACAAAAACCTCGCTAAGAAGGTTTGAGTGTAGATAGCTTATAAATATAATCTATCGTTATAATGAAAATATTATGACTAAGTAAATGGAAAATTTTTGGCCTAGTTTTGTTCACAACCAATGGCCAATGACATGTAATTGGGAGTTTTTTGTTAGAATAAAATTTATATGCTTGAGTACGATCTCACAATTGTTAGTTATTTATATATATCCTTTAATGTAATAAAAATGTAACTACGTAATTACAGGAGAAATCATCTCCTTATACTTGCAAGAGGCTTAATTTTTCTTTCCTTCAAAAAATTCTTTCTTGTCCATTTTTTCTATAGAATTTGTTATTGTTTATTTAATTATTTTGATTTTGGTAAGAAAGTATAATTTTGTGAAAACTAATTTCTTTGCTCATTGATTTATTTTTTCAAAAGGTTTTTGCTTAAATTATAAATATTTTCAAACATTTTAATTCTAATTATATTTAAACTCCTCTATTACTTATTTTCAAATAAATAAAATGAGTAGTTGATGTAACTGGTAACTTGTGATCGGTGAATTATCTATATAACATCATAAGTATCATAATAGTTGCATTAAAAAACACAATCTTGGGTCATTAAACATTACTTAGGTTAAATTTAAGCATTTATCTTAGGTAAACCGCATAATATTCCTAAGGAACAAGCTAATTATACCAAGAAATCTAATCATAGAAAGAACTTTACCTGTACCATTAGGATAGCATCGCACACATCTACTTTGATATTTTAAGGATGAATGTCTCTGTTGTTCAGGTTGAAGCATATTTCTTAAGTTATTGACGTTTACATGTCTCCCTGCAGTTGCTACTACAAGGCTATGGACAACTAAAGAAAGAGAATACACCCGTTCAAGCTACGGATATGTTCCAACAAGAGTGTGTTTTGGCCCATTTGCACATATGGGATCCCAGCATTTCAATGTTTTGTCTCAACTGTCGGTAATAACTTCACCTAAAACATTAATGAATTTGTATAAAAAAATACAAGATGAAAATAAAACTTTGCATAACTGGACATTAAAAAATTCATGCAATACTTTAAAATGACATTAACAACATGCAAAGTAGCAAAAAAATAAAGCAAATGGAAATAATAAATATGTAACATAACATTCCGGAAAAGCCTTAAAAAAAGCGTATCGATGCTATATCCTTGTATGTAACAGCATTGAATATCATTATTTATGTCAATGATATCAAGCATACATATGATCAACCTGATGCCAATTGTTAATTAAATTCTACTTTATTAAGGAAACAAAGGTACTTCTTAATAATGATCAGCAATAATAGATAACAAAGAATAAATGAAAAATAATAAGATCTTAAAAAAAGTATTAATGACATACTCCGAGAGGGTATAATGCTTACATTTTTGCAGTCATGAGCAACCATCACTTCTAAGAGAGTTATTGTACCAATAAGATTGATGTTATAATAAAGCAAAGGCTTATGGACACATTCAACCACAACCTTCAAGCCAGTAAAATGAATAACAACATCGAACCTGAAGGTTAAAAATAGATTAATACAGTAACTATAGGATCAAAACGATAAAATCCAAATTAGAGTATTGAGAAATATTAACATCTATACCAATATTGCTACACCGACATAAAATTTTAGCTTGATAAATGATACAAGTTTATATGGATTGTTAATCTAGAACCCCAACTGAAAGGCAAGCTAAATATGCAATTCATCAAGCATTTTAATGAAAACAAGCAATGCACCCACAAAAATAGCAAATAAATGTTTATGATAAAAGTAATTAAAAAGGCTTAGCTTCACAACAACGACATAAAAAAGTTGGCTGGAGTATTTCAAAACTTTTATATAAACCATTTTAAATAAACCATTTCAAAACATCTAAAAAGTACAGTATCAATTGTTTAAAATGCACGCACATAGAGAGATATCTGAGAAGATAGAAAATATAGAATAAGAGAATAAAATTTTTGTAGAAGCAAAAATAGTCTCCAATGCTTCTCTATCTCAAAGATCAAACTGCAAAAATAAAACAAAACTTACTGTGAAATTCATATTGAAGTATAAATGAAAGAAACAATCGTTCAAAGATGTATAAATTATGCCAAGATGACAGTGGAGGTTATTCACCAGCTCAAATGGCATGAAGCCCAGAACAATGCAATTAATCAAAGTAATCTAGCATACAACATTCCCTCAACAGTTTTAAATAGTAGAAGCACATGCAATATTAAATGAAAACAAGATCTACAAGTTCCCTACTTTTAACTAATGTGGAAGATGACAAACTACCTTAATCAGTCCCTGAAAATTCATATTATACTTCATCAGTGTCATTCTTTAAGGTTAAAAACAATAGAAATAAAACAATTATTTAAGTTTCGTCAATGCACTGGATCACAGAGCTGAGGTCAATCAGTCAATTCAAACATTAGTTGTAATGCTGGAACTGCCATTCAATATCACTCATTGAATGAGGTATACCCGAGAAAGGCTTTAATTGCGGTGTGCAATTTACTTGAGAAATTTATGTATGAACATTTTTTTTCTCATAATTTCGGTGATGGAAGAGAAAATCGCATAAAATACTTGTTGGAGGTTCCAGTTCACTTAGAATAGAAGATGCATTTACTTAGTTTTTTTTTTTTAATTTCACAGGAATCACCATTAATATAGCAGTAAGCAAATCAGATTTCAGAAAATTGTATTTGATTTCTAGTTAGCTAAGAATCGAGATGAAAATTAATTACATGATAGTGGCTGATCAGAAAGTACCAAATACATGTTGTCAACTTCAATCATTTGGCCACTGCAAGTTCAAAACATTCATCATAGCTTCAAAATTTACATTTCAGTCATCTGAGTTCATAAATTTCACAGTCCATCTCTTATGATTGTAATTTAACTCTAAATTCGTGTTAACCACCACTTGTAAGTGCAGAGCAATTTAACTCAAAATTCAGGTTCACCACCACTTGCAAGTGTAGAGCAATTCGAATTCTTCTCAGCATCAGGTATCACTGTACATGCTTGATTGAGAGGATTCTTGTCTAGTCATTTGCCACAATCTGCTACTACATTATCTAGTTTTAATATCCACTTCATGTCTTTCATCGCAATCCCTTATCCTCAATCTTTCATCGTTCCAAAACCATCAAATTTAAAAGTTATGAAAAGCCACTGGTTCATATCCATAATGCTCAAGTCAAAACTAATAAGCCTGCACTTGAAAACTAATACAAACTATAATCTGAATCCAATTTGCTATAAACTTGACTATATTCATAAATCCTACATATCTTAAAAATGTAGTAAGTGATATATGAGCATTTATAAACAAAAAGCAGGAACAGAAAATATATATTTATATAATTTAAGGGTTTAGGAATATAAAATATAATTTCCATGATTAATATATTTATATCAAAGAGATACATAACAAAGCAGAAAGACCACATGAATTTCATCGGGAAAACTCATGACAAATGGATAACAGACAGTTCATCAGAAAATCTAAAGATGAAATTAAAACCATATTGAAGGGAAAAAATTACTATGTAGCAGATGTTATGTAATTCAGCATCATTATGATGAATAAATTCACCAAATATTCACAATATTATATAGAATGTTTAACGTGATATCGACAATTTGCTTTCTCATCATTTAGGAAAAGGATGAGGCGGTCTTTGAAGAACTGGTAGAAGGCAGATGCGAGTAAAAGAGCGATAAGGGAGAGCAGGTAGGAAATCCAGGAATCGGTGTGCCACGAATCTACGAGGATCGTGACAATTTTGACCCAATAGAAGGTAATGTGCATCATTTTTGCCAGCAGTGCACGATATAGAGAGGAAGTGCGGAGTGGGAATTGGGGGGTAGAGGAGAGATATGAAGCTTTTCAACTAGATTGAAGCTGTTCTCATCTTTGCATAGGCGTCCGAAAGGTTTGTTGTCATCGACTTGGCACAATGTTCTTTTTAATATATATTTTTATTAATGGCTTTATGATAAATTTACTAAATTCATATTCACAAATGTAAACACTTTTATAAACCATTCATTAATTTCTGGACTAACAGTCATCAATATTATATAATTTTTTTTTATTTTACATAAAACTCCATGTTATCATCTATTTTTCATTTCCTCCTTAAATTTCTCTAACTATAATGTTTATAGTCACAAAAGCATGACTAAAACGAATAAATCTGCCAAACCAAGAAATCAAATCAAATTGTAATGTGGATGCATTTATGGACGAATGGGAGATAGAGCTAAAAAACACAGTTTATATACTAATATATTTTAATGGGAATATTTACTTAATATGCCATTCATTTTGATTTAGAGATGATAGGATTCATCATAAATTGTTATTCAAATACATAAGGAATTAACATACTTTATTTTCTTTAGGCAATATTATCATACTAATTTCAAATTTAATGAATGAAATAAAGAGGCTTATTCTAAAAAAGTATATATGCTAAATTTTTTGCTAAACAAATTTATAGACTGAATTAATGTACAATTTACTTAAGAAAATAAAGAAAAAATTAAAATATTTTCAGTCAAACTAGAGAGAAAATTTTTAAATTTTGTATACACATAACCATCATCATTATTCTCATCAACATAGAACTCTTCAAACATTTTCATCAGGGATAGCTCGTGCTCTACAGACAGCACATTCGTTTTTAATCATCAACCAATTTTTGATGCATCCTACATGATAGATATGGTTGCAGCTCAGGATAGCTATGTTCTTCATCAATTTGATCTCTTCCTTCAATAAATTCATAAGTAAATGAAAATTAATTAAATGTTATACATTAAAATAAATTAAGAAAATAAAAAAATAATAAGTACCTGACATATGGTGCAAACTATATTCTCCTCTGTGGTTGTTAATCGGCCCAAACTATTGATCAAGAAATTAGATATGCGTTCTTCTGACAATCTGTTACTAGCTCTACTACTTTGATTTGGCGGATTCTGTGATTTCAGAATAAAACTAATTAACAGTGGAAACTCAATTAAATAATGTGACAAGATTAAAGAATGCTCCCTTATATGTAAATCCTTATTGTTCATATGATCAATTACCTGCTGCTCTGGCGCTCTCTCATTAATATCAGCGGCTGTAGAGTGTATCATTGTAGTATTAGTATTGCTTGAGCGCATGCGAGGAGGTAATTCATATCCTGAATCATTAGTCGAATAAATGAGCAGAGAGGCAAAAATTATTATTAATTATTAAATTACTCTTAAAATATAAATTTTATTCATTGTAAACATAGATCATATGTTTAATGAAAAATTATAAAAAATACATCTAAAATTATATGCATTCTTATTAAAAAATAAGACCATAATCTACCAAAATTTATATTAATTGTTTTAATTTTGAACTATATTTAAATTAGTATAAGACCATAATCTACCAAAATTTAAATTAATTAATTTAATTGTTTATTAATTCTAAATTATTTTTATTAAATTAATTATACATAATATTTCACAATTACTAAAGAAAATTATAAATAATACAAAATAATAAAGTTAATATAATATAACTAATTAATTTACTTAAATTTATTTAAAAAATTTATCAATTCCTTCTCCAAAAAATTAAACAAACATTGGCAGGAGAGAGAGAGAGAGAGATAAAAGCTGTCGCCAACGTCAGAAAAAAAAAAAAAAAAACTAGGCAGAGGCGGAGGCGGAGGTTGTAGAAACAAAGGATTAGTTTTAAAAATTAAATTTAATCTAAGAAAAGCAAAGAAAAGATGTGCGTACTTTGAAGATGAGGACCTGTATGCATCGATGGCGTAGGAACAGATGGCATCATCCATCTGGTTGAAACAGAATGCATCATCCATGGCGCGGCAACAGAGCGCATCTGTGGCGTATAAGCATAGCCTGTAGCAACTGAAATGTTTGTAAATATTAGTGTATCATCTAATCGCTGCTGCACCCAAAATCCACGCTCCATATATAGCTCGTGAAACTGAAACAATTCTTCGAGCAAATTAAGAAAGCAGGTCGTCGGAGAAAAAGAAGAAGAAGACGAAGTGTGGAGTCGCTCGTGAGTAGCGGATGAGAGAAACTGGGAGGGGTAATAGAGCGAGGAGATAGAGATATTAGATTCGATTGCATATTTCTATAACATTTATAGAGGCAGTTCAAACTAACGGTAATTATGTTTTCAAATTAATAAAAATCTATCTTTGGAAACCAAATCAAATTAATAAAATTTATTTATGGAAAGTAAATCCTCCAAATCTCATCATATATGAACAAATATTATTTATTCTAACAGTTTATGAAATTTAAAATGATTAAATTATTCTAACGGTTAATAAATTTAATTAGTTGTCTCTTAAGAAGGTACAATTGGCCGATTTTAAAAATGTTATAAATTTAAGTAAATTTTTAAATAAATCGACTGCAATGAATATACCTTACTACAAAAACAGAACTTTAATTTTTTAGAAAATTATTTTTTTTCTAAATAAATACTATTATACTTCACAAGCCCGAAAAAAATTAAAAAAATAAACAATACATATATTTCATTCAATTAATTTTTGACGTCAAACAAATTATTTTGTATAAGATATTCTGTTTAGAGTCAAATTAATATTAAATAATTCAAGCTAAATAGAGTTCAACTATATTTTATATTATTTAGATTTTCATTATTAAAAGAATTGCATAAGAGATAATAAATACATTTATAAAGATGCATATACATTTCTATAAATAACTTTACTTTACTACAAAGTTGTATTAAATTTTTGTCGGCAAACGTTCATATATTATTTCATGATAATTAATATGCAAATTCATAGTTTTTTAGTATTATATATATATATATATATATATATATATATATATATATATATATATATATATATATATATATATATATATATATATATATATATATATATATTAATTAAATCTCACGGAGGGGCCTACGCGTTAATATTAAAATTAGCGGTTACAAAGTCCTTAAAAAGAACCTCCAGCCCTCTACTGCTCCAAAGAGCTACAAGATTAAAAGAAAAAAAACCTAAGAGCCGGTGGTTCCTTGTTCTAAGGTTACAAAAATAATAAAGGGAAAAACTCGGGCTGTAAGAAGACAGCACCAAAAAAAGGAAGATCCTTAAATCAGCATTCAGCACAATCTTCCTGCAAAATTGAAGAACACTACAGAAAAAGGCAAAACAGCTAGAAATAAAGAGTACCTTGCAATTCTTTAAAATTTCCACTTGCTCAAATAGAGTAGGCCTGCAAAAAAATCAAACTCAAAAGATAAACATTAGTATGGACGCTAAAAATGTCGGATAAATCACAACCAATATGCCCAAAAAGATTGCAGCTACAAAAAGAAGACAGAAAGTTCCTCCTGTGCTTATCGGATCTCTCAACAGTCATCAAAAGGGGATCATACTTCCTCTAGCATGGCAAAAAATAACAAACAGGAGTATAATGATAATGCAGCAAAGTCATCATGCCCAGCCCCTGCCCCAGCACCAGCAACAGAAAAATAATACCGAGAAAATGCTTACCATCCACAGAAAAGGATTATTATAAATTTTGAGATTCAATTTATAATAATCCTTTTAAAATTGCATTTTTTATAACAATTTTGTCTTGCAGGTGTTAGTTTTGTTTCAGTGCTTCTCCAATCGGATCTTGGGGTTAATCTTTTCACAATCGGACACAATATGAACTATGTGATATCAAGTCATATCGAGACGGGTTATGACAACTTAAACATACCTGAAAGTATTAAGTTTAAAATTAAAATTGTGTCAAAATAAGTAACCTTAGCCGAGAGTGCTATACCATGATGGAATGAGTAATTAACTATGAGGGTTTACAATCATAAGAATATTCAATCTCAAATTTAACTAATACTTAACATAAACATGAGGAAAATTTGGTTAATTAAAATTTAATCTCCCTCATGAAAAATGAAATCCAAGGTCAGAACGAAGGGCTAGCCGCTAGCTTGTGTCATTTTTCTTGAGCGAACACTAACCTTCTCAACCAAATTATTAATACTTTATTTGAGATCTTTTTTATTTTTTTATTTAAAAAAATGTTTGATTTGCATTTTTTGTTATATTTATTCTTATTATATTAAATAAATCAATGTGCATTTAAAAACACTCAAAATAAATTTTTTATACTTTAATTCTTTAAATAAAAACCACCTTATCACTGCCCTCCTTAGCCAACCACACATCAATATATCATCACTATTACCTTACAAAAATTCAATAAAAATAATAATAACACTTATGGGAAACTAAATAAATATATTTTATTTTTAATTAAAACATGCATAAATAAAATGAATAATTCTTTTCTTAAATTTCATAACCACATAAATTATAATTAGAAAAATCATAGTAATTAAACTAATTAGTTTCTCCCTCTTCTCCCATGCATTCATTTGATAGGGATGAGTTGACTAGTTGATGTATGGACCATATCAACATGCATGCCATGCCATAACATCCAAATCAAACCTTCAAATATCTATCACATCCTCTTCACAATCGCGCATGCTCCAGTGCCTTTCTACTTTCAAATAAATAAATAATATATTTACTTTTATGTAAAAAAAAATTAAAAAAATATATGTGTATGAATTTAAGATTAAATTTTATTTAATATAAAATATAGAGTGAAAAAATTTGAAATTTTTTTTAACACAATCATAATTAGTGGGTCCCACTCAGATGATTATTCCAAAAGTCAGTTACTTGATGTTAATTGAAGTATTATCCTTTTTGCTTTAGGATATAATAAAAAAAATAATTATATTTTTAATATTACTAATAACTAAATTATATAATTTGTTTTTCAAAATATGGGATTACTTCTATCAATTTTCTTGCATTTCAATAAATAAATTTATACCAATAACTAATATAAAAGTTATAGAAGTTTTTATTTTTTATTTTTTATTTTGCAATAAGAAAAAAATCAATAAATAGCACGAATTCATCTGCTGCTTGCAAATGAATGAAGATTTCTTTATAATAATTAAAAAAAAAAAATGGCATCATCCATTATCCGGCACATGCTATCAGGAATTCATCATCTTTATAATAATAACAAAAAATGGCATCAACTCTGTTCGGAAAAATAACGGTGCTGTGGTGCATATAGCTACTAAAAAATTCATTTTTTTTTATGCGTTGATCTGTACAAAGAACTGAAAGAAGAGCAAAATTGCAATAAGTTAAAAACTACCTAATGTCAACTTCGGCCGAGGAAAGGAGAAGCCGGACGCGGAAAAGAAGAAGACGGAGGTGGCGGAGGAAAAGGAGAAGCCGGAGGTGGAAAATGAAGCTGGAGGCGGAGAAGAAGACTCCAAAATCCAAAATTGTCGAAGAACTCCCGTAGCCGCGCAGCGATACGAATACGAATAGGTTTTTTTTTCGCCGCTTCGTATAACCTCCGCAATCCGCAATCCGCATTGCATCTCAGCCGTTTATTTTTTCTTGGCAGCGAACCGTCCGGTTAAAATAAATCGGAACCGGTTCGACGGTTCGCCGGTCCAACCGCCTGTTCGGGCGGTTCGGAGCCGAGATTAAATATTTAATTAAATTTATACCTTACATAACATGTCTATTCTTTTATTACTTTTCAAATATCTAAAATTTTATAATAGATCAAATATACCACTGTGATAATCCAAATGATTTTTTTATTGAAGTTAAATTTACCTTTTTATTTTTTTTTTATGTATCTTTTGCTCTTTTAATTAAAAAGAAGAGCGAAAGCTGCACAAAGGTTGGCAGGTTTTTCATAATTTAGGTAGAAGTATGTCATTTTCAAGGGAGACAATTATAAAAATTTCGAAGAAAGACAGTGCTATAAAAAATATAAACGTCATTATCAAATTAATTTTATATTATATTTATAATCCACTAACTATCTAAACAATTAAATCAAACGTCATCTAAATTAATGAATTTTTTTATAAAGTTTTTCATAACAAATATAATTTTTTATACTAATTTTTTCACTTTTTTTTCAATGATTAAAAAAAAATTTATAATGAAAAGTTATTTTAAGTAATATTAAAGAATTAAATAAAAATATTATAAAAAATGCAATTTTAAAAGGATTATTATAAATTGAATCTCAAAATTTTTTGACTTATAATAACTCATAAAAAATTTCATTATATATTATTCATTAAAAAAATGAAAAAATATATTTACACTTAAAACATTTTTTAAAAAATAAAAACTATAAAAAAACTTTTAGTGACTCCTCTCCAAACGGAACAAGACATACTATGAATATGCATGAATATTCTCCAAGCAACTTATAAAATAAATTGAACATGAATTCGTATAAAGAAAACTTGCTCTAAGCTAGAGGGGAATCATGTTATATTTTTCAAGTATAGAGAACCATCGTTTTACTCATTCTGATAAAAACAAGTGATAAGTATCTTTAGCAATGGATAAGTCAGCTGATTGAAACATGGTAATTTATTTGGAGAAAAAAAAAAAAAAACATCCAAATGTCAAAAATAACAAATAAAAACTAAAGATAAGAACAGAAGTACTAAATTTTAATTTAGAACCCTCTCTGTTTATGTTTCCCAATTCCCCTAAAAACAGACTTCAAACATGAGGATTGGGTGCTATGTAGGGTTTTTCATAAGAGGAAAAGGGAGCCTATGAGAATTGGGAATGTGAGTATTGCTGAACAAAAAAAATATTTTATCTTCTAGCTCACAGTTGGAGATTATTTTATCCTTCATGATTTTAGGGTTTACATTAACAAAATAAGTAGAAGAATGGGAAGAAGAAGAAGAGGACGAAGCAGAGGAGACTCACAATGATGCCAGCCGGTTGTGTCGTCGCGTGTGAGGAGAATACTCAAATGGCCCGCTTGAGTTGCGCGCAGGAAGGAGAAGAGGGCTCCGGAGACGATTCACGAAATCACCACTTGAATTGCGCGCAGGAAGGAGAAGAGGCCAGGCTCCAGAGACGATTCATGAAATTTAGTTCGCGCGCTGGAAATTAGGGCTTTAGTGGGCAGTTAAATTAATGATGAGTTATTTGTATCGGTTAAAATCGGTGCTAAAATAGATTTTTAGATGCGATTCTAAAGTACACGTGTAATGAATGCTACATCAATACAATGAATAAAAATGTACATGAATTTAACTACTATAGACTATTAAGTGCACGTGTCACACACATGCTGGTTAGAAGGGAATTGATCTTACTTGAACCTGATCTATTTGTCTTTGGGAAAGCTCAATATCGTTGAGGTCATATAATTGAGTAGGTGTAGGCGCGTCACATGCCTAGTCTAGTATGTAGAGAGCTAAGTTGGGTTGGCGCCTTGCAATAATTGGTGACTTGCACTGAGGTATACAAAACATTATTGATCGAAGGGAGTTAGCTTAGGTTGCGACATTTGTTAGCTCCAAGGTACTTGCTTGTCTAAGGTAGGGCAAGCTACGATCATTGAATGGGTGTGTGTTCCCTAAAGTTGTAATGGCAAGAAAGGTCAGTGCTATTGCTCAATGAAAGATGTATAACAGCATTAATAACACGTTCTTTCATGATGGAGGGCGAGTGACAAGTAAGGTGACACGAGCGGCTTCTCGATTATGTAATATCTTTTTTATAGTATCCAAAGCTCTATAAATTCAACATTATGGGATTATTTTATGATTTTTTTTTTTGGCAAAAAACATTTCTCTTTTATAGTGGAAACCAGTGACAAAATCTCAAATCTTCTTTCTCTACTCTATCTTTCTTTAGCATTTTTCCTTTGCTCTCTAACTTAATTTTTTTCTTCTTCTTTTGAAATGCTAAAATCTTGTTCTGAGTCTAATTCAAATTTAAATCTAATGTAAGAAAATTTATAGCTATTTAATTAAATTTTATATTATATATGTGTCAGAATAAATTGAATGATTAAAAAATTATCTTCATCAAATTTAACTTATACATCCAACTTAAAGGTTCTTATATTTTTTAATGACTTATAGTGGCCTAGAGCTCCGCCGACCCCGGCCGTGGGAAATGGCGCCAAGTATTACAGCAAAACTCGCCTCGCCTCTTTTTCCCGCCTTCTACAGCACCCACGCCAAGCCAATAAATGAATTTCCACTATTCGGGATCATTTACTTTGCGAGCGCGCTCTCTCCCTTTCTCTATGGCGACCAAGAAAACCCTAACGGATTATGAAAGCCAGCGGCTCGAGAACATCCGCCGGAACGGCGAGATGATCGCATCCTTGATGCTCCATTCTAAGGCCTCCGAGGTCTCTGACTTTTTCAAGCGCAGCAGTTCCAAATCCACCAAATATGCCCACAAAATCAAGAAGCAAAAGAACTCTCCTCCTCGATCTCCATTAGTGATCCGCCGGTCGCTCCGCACCCGCGGCCTCCCTCCAAATCACTCTGGCTACCCTTCAACACCCACAGATTCCTCACCGTTCCCGCCTTCTCCAAAGCCTGAGCTCTCGCCTGCGCGGAAGCGCGAGCAGATCCACATCAATGATGCGTTCCTCGGTGAAATTGCAGCTTCTGATCGCCCTCTCATCGATGTAATTTTGGCCGCAGCCGCTGCAGGAGCCGATGTCGATGGCGGGTCGAGGTCAAAACTATTGGAGGATTACAAGTTTGATCCGAGGTCGTCGATGGTACTGAAGCCCGAGAATGTTGGAAAGGTTCTTCCGGAACGGATTCTTAGCGTCCAGTTCTTGCCTTCTGCTAACCGAACCGTGGTTGTCGTCGGTAACAAGCTGGGAAATGTTGGGTTCTGGGATTTGGATTTTGGGATGGGCGATGGGAACGAGGACGATAGCGGAATTTACGTTTATGCACCACATTCTGCTCCGGTTTCAGGGATCTCCGTTCATCCCTCAAGCGTGAGTAAGGTACTGGTCCTTTATCTCCATATTTTTTGATTGGCTTAATAACTCTTCTGTATAACTTAAAATTTTACTTTTGCTTGTTCAGAAGTATGATTGGAAGGTCTTTTCCTTTCTTTAAGCTTCGTGATTTGGTTTACTTTATTGTCCATTAGGGCATGGATGTTTCATGTGATGCTTAGATTTTATCAGTTCGAAGATGCTGTTGTACTCATTCAGTGGTTGCATTGTTCTCTTGGGCGTTTTTTCTGTTTTTTTTATTTTTTTTATTTATTTACTGTGAAAGGTATGGTTTGAGATTTATTTTTCCATAGAAACGGAGAACACGCGATCTCTCATGCGCCCACTTGCTTGTATTTTTTGTTGGAAAGAAATCTCCATCTATTCATTGAAGTCATACGCCTGTTTTGAGTAGCTTCATGTATTTGGTTTCGGAATTAACAGCATGTTTCATGGTTGTTTGGTTGCCCTGAAAAACTTTTCCTTTATGGTTCAATTTTTTTTCTTTCTGCAATATTCTTTCTATCAAGTTTTCTTTTTGTATATTATTCTTTGTTGTTAAGGCTTAATTGGCGCGATAAGGTTTGCTATCATCTTTCTTCTGTGACAATTTTCTCAAATTCATGTAATTTCCATCACAATAAAAATTGCATAATCTTAAAGTTAGCGGGAATGTGTGTGCGCGCGCGCGCTCTTATTTACTGATATTTTCGGTTTCTTTTGTGTCCTTGGTACGCTTAACTCTTGAGAATTTATTTTATTGTAAAAATAACCTGTCATGTAAAATAAGCTGGTGGGATTTTATGCAGATATTTACTGGTAGCTATGACGGCTTAGTACGCAAGATGGATGTTGAGAAGGAAACCTTCAATGTGACATATTCCACCGACAACAGTATTTTTTCTATTTGTCAATGGCCATGTGATATCGATTCCCTTTATATTGGAGAGGGAGCAGGGGATCTTAAACATTGGGACGACAGAGCTGGCAAAGCTTCAAGCAAATGGGGCCTTCATGAAGACAGAATCAATTCAGTAGACTTCAGTCCAGAAAATTGTTATTTGATGGCTACAAGTTCGACGGATGGAACGGCTTGCATATGGGACCTAAGAAGAATGAAGAATAATCAACCGGAGCAGCTTAATGTGGTTCGACATAATAGGGCTGTTCATTCGGCATATTTCTCTCCCACCGGAAACTACCTTGCCACAACGAGGTCCCTCTGACATAACTTGATTCCAAAGAAAAATTTATTGCATTTTTCACATAGCATTAGTTGTAACAATTTTTGATATGCTAGAAAGCATCTGTTTTAATCGGTCAAGGTATATATTGTCCCCACTAACCGCTCTAGCAACACAACAACACATGACATGCAATGTATTGCAAAATTAGTTGAGCAATTTATGCACTTATTTAAATGATGCCCTCTTGCTCTTTCTTTTGCACCTTGGCTTTTACTATTCAGTCAGTAAAAGAAGGGATGAATGCTCAGTCATATTCAATTATATGACGCGGAGGAACTTGTGTAGTTGTAATGAATTTGCATGAAGTCCTGATTCTGTGTTTTTGTAATTCATTTATTATGCACTTTTCCATCTTTTTAAAATGAGTTCTGAAAAGTTTGTAACGTAAACTCAATTCTATCGATAATCTTAAATAATAATAGAGCCACCTAACCAAGTAAATCAACCTTCCGTCCTAGCCTGCTTGCTAGCATCTCTTTGTGGTGAATGATCTGGGCTGATCTTTTAATCTGATACTATAAATTTCAGTTTGTATTATAGCAGTATTACCATCAGGAAGCGAACATGGAAGAATGAATTCCTCTCTCTCTCTCTCTCTCTCTCTCTCTCTCTCTCTCTCTCTCTCTCTCTCTCTGAAATCTCAAGTCCTGCCATTACAGTACCATGTTCATTTTTGAGGCATGGACCCAAGGTTTGAAGTCTTATTTGGCCAATAGGTTATAAACAGTTTGATCCTGCTTCTCATATGAAAATATTTTTTACGGAATGCACAATTGGGTTTTGTAACTGAAATTTAGTTGATGAAAAAATGGTTATTGATTTCTTTAGCAAGAGGACTTTCTCATATGTATTGACAACATTCTTGATGGAGTTAATATCCATTTCTTATGTTTTGGTTTTTTTAGTGCTTTCTTTGCACGAACCCTCCACTTCTCTCGATGGTCGTGCATTAATTTCTGTTTGTTTTTCTTCTCCCATAGTTCTTACTTGGTAACTTTCCACAGTTTTCGTGGTGTTTTCTGGTGGCTCTTAATAATTCCTCAAACTTTACCTTTATGGATTTTCGTTAATTTACTGTTTATGTTCTCTATTTTCTTATCATGTTTCTCTTACAATCTTGTAATTTAAATGGGAATGCTCGCTTAAATGGAAGGATTTTCTTTTTCTATCATGGAACGGAAATTCTCTAATATCTCATTGTTAATATTGTTCAAGGAAGTATGCTATTTTTGAATATTTATTCTTCCTTCTTACGATAGTTGCTATTCTATTGTTGCAGCATTGACGATACAGTTGGAATTATCAATCTCTCCCATCTCAATGATATATCTATGGTTCATCATTACAATCAGACTGGTAGATGGTTGTCCTCATTCAGGTATTTTCTTCTTGTTTCTAATAATTGGCTTAACATGTACTACCTTTATACAGTTGACATAATTTCTTAGGCAGCGTACACAAAAGAAGCAACTTAAATACGTTTAGTAATCCGTGTTAATGCAAAGTTCTTTTTAATGAAATTCTGATGAGATGGCATGAAAATTGTTTTGTAATTTACTGTAATCCTTAACACATTACCAATTCTTTGCCAAAATTTAATGAATCATGTCAGAAAAATTTTCTACAAATGATCAAGCATTTAATATGCATTCATCCCCGTATAGTATCTTAAGTACATTATTGTTTTTCCCTTGTAGTGGTTATCCTCAATTCCCTTTAAATATGCATTTGGTCCATGGATTACCTTATTTTTCCAACGCATCCATACCTTTTTCTAAGCTTGCATGATCTAGAACACAAGTTACAGCATGCAATGAAATAAAGTTGAAGGGGGATAGTTTTATTGCATTTTATTTATCTATTTTCCTACTAAAAACAGAAAAAAAGTGTACCAAATATTGCCCAAGGAAATGATTGAAGTTAGAAATTATTAATTTTCCTTTCGCAGGGCTATTTGGGGATGGGACGACTCCTTTCTGTTTCTTGGAAATATGAGAAGAGCTGTGGATGTTATTTCTATTACCAGCAAAACTACGACGGCTTTGGCAAGCCCAGAAATGACTTCAATACCTTGCCGCTTTGCTTCTCACCCCTGCCAAATTGGAACTCTTGCTGGTGCCACAGCCGGTGGTAAGGTCTTTGTGTGGACAAAATCATAAAGTTTGGAGCAATTTTTGAACCTCTTTGTGTCACTATGCGTTTGTAGCATATCAAATATTTAAACATTCGCCTTCAAGGAGATTTTGTAAATCCCGCCATTGTACAAGAAGCAGCTATGTGGCCATGCACATCGTTAAACCTTTTTCAGTTCTTGTTCAGGAAAAAGATGATTCTGAGTTAAAAAAAGTATTGCTTTATTCACCTTATAAGCTAACATTCGCCATTCGGCATCTTTAATGAGTGGTGATATTTATTTATAGGGATGCTAAAAAAATCATGTTCCGCCAAAAATAGTATGTTGGACTAATTTTGCCTTATAGTTCTTTTATATATATTTGTTTCATTTATTTATATTTATATGAATATACATATGCAAATGTGATAATATGTATATTTTATTTTTTAAATATTTTTTGTCGGTTTTATGTTCATTAATAGTTTGTTATGCTCTATAAGTTAACAAGACAAGCATAATAAAAGTTAACTATTTTAACGAAGTTAAATAACACTAGTCAGCTTGCTCTAATTGAATATATATAATACCTTAAGTATATATTTTAATAATATAAGAGTATATTTGGGTTGTTAACTATTTAAATGTTTAAAAATTAATTTAATGTAAACATTGCACTAATTTTTTTTTTTGAGATATTAGGGCTAATTAAGTTAAGCTCATTCAATATATATGCAAGTTTTAAATTTAAGATTTTTTAGTTGATAGTCAAAGCTCTTAATTAATAGATCAAATTTAGCACTTTATTTGTTCTTCATTTTATTTGATTTAAGTAAACTTCTTATCAAATGCAGTGAAAATGAAAATTTTGTATGTTTTAAAATTCTTAAAGATTACACCCCCCCCCCCCCCCCCCAAAAAAAAAAAAAAAAAAAAAAATCAAACAAAAAGATTTATTTTGCATTTTACATTCTTCAAACTAAAAGAAACGAGAATTCGGGGAAAAATTTTTAATTCACTTATTAAAGCTCTAATTAAATAGCCTCTTAGACTTTGTTTGTGATATCTTTTTTACTACTTAAAATAGTTTTTTAAATGAACTTCTAATCAAATGTAGGGAAAGACTGACAGATTTGTATTTTTAAAATTCTCAAAGATTTATTTTGCTTTCATATGTTTGATGTTTCAATCCAAACGAGAAGAAAAAAAAATTTGTAGGGGAAATTTTTTTAATTCACTTTTAAAAGTTCTGATTAAATAGTCTCTTAGGTTTTGTTTGGAATGACTTCTACTAAAAATAATTTTACTAGAAAGATACTTTAAGAAACAATAAGAAAACAGTCTCAAATGAAGTCTTAGTGGTGATGATAATGTTATCGTTGTTGTTGTTGGTAAAGAGAAACAGAAAGGACAAACAGTAGCAGACAATGAAGTATATTATTCAATGTATATAATGTTACAGTGAGGTCTGTATATATAGAGCAAAGTGATACGAAGAGGATGCTAAGGTGGATGCTTGAGATCAGTCCGTTAGAAAGAGATGGTGCTAATCATTTTGGTATGATAGGTTATTAGCAGTAATGGAGCATTGGTAGTGGAGAGTAATGTGAGATGAATACTTGTGTATCATGTCTTGCTTATCAGTTGGTAGGTGGGAGATTGTTTGACCCTTAGGGTTGCTTGTCATTAAATGGTAAGTTTGTGGCATATGATTGTGCTAATTGTGTTTATCATGGTGTAGTTTCTTTTAAAATATATAGATAAAATAAAATCAAGTAACTATAATAGTTATTATTTTTTATATTTATGTTGGATTTAAATTTATTTGTGAATGATATTTGATCTTACTAGCAGGTGAAATTCCTCACATTTTAATAATGAAAAGAAAAGAGATATATTGGAGAAAAACTATATAAAAATACTTAATTGTTCAACTAATTTAAGATTAATTAGTATATTAGCAAATGATTAGCTAAAGATAAAAAATATAAAGGTGCCCAAATGCTCATGTTCATCTTTTATCATAAGGTTTTGATGATTATAGGGAAGGATGCATCTAAGAAAAGTAAAAAGTATAATGCCATACAAACTATTTCAGACAAGTGACGCCTTCTAATTGGATGAGTGGGGGTTGTAGAGCTTTGATGATTTATGTTTGGGCGAGCTCATTAGTGATGAGTGGTATTAAGCGAGATTAATAGTGCCAAGTAATAGGGGCAAGTTTGAGGGTGAACACCAAGCAAGGGGTGCTAGATGGTTGAGAATTATCTGAGAGTCACTGGCAACCTATGCTAAGCCTTGGATTGGATAGAGGAGAAGGCAAGTGAAATGTAGATGTAGAGAAGATGACCTTAATGATTGATTTTTCATAGTGGGTCAAGTTAAGGCCTTTGGGGATAGGCAGTTTCTTTAGTTAGAATTCAATGTGTGTGGGGAATAAAGGCACTTGCTCTGGGCACGGGTGAGTTGTTGTGGTGGTTTCCTTCCTTCGAGTTGCGAATTATTAGGTTGATGGGATCCTCCATTGCACCTCAAGATTGGAAACCATCCTTCGTAGGACTGAGCGGTTTGCACCTGATGTTCCATGGCAAGTTCTTATGTGCAATCTTTAGGTATGAAACCTCTCCTCATACCCTATCGACTACCTACTAGATACTTATGAAGTCATACACGAGTGTACATTTAGTTTCCCAATTCACATGGCTCTTTTGATAGGTGAGCAACGAAAGGAACAAGCGAATGAATAAATATTAATTGTGACTATTGATTATGAAATAGGAAAGTAATACAGACATACTTCCCTATTTTTATCATCACATCGATTATTGCATAGATTCATATTAATGATGATGAGGTGATGCCACTTCTTACTTGACTCCTTATAAATAGAGGCTCTATGTTAAAGGAACTTTACTCTTTCTCATGGTGACTTCAGCTAGGTTATGAGTGAAGCTGTCTAAGAATGTCGCCATTCGCATAGGCAAAGCCAATATATTGGAAAGAATGCGAGTGAGCCTTCGCCATGCAAGTAAATTGATGACAGTGCCTAAATCATGATGAAGGTCCTTGAACTTTCCACAACCTCTCCTATAAAGAGAATTAAGAGTAATCCTAGGATGACAGCGATGGCAACTAACTTGCTAGCTACAAGAGTTAGCACTTATGAGCGCGAAGTTGTTAGCGTTGGCGCTCAAGAGAGGGTTGACTCCATTTAAAGAAGATAATGAGCCTCTTAATATGCAGAGAACAAGGTGACTTCCTCCGATGCGCTCAATAACTGTGATTCATATTAAATTTCTATTTCATTTAATTGTAAGAGGTTTCTTGTCCATGTGAGGATTCTTCTGAATCATAGCTGATGGGTACTAAAGTTGTCTCTAGCTGGACAGGTAGAAGTAACCTCTATTGAAGTTGTGATGAATCCTTAAGCGCCTCTAGTTGGGACAACTAAGAGAAACATAGATAAGTTTAAGTATTTTCAAATAATGTTGTCAAAGAAAAAAGGTGCCTATTATGAGAGAGCCTTTATTCTATATTTCCTCAAGCAAGCTAAGGAGCTCTAAGATCTAATGGAAGGATTGAAATCCTAAACCTATAATTTAACTTCTCAGTCACCAATAAAAACAACCAAAGCTACCATATAATCAAAATAATAAAAGCAACTTAATATGTTTGATTTCAATAAGATGCATATATATGCAATAATCCAATTTATTAGTCGTCTATACATCAAGAGAAATTCAAATTGGATTACAAAACAATACCTCAATCACTTAGACTCAGAATATCCAACCTATATATCTTTCTTTTCCAATGACATTTACCTTCCTTGAAATGTTAGAAAATTTATAGAATAAACAAAAATAACTCAGTAGACTTCTTATCATAGCACATCACATATATTAATATCCAAATTAAATATTATATAACACTTAATTCATTAAAACTAGTACAATGGCTTTTAAAGAATGAATAAAGTATTAAAAAAGCATGATTTTTAGGGTTTTAGCGTTTACTTGATTTTAAAGTTCTTATTTATACATTTGAAGCCACTTTCATAGAGAGTTCAGATGCATCACATAACACTTGTTATTAGAAGTTCACTTATACTTTACTTTCACGTCTCACTAGATTTATCTAGAATTTTAGGAATTACTAATATATAGTTTAGAATAATACTTATACTAAATTTATTGAAGTATTAACCTATGTAATTCAATAATTATAATGCACATGTCTCGATGTTTTTTGATAGCTCCACTTCTACTTATGTCTTCCTTTAATCTTCTACACCTAGATCTAGTAAGTGGGGCCACAATCAAAATAGAACAATGCTACATAACCCCCCCACACCTATTTTTTAGCAAGGGGGCCATAATCCCTCATACATCCACACTAACTAGATGAGGCAAGAACAGAACATATAAAGCCCTTATAACATATAAGAGAGTGCACTTTCCACATATCAGAACATATTTAATGCCATGCCATGAATAACACAAATGTAAATGCAATAATAACTAAAGTATAAATTCATTGCAATACTTATATAATGCATGAATTGCATGTAGAAAGCTACATTGCTTGTATAACACCATACGCACTTAACTTTTTTATTTAAATTTCAACTTTAGAGGAATATTTGCATAAATATTTATATACTAAAAAAATTGCATAGAAAAAATCAACAAGTGAAAATATAAAGCATGCAACACATAAAAAATATACGATGAAAACATCATAAAAGATGAAAAAAAAAAAATTATCCATAAAATTTTATAAAACAACCAATAGAGAAATAAAATTATATCAATCAAAAGTCTAACTCATCCTCTATATATTATCCTAAACAAGCTCGATAGAGGAATCCAAAGTTTTGGTCACTAAAACCACTCTTCCTTTCTCTATCCTCTTCTCCTGCTTTCTTCTATGCTAAAATGGCTGGGGGTTACAAAATTTTTTTACACACACACACACACACACATATATATATATATATATATATATATATATATATATATATATATATATATATATATATATAAACCATGATTTTGGACCAATGCTTGTGGGTCTCCAAAAGGGAAACTAGAAGTGGGGGTTAGAATACAAAATGTATGATCACACTATCTCATAAGACAAAATGCTCCCAAACATTTACACTCTATAGAAGAAGGCCAATGGAAGAGCGGATAGAATTATACATATGATTATCCATGAAAAATAGTAGCTTTCACCTACACATCTCGATGAAAAATAATATACATAATTCAGTAATCATGAGATTTCTCTCATTTGATACATCAACTTGAGCGGGGTTTATTTGATATGGGTGTCAATTTCCCATAGGCGTAAGCCCCCCCCTATTAATTACATTTTAGGCTTTGAATTAATAATACTCTCTATTAGTGATGTTTTTTTCTTCTCTTATTGGTTTGATGCATAGTGAGATTTTTGGGTTCTTCTAATCTAAAGGAGATAGACTTAACGGGATTTTTAATACACTCAAAGATTATACAATCATCCAATCGGTAGGAGGGGAATGAACCAAGAGAGAAGAAATAACATATAAGGCATGCAAGAGAGAAGAATTGAAGATATGTCATTTGTGCGACGTAGATAGGTGGAATTTATAGCCTCCAAAAAATAAAGAGCTCCCCAAACAATAAGGCAAGCAACGATATTCTCATAACGTCAACCTTTGATCCTAGCTATAAAGGACGTACTATTGTGCTCTCAATATTAATGCCCTCGACCTAGCTACTTCAAGATAATGAGGAGACTTATAACTCAAATCTCACCAAGAACTTAAGCAGCCCCTACCTGAATTTATCACCATACTTGAAAAGGGGTATCAGCTAAAATTCCACCAAGTATTTTAAATCCATTTAGTTTGATTTTTTATAAATACAAGAGTGGTGAGGAGGTACATAAGAGGAATGGACCTCAGGCCCGACCATGAATGATATTATACTAATATAATAATGGACTATCCCTCTATGTGATAAAATAAAATCTACATGCTTGACTTAGGTTGTGCATGAAAGGTGGGGCTAATTAGAACTAGCCATTAACCACCGAGAAGTGGACTATGTTTGAAATATTAATTACACTTAAAAATATTAACCCAAAAGTGGTCATGAATTAATTTTTAAAGTGTTGGTTGATTTTAAACCTTGTGTCTATTTTATCATTCTTAAGCAAATATTATTTTTATTAAAAATTTTATATCCTAAGAACCTAATGTAATGACTATGTCTGAGCCACCCTCAAGAAAAATAGTGAAAGAAACTTAAGAAAATCATACAGTTCTAATGCACAAACAATATAAACACACTAATCATCCATAAATAAATAATAAATAAGAGACCAAAAGTGGAGTTGGGTTTTGTAATACACCCTAGGAAAAAAGAAAATAGGCATCTGAGCTGTACCATAATTACAACTCAGTTTAAAAACTATACAAAAATGAAATGATATGGTGGGTCTTAATCAATCTTTGCATGTTTGGCCTTCTTCCTTCCGAAATGCTCATATATTTGCATGGATTTCCTAACTAAAATTACATATTAAAATAAAAAATATATAAGCTTCCTATAAAATAGAGATTACCACAATTATAATAAAGCGGCTATATTCACATATAGACCTAGTCCTTAGGATCAAATTCCCAAAGGCTTAGTAATTCTCGAGGTATCTATTAAAGAGTGCATTTATAAAGATAATTATAACATTTTTATTAGCCCATTAGGAATGTGACAACCTATAGAAGATTTCTTTAAAAAAATCTAACCACATAAGGGCAAGTGCCCATTCATCAATCTACAAAAAAATAAGCAAAAAAATCCAATCCAAAACAGACAACATCACATCATCACAAGTGCAACTTAAAAACTAAAAAAATTAAAAATTATTATACTAGCTACACCTATCCTTTGATGCCCACAAAAACGTATCTTATCCAACACCTAAATGTGTGCAAAATTAATGTTAGCTAGCTACCCTAATTTAGGTGAAGGGCTTAAAATATAAGGTTGAATTCATGTTATTCAATTTATTGACCCAGATATTTCATCTTTAAGTGATTAGTCACTTAGGATGAATTATTAGAGTTATAGTTTTGATCATTAAGTTATAAAGAGCCCAAATACATATTCCATAACCTATGTTAGAGTTGTAAAAAAATGAGGAGTAGATGACCCATCCTCAATCCTACACTTGACTAAGACTAGAGTGATTATAAGGCTATAGGATTGGCTAATCCTTTTTTGGTTTCCTAAGACTTGAGGCGAGGTCAATAGGAGACATACTAAATTAGGCTTATTAACTACCACAAAAATACTAAGTTTCATATGTCTAAGGTTGATCAATTTTAAACGGGTGGCATATGAATATAACACTCACTATATAAGGATGTAAAAGAGTTCTGCTAGACTTAAGATTTCACACTTGGGTGATTAAGAAGTCAGATTGTCCTCCAAATAGTGACTTAGAATTTCTAAAAGGGGGTGATTTGTGAAAATCTTTTGGCCCTTTTCCCCTTCAGTTGTGAAGTATGTGGCATTGTCACAACAAGCACGAGGACCAAATCCTTGTTAAGACATGTAACCCTGCAGCTCAAGATTTCTATCCTATATACCTTACATGAGTTTATATGAAAAGATACAAAAAGAATAAACACAAATCAGACATAGGTTAAGGCATTAAGGTTTAGTTTGATGTTCATTTGCTCTTCAAACATTACATGTTGCATTTAAAAACATTTTTTTTAAAAATAGTTTTTTTTTTGTAAAATTTGTAATTTAATACCCATATTTCATCAATTCATTCATGATGTTGTCATAATGAGCATGAATACGAAATCCTCCTTTGGATATATAGTACCACAGCCCGATATTTCATAATTATAAACTTTATTAAGAGAATATATAGCATAAAAGGTTTGAAATAATTTTTTTATTTTATTTAATAATCATAGTAAATGGACTTTAATATAGGTTCTACACTAGGTTAAGATGACTAAGCTTAATTTATTACCTACATGAAGACATACTACACAAGATTAATACATAGATTAACATAACATGCTAACGCTCATATTTTATTTTATATTTCATATTCTTAATATGTTCATGGAAATAAGAGTTAAAGGCTTAAAAAAATCATTAAGAGGTGATTTTTATAGTCGCTTAAGTGTTTTATTTTTACAAAACCTTAAAAAATCATCATAGTGAGGTCCGTTTCATTTGAAAAAAATAGCGACACACATGGAACAAATATGTAACCTACACTACAGACCTAGTTGACCATATGAAGGTTTCTAAGGTTCATAAAGTGGGCAAGCTTTGGCTAACAAGGTCATTGCTTTATTAGTGCACTAACTTATGACCAATATCTATTATAATCCTACCATATATCATTAGGTGAAAGTAATGGTGTGTGCAAGTGTTACTAATTTGTTTACAAAAAATGAGGAGTCTTAACCAAGTTGTAGAAATTACAACTTATCTAGAAGTAAGTCAAGGAATGTGCGTATGTCCCAACATAATAAAGAAGCCTCTCTAGAGGCTCGGGGACTAAGACTCGCCCACAAACATGTTGTTGACCTCATTTCTATATGAGGTTACTAGGACCTACTTGGGTTTCTTTATGGTGACCTAATGATTGAAAGATTTCTACTTCTCAATCATATAGGTCCCATTCAAAATCAAATCCAATCTTAATCAAATCTAATTCCACTTTTTAGTTCAATCTGGAGTCCCACTTTCAACCAACTTTCAATCAACCTTCAAATCATATCCAATCAATCTCAATTATTCATTTGATTGTCAGTGATATGGATTATTCAAACTTAACCATTCAAGTCCAAAATCCAATCAAATTCTAGGATTTCAAACCAAATCCTAGGCTTAAGAGCCTAGGACCTGAAATCCTTTTTGGGTAGTTTTTGTACCGCCTTGAAACCCAGTTAAATGACATCTGATTTAGGGTATATCAATTACATAATGTTTAGATATGTCTCTAAGATCAACCCACCAAATTTGAGCTCATTCTAAGGCTCTTAGCCCCAAAAAATTGAATTAATTTCTAAAGACTGCAAAACCTTTAAATATTTACAACCAATGCCACTAGACTTGCCATTTAGTGGAATTTGACCTTGGGAATATTTCCAAACCTTATAACCACATCCATGGCCTTTGTTATGACTTTTTGATCAGTAATCCATACTTTGTTGGATCTAGTTTGACCTAGTATTGACCAAGGTCAAAATGACCAAAATGCTTTTTAAAAGAAATTTTGGACTTCTTCATGAAATTCAACATGGACTAGCCATATCGAACCTCAAAACCTATTCTAATGATTCCTAAATGTCATTAGGAACACTTTGGATCCATACGCACCCTTTGGTTTGACCTGGTTGACTAAAATGGTCCTTAAGGGTTCAAACATCCATTTCAAACCAAATGACTTCCTCTTGACTTGAAACCTTTTCCATTGAGTTCATATGATCAATTTGAACACATTGAGCCCAATGCTTGACCCTATGTCAACTTGATTGACCAAGACCCTAGGTCAACTTACTTGACCAGGGCTTTCCCAAGCCAATTCAAACCTTTAGGACCACCCAATGGACCCTTAGGGATGACTCTTTGGAGGACCCAAGCCTTGGGCCCACTTGGGTTAGCCATTTGGATTGACTCAAATGTCCAAAGAGAGGTTTCTCATGTGCATTCGAAGGATGACACATTCATGATACATACAAACTCATATAAACCATTGCAGGAGGCCTACCATGCATGCAACAACTTTTGATTAACACCAACATACAAACAAGTGCAAATATGATACGTGATGATTTAAAGGATTCAAACATGAAGGGAACACTTGGAACCAAACATTGGTTTAATGAATGAGCACTCAAAATGCTCAATGACTCGTAATGGGTTAGGGGAAGCTTTTACATTCCTATCACCAATAATAATCCAATTCAAAGAAGGCATGTCAAAGAAAAATATCAAACTAAAATGAACAGGTAATGATTCATGTTGGATAAAAGAAATCCCTAAACCTCACTCATAAATGACAATCAATATGAAAGGTTTTGCAAGCAACAATGAGTGGCAAGATGAAGGTAGTGAGAATCATGATGCTTTTATGAAGAAGACCTAAAAGCTAATGCATAATCAATACTATTCGACTGTGAAATAAATGCACTGAATGTCTATAATCAAAGTGCAATATGAGATGCTCATAAGCCAAATATTAAGAGCACATAATACATGTAGTAAGATCTACATCATCAATAACAATTTAATTTCAAGCAGATGTAGTGGTCCTCCTACAAGTAGAAAGAGGCAAGAGCAATGAATGAGGTGATACATTCATGAACATTCATGAACGACACACATGAGAAAGATGCTACATAAATATGCCACTATGCCGTTAGCGTCGGTATACACTCATGTGTATAAAATCTTGCAAGCAATGAATGGTGGAGATTGTGGAGAATATGAAAGTTCGTATGAGAAAATAATTTGAAGTATTCTCCAATAAATGCCAATGGTCGTCATGCTGACATGAGCACTAATGACAATAAGCAAAGATGTTAAACTTATTATGCATATTGCAAATGACCTTCAAGGACAAAGAAACTCCAAAGGTAAATAATGACCTAACCATGAGTGGTGCAGTGATACAATCATGGGTAAAGTATGAAGATTTAATACCTCTATAAAGTATGACGAATACGGAAGTCAATGATAATCGCCCACATCATTGGCAATAATATTGTGGCGAGTATACATGTCTGTTCCCTTCAATAAGAGAAGTTAGACATACAATATACAAGACAACTCGATGTATGTGATGAAGCTTGAAGTATATATGAGAAGTTTGCCATAGACATAATAGAAAATACAACCACTATCCTTGTCATCCCGAGGGCTACAACAATTATTTTAGGAATTAATATCTTACAAGGACCTCCTAGGCAACCTGATGTACATTTAGTTGTTGTAGTTAATAGCTCAAAGTAGCGAACACTGATCCTGAGGTGTAGGAGATCAATAAGAATGCAATCATCCAAGGTTGAGATGACCAACTCTTTATTTAAGCCAACAATAGAAAATGAGGATGATGGCATAGTTAGGAAATTGCTCACTGATCCCCATAAGAGTTCTAAGAAGGGAAAGCTAGATCAAGCCATTATCTTCAAAGACATAGTGAGTTTCATTTCAAACGGGGTTTGAACATTGAGTTGGATAAAATTATTGAGTCTTGCAAGCTTCTTGATGAATAATATTCATACATTTAACAAACCACCCACGAGCAAATACAGAGGGATTATGACAAATGCGAGTCCCTACTGATCGTCGTATAAGGCCCATCAAATGTCCAAATGTTCCCGCACATGCACTGTAATATGTATCCACATAGGTACACAAAAGAGGCATGTGCAATTGCATACATGCATAGGCCCCGACGAGCGTGTTATTGGTACACACGTGATGTCTAGGGATGTTAACCGAGTCCATTATGAATGTAGTGTGAGCCCGATCCTTCTAGACATATAGATAGGAGTCGATATGGCTCAAATTATCAAATAGATATATGGTTAGGGTGCCAACTGAAATATCTATTTTATACGTTCATATAAAAACTTCAAGACCTCCAACAAAGAAAAATCATTAACAAAAGCATACAACCTATGAAACCCGATCCTCTATTAACAGCTCGATAGAGTCGACAAGATTCAATCCATAAATATAAATAAACCCAAACACCCCGATGATGGCTGTGCTGAATGCATATCTCAATCGGAGGGGTTAATTTGAAATATTTTAAAATGCCATCCCAAATAACAAAAAATCCAAATTTCCAAAAATCATCTCAGTCCAAATATTTAAAATTGAAATAATCCATCAAATTATTTAAAGTAAAATTCATCCACCCTCCGCAACAGTTTGTCGAGGTGGACAAATTAAAAACTATATCAGCTCACATAGAGCTAATGCCTAGTTGATAATATCAATATAATTAATTCTCAAAAAGTCTCATACCAGTAAGGATGTTGTACGTGTCCTCTAACCAGCAGTTTTGTCACCAAATGACACCGCAGGATAAACGATTATGACCCGGGGCCCTCGAAATTGATTGTTTTCGTTGCCAAATGGCACCACGAAATAACATTTATGACCAAAGCTAATACGTTCTTTAGTGGCATCAGATCCTTGAGATATAAATCAATAGGATATGATTGATAGGGCACAAAGCCCTCTATTAGCTAAGGTGGATTCAAATTTGTCCCCTTAGAAAAATATTCACCCAATGTCTACAAGGTCCCCTTGGACGAAGCAACCCATGGTTGTCGACAAGGACCCTTCTGTCAGGTTGGGTCGACTACCTCCTCTGATTAAGTAGATCAAGGACCATGATGGTTCGAGACGACAGAACCATGGGATCTTGACCGGGTCCATCATCCATTCCCCCACCATCTGCTTTAAATGCAAGATGGTAAAATTTCTTATTTTAAATATCAAATCCTTCAAATACCCTAAGCCCATGCTGCCACTATATGCCAGATGCACGTATTTCTATGTATTTGATTGATGACTAGCCTTAATCAAAAGTTCTCTCTCATTATCGGGAGGGTAATTAACTATAGAGGTTTTCACCTATAGGAAACCATAACTCAGATCATAAAGTCCTCACAAAATGAGGGCGAAATCTCTTGGTAGTGTCTTATCTACAAACCCATCTGCCTTTCCAAAATTTACCCCGGAACTTAATTCTGTTAAAACTCCCCCGAAGAAAAACAACGGTGGACGTTGAGGCCAAATTTTCGGAGCCCATAGCACTCTTCAAAATTTCACATGTTTAACCAGTGTTACACTTACCAGTGCGTCTTATTTGTGACATACAAGTAGCTTAACAATTCTCTAGTTTAGGAGGGAGGTCACCAGCAAGTCTGTAAAATAAAAAAAAAAGAAAAAAAAGAAAAAAAAAAAGATGATAAAAGAACATTGTAGAAGGTGACTCTAATGGGAGTAGAAGAAGTGAGACAACTACACCAATGAAAGAAATTTAAAGTTTAATCTGTCCCAAGTCATAAAAGTCGCAGCAGTTATATGAAACTGAGAAAAGCTTAAAAAGTCTGAAAAAGTCTGCCCAAATCGATCCCGTTTTAAGTAAAAAGTTTCGGTGAGCATGGCATTACTCCATCAAACTAGAAAGTAGAAGGGAAACAAAGGTAATTGCTCAAATTACAAGTGATTGTCAGTGAAATGTGACAAGTGACTCTATTACTTTACATGTACAACCAGTGCCCAATAGATGGCAATTCGAGATTATCGGGAACTCCAGAAAATAGGAGGAAGAAAGACCAATAAGGCCTAATAACAATGAAAGGGCTAATTCATTTCTTGTAGAACATAAACCAGGATTTTCATTTGACATTTTGGAATATCAACAAAGCTCCAATATTGTACCACCACTAGTTGTAGGAAAGATAAAAATATGAGTTCAAAACCATTGGCAGATCATTTTAGCCGGGCCCCGATATTGCAATAGTAGCCTGTGTTGCTTTCAGCGTTCTCTGTGAAAAAAACAAGCTCAATGTATATGGGAATTTTGGTTTGCATTGGGTGGTAACTTGTCCGAAACTCGAAGTGTTCCTCCTAGCTCAATTGGCACCAGTGGTAGCAAAGAATGGAGCACATCAGTAATCAAAGGCCGGTAACTTGGTTCTGGTTGTACGCATAACACAGCTACAGCGGCAACCTAAACAAGACCATCAAGAATCTCATAAGGGAGCTCATTCAATTAGTCAATGAATTTAGTTATTTTCATCATTTAGTTGAATGCATTTAAACACAAACATTAAATTCAAACTTCACAAAATTTGTAAAAAAGTCCTCAAAAAATAAAGATTTTATTTTCAAATCTTTATTGTCAAGGCTTCATTTGGGACAGCTTTTAGTTACTGCTGTTTCATTGCTTTTAATAAATTTTTATATTAGAAATTAATTAAAAATTATTTCAAACGAAGCCTAAAGCATGATATCTATATACAAACAACTATGAGTCTAAGGTAAAACCTAGAATCCTACAGAAAAACAGGAAAAAAAAAAAGAGAGAGAGCATAGGAGGAAACTTACTTGGTATAGATGCTTTAGGTCCATTGTATCCCTAATCACAGGATCTACAATAGTTGGAAGTTTCAATCGGTCTGTCAATTGCGGCATTACCTACAATATAAATGATGCTATATTAAATATCATTATAAATAATTGATTAGAATAATAAAATTTAACAACTAATCATATATTATGTTTAAACACAAACATTAACTTCAAACTTCACAAAATGATACCCAAGTCACAAAAGATTGGCAGAGAGATGGTACAATTTTTTCAAAAGTCTTCATTCCAATCAGTAGCTCAAGGAGAACTACTCCGAATGCATAGACATCACTTTTCTCAGTAACCTTAACTGAAATAGATGTAACTTATAGATTACAGGCAATTATAATTGCTCAGCATTGACTAATTGATGAACAAAAAATTTCAGTTCATGTGAAAACAGGAGAAATGAAGTGACAAACCGCCTAAAATAGATTCTGGTGCAGCATAGTCTAGCTTCCTAGAAAATTTAGCAATACCCTTATTTAGGCCATCATCAGTAACTGCAAGGCCAAAACCTGAAATCTGATTTCAGAATAGTAACATATTTAAAGAATATTTTTCTGATTGCAATATGATGAAAACATAGTAAGATGCCATTGTAAAAGAATCATGTACCTTGACATTAAAATCCAAATCAAGAAGAATATTTGATGCCTTCAGATCTTTATGAATCACAGGAGGGTAGCAGTGCTCATGAAGATATTCAAGTCCTCTACTAGGCATCAAATTGGAGAACAACAAATGTGATTCATTACTGTAATGTACAAATGACAAATCCAAAAAGAAAATAATTTCAAAAAAGAATCTTAATAAACTTCAGAAGCCTAACCTTGCTATGTCGACTGCAATTTTCATTCGCAAATGCCAAGTTAAAGCTGATCCATGAGAAGTTCCTGGAAAAGAAATGCAAAGCATAAAATTTGTTTCAAGATAAAAATTTCACATTTTTAAAAAAAATTTTATTCCAAGACAGCAAATAGAAAGTACCATGCAATTGTGTTTCCAAAGAACCATTTTGCAGCAACTCGTAGACAAGAAATCTGGTTTCCCCATATATACAATAACCCAAAAGCGAGATGATATTTGGGTGTCTGATCCTTCCTAATAAATCCAATTCATTCTACAAATGCAAGTAAAATAGTTAACTGATATAGAAGGTTAAGAAAATGGAGAGATTATATAAAGAATTTACATCAAACATTCTCTCGTAGTCCTGCCCAAAACCATCTAACTTCATTACTGCTGCAACAACTCCTCCATCAAAGCAAGATTGATAAACACGACCAAGCCTCCCTTCTTCCAAAATATTAGTCTCACTAAAGTTTTTGGTGGCTGACTCTAAGGATGAGTACTCGATCATTGCAACCAATGCTTTCTTCTTCATCATCTTTAATGAATTAAACTTGCTAAAAATTGGACCCAAGGGAAGTCCTTTAGTAGCGTAATCTACACCAACTGTAATTTACATGTAGCAGAAAAAACTGTTAAATACTGTTCATACAAATTCTTGCTCAGACAAGGTTTGGAATTACCATAGTTTTGCCCTTTGAAACCTTGAACCAGGTGATTCCTTTGCCAGGTGATCCAGAAGAAAATGATAGATATAACTATAGCTGAAATCGCAATAGATGAGAAAGAGATTGCCACGATCAGTTCTTTGTTTAAATGGTGGTGCTGAACCACAACAATTACCTTCATTACTGCAAAAAGAAACATAAGAAGATTTATGAGAAGAAAAAATTTATAATTTGTTAAGAAAAGGAAATTAATAACGAAACCTTAAGGGGCCTCTTTGGAAATTAGTCGGATTTAACTTTATAGGATTTAAAAAATCCTGTAAATCCAGATTTAGCAAATTTTGGAGCTGTTAAAGTCTAAAAACTGTTTGGCAAGGTAGATAATAACGGCGGATTTATTCTGCCGTGAGATTTATGGCGAGAGAAATACTGTTTTTTGCAGGATTTACGCTAAATCCTGCGTAAATCCTGTTGCCAAACAGCCCCTATGAGATATAGAGAAACGAGCAACATGGAAGCACCAAAAGTCAAAACAGAAGGAAATGCTTTTAAATTACATTGTTGGTGAGAGAAGCTAAGCAAACTTTCCAACATGCAACGAAGTAAAAATGTAAACGAAGGGGGGAAAAAAACCGTAAACAGATATGGTGAAGAAAGTGGATAAACAACTACCTATAGGAGAAGGTGCCAGAAGAACTGGTGGTCCAGAAACGGGCTTAACTAGAGGAGAAAGGAGTGGAGCAGGAGAAGGTGAAAGCCAGGGCTGGACTCTGCCATTGGTGGGAGATGGAAGAAGAGTGAATAGGAGAGAAGATATACAGAAGCGCCACACTGAAGGAAAGAACGTGGGCATGCCTTCCATTTTTGAGGGAACAAACAAGGTATTTGGAAACCTCGAAAGGCAATGGAAGCGGTATAAATACAACACAGTGGGGACAGGAGCATCCAAATAATTCACATGGTCGCTCTCTTATATATATTTGATGTTATCTATTTTAAAATATATGAAAATTGGTTAAGTATCAATGTCATTTTTTTTTTAAGGAAATATGACTAAAAATTCATTTTAAACTAAAAAACCACCACACGCAAACTTTGAACAATAGTTTTGCTTCAACATTCCTCTTCCTAGCATCTTTACAATTTATGATAATGCTTCACAACATCTAGAGATGTCAAAAATGGTCAACGGGTCAAAATTTTGAATTGACATGAATATGATCAATTCGAACTTGACCCGCTTAATAAATAGGTCAAACAATTAAACTTGAACCTGACTCGCTAGTAATTCGAACCCAACCCAATAACTCATTTTAATTAAAAAAAATGTATTAGCTTATTAATCATAAATTTTAGGTTAATTGATTAAAAATAAGAGAATAATACTAATAAATAAAAAAATTTAAAAAAAAAAAAAATTAAACTAGTCATTGTCAAGTCAAAATTTGGGTTCGTGGGTCAAGCTGAACCCAACTCATTTAATAAACGGGTCAAAATGCATGATCGAACTTGAATTATTTGGGTCAGATTCGAGTTGAATTAGTGTGTCAAAATTATGCCCGATTAAATAAAGTTAAAGAAGAAGAGATCTGCTTCATTAACATTGAGTAGCTAGAGCACTGACCTAAGATACTAAAGGGGAAATTTAATTCTATTGTTTTATATATGTTGTGATTTCACTATAATGTATCAAAGTAATAGTCTGCAATTTTATAGCTATTGTGATTACAATTTCTATATCAAAGTTATAGTCTTCTGCATTCTAGCAATTGTAATTGAAATCTATTTTATTAAAATCATAGTCTTCCATGTTATAGCTATTGTGATTGCACAATTGTATCAAAGTTATAGTTTGTTGTTATAGCTATAATGATCATACTTTGTTATATGGGAGTTTGAACCATGTTCAATGATGTAACGGCTCTATTTGAATAAAATGAATTTTTTAAGTTTTAAGAAATTAGTCTGTTGGAATACAGCGATGTTGTGCTTTCGGGCACAGCGGCCTTAAGAAGCGCCAAAGTGGCACCTCGGTGCCATAACTTTCTATTTTACAGTAACTCCAGTAACTCTGGAATCACATTCGACGCAATATGTTGGGTCACTCAAGCCACGACGTGAGATACTGAATGAGTTTATATATATATTTTTGTCTCCACTCAGCCGACTCCCTCCCTCCCTCACTCTCTTGTTTGATTTGCGATGGAAGGAAAGGGAAAAGAAAAAGGGAAACATGAGAGAGAAAAGAGAAACCAGATTTTTGGTTGTCAATTCATTTCACTACTTTTACAAAAATTGCTAAGATAATTGTATGTGAATATCTTTGCCTTCGACCATTTGATTTTTCTCAAATTGATTTTATTTCATTTTCTTCAAATTTAGTGAATTCTACCACCTAACTTTTTTGTATATTATAGTACTAATTATTTTTTATTTTGACTGGTTAGTTTCATAATTTCACCTGTTAAAATTATAGTTATTATATTATTTATGAATTGCACATAATAGTAATTTATTCATTTTATTCAAACTATATTATTAAAGCAAGCATTGTGAATAAATATAGGCATATTATTGAGTAATAGCTGGTTGCTACTACTTTTATAACATTGTAATAATAATATGTGTAAAAAATAAAGGTTGGTGATTTACTAACGTTAGCTGGAGACTAATTTATATCTGTATAGGATAGTGTGCTAGCGGGTTTTCCTTTAAATACTATGATTTGTTGTTATCATCTATCAATTCATGCTACTCAATGATTGGAAATTATAAGTTATTAATTATTGTGCTAATTGACAAGTGTGATAACTTTGTTACAATCAAGGATTTCGAGCTTATGATTTTGATTATAAAAAATATTATTGATTGTCTCTTTATTTCTTCTAATATTTATATTGCATATTTGCACTTGTGTGTACTAATATTTACAAAGATTATACACTGTGCATTGAATATTTAGGTCTCAAGCTTGGGTAGAATAGGATGATGTTTTGCATGAGTCTATAATCTTCATTTCTTTTTATATTTCTTGAGTCAAAATCATGTAAAGGTGTATATTAACTTGGCGACCGTACACACATACATGAGGGAGTGAGAAAAATGAATTTTAGATTTTTGAACTAATCATACCATACAAACTAGATTGTACTATATGATCATTTATTTAGAAAATGAATTAAATCAATTAAATGAGTAATTACAATATTTGAATTAATTGTATTGTACAAACTAAATCATATAGGATGACCAGTTTAACTCAAAAACTCTAGCCGCCAATCAGATTTAGCTAAGTAATTTAATATTTAAATTTTAAAAAGATTATTCTATACAAAACCATATGTACTGCATGATATTAAAAATGTTAGTTAATTTAATCCTCATAATTAGTCAATCAAATCAAGGTTTAGTAAATATGACAGATCATACAATACTGGTTCATCGTATTGAACGATTAATAGAGACGAAGAACAGTCATCCCAAGGATCATCTTGGATGAAACCAATATTTTGAATGAATCATATTGTACGATGTAGATCATATATATAATAGGTAGAGATGATTTTCAATCTTCCTAGAGTTTATCTTGTATGAACTTAAGATGAATGAATTAATCATACTATATGATCCAATGATTAGACAGTATGATCGGTATGCAAAGTTTAAATAAATTATATTATGACTATTTAAGCTTTACTAAAAAAATAGGATTTTGGCCTAATCATATTGTATGAACCCAAATCATATTGTACGATCATACAGTAAGAATAAAGTGACATAATTAAAAAAAATTAGGGTTTTTTGGTAGCATTATATTTTAACACTCTTATTAGACTTTGAAGTGTCTTTGGCTATTGAGATAGTTCTGCAAGATTCCTTAAGAGGTCTTAAATCTTGGAGACCGAGAAGCAAAAGTTTTGTGAGAGGGAGAAGTAGTATGAGGGGGTTCATATGGTTGTTCCAAGCAAGCTTCTACCTTGGTTCCTCCAAGTGTGTTTGATGTTCTTTTGGATAGCTTTGGGGAGAAAGTTTTCAAGTTGAAGATCAGGTTATCTGCCTCATAAAGAAGATGAATAGGATTCCAGGTTTTCTGCGTCACTAGGAAGGTGAAAAGAATTCTAGGTTCTCTGGCTCACTAGAAAAGTGAGAAGGATATCAGATTCTCTGCCACATTATGAGGGTGAAAAAGATTTTAGGTTCTCTATCTCACCCAAAAGGTGAAAAGAATTCTAGGTTCTCTGCCTCACCATGAGGGTGGGAAGAATTCAGGTTCTTAGCCACATGATGGAAGGGTGGAAGTGATTTTGTAAAAGCTTCTACGCTTTATTGTGGGAGCTAAAGGAGAGACAATAAAGATTTGGTGTAATATCTGGAGATGATGACTCTAAGGAGTGGACGTAGGTTAAAGTTTGATGGAACCACTATAAAATTTTTGATATGTTTGTTCTTATTTTTTTTTTCAAATTTTTATTTATTGTTTTAATTATTACCAATATATAATTTTTACTTGGTATAATTCTAATATCTTTTTATTAGGTCAAAAAGAATAATAAAAAATCACCTTTACAAGTTTTTGGCTTAAAATCTAAAAATCAAAATATTTCTTTCTTGTGAGTTATTCTTTAAAATAAAAACTAGATTGCCTTTGAAAATTTGTGTTGGTAAATTATTCTTAAAAAAGAGAAAAATTTTAAAAAATCAATTCAAACCCCTTTTGGTGTGCTTAGGGCAGTTTCACACCCCATTTGGTGTTCTTAGGGCGGTTCAATAAGGTTTAATAACCTCTCTTGAACTTTCAATTAGTATGAGAGCGGGTCTTAAAATTAGTGATTTAAAAATCTTAAAAAAAATATCAAATGACACATTTTGGAAATAAGAATATTGCGAAGGATTATTCAATAACTCGTCAACCATTATTTGATAATATTCCAATTATTTTGAAAAATCAGTCTGCCCATGTATTTATAATCAATTGATTTTTTCATGTGGTATATGGTACAAGAAGATTATTTTGCACCATTTAGATTTATTAATTATATTCAAATTGAAACACCATTTAATGAATGGAGTAATGGAGATAGAGATCTTGTACAACTTAATGCTAAATGCATAAACTATTTTTTATGTGCACTTAAATATGAGGATTACATGAGAGTCTCTACTTATACCATTTGAAGTTTGATTTGGGATAAACTGTGCATCACATATGAAAGAACTAATGAAGTCTAACAATCCTATCCAAATCTTTTACTCTATAAATATTATCTTATGTATGAAATCTAGTGAATCAATTTCTAACACGTAGACTAGGTTCACAATAATAGTGATATTTTTGCATGCTCTAGGAAGAGAATTATCAAACTTAAAAAATATTAATAAAATTCTTCATTGTTTGCCTAATTGATTTGATGCAAAATTCATTACTATTTCAGAATCTAAACATTTAAATGTTTACTTTATTGATAATCTACTTGGATCTCTGATTCCTTGCAAGAAAAATGTGAGCCAAAGATTTTTGGATGCAGGTGACAGGAGGGAAGAGAATACTATGGCATTGAAGGCTGATGATTTTAATAGCAACACTCTGCAGCTGAAGAAGATGATGATATAACATTGATGACTCAGCAATTCAAGGGCTTTTTGAAGAAAAAGTAAAGATGTCATCAACAACAGAATAAATATAAATTAGGTAAAAGTACTAAAGTTTTCTTTGTCACTATCTATTTTGAATATATGAAACTAAGACACATGAGATTTGACTGCTCAAAAGTAAAGACTCACCCTACTAAGGAGAAGGGTGAAGAAAAATTCAATACCAAAAAGGGAAAGTAGAGGATGCAAAAACCCTTTTGTGTAGACTCTACCTTAGATTCATCAGAACATAATGCAAAGAAGGAGAAAACAAATTTGTGTCTTATCACAAATGATAATCTTGATCATTCTGATCAAGGTGAGGTATGCCAACTAACTCATAATGAGTAGTTTATTATTTTTGAAAAAAATTCATAACTCATATAGGGAGTTAAAGAAACTGCACTCTAATTTTAAAAATGAAATTTTTAATATGAAATGTGAGCATGATTTTTTAGTTAAAGAGCTTGCTAATCTTAAATCTGAGCATATTTCATTTGACAAAGAACATTCTTTTCTTTTAGATGAATTTGATGATTTGAATAAGAAACATGTTAAACTAAGCAAATCGCATGAATCCTCAAAATCTAACATATTGAACTAGATAATGCATTTAAGGAATTAGAAACACTTGCAACTAAATTAGACTATAGTGAGCATGCATTGAAATTTGAATTTGAAAGCTTTAAGAATGCAAATGGGGTTTTGAGAGAAAAATTTTTTGCACTTCAAAATAATAAACCGCCGCCTACACTAGTACAATGGTATAAGGTAAAAACACAACATGCATCTTATATCCCCAGAAGGAGGCACTACAACTCACATAGATTGGTGAATCCATATCTAGGTGTTAGGTGCTATTCTTGAGGCATGGTAGGATATATATAGCCTGCACTTACACTATATACCATATAAAACATCTAGTATGGAGAAAAAAATCATCTACATCATAGTATAACATGTATTTTTTTCATCCATTAAAGCATATGGTGGAACCTAAACTCACTTAGGTTCTCAAATCTAACCTTTGATTGACTTTGTTGGGATGCTCTCACAAAAGGTTTAGTGGGAGTATGTGGTACTTGGACATTATATGTTCATAACACATGACTGGAGATGTTAAGTAATTCCTTATACTGGAGGCTAAGGCAAGAGACAAGGTTATTTTGGGAGATTTCACCACCAAGAAAGTTGCGGGTTCAGGAATGATTAATAACTCTAAAAATTATTATTATCGAAAATATTTTACTAGTAGATGGATTGAAACATAACTCACTAGCATTTGTCAATTGTGTGATAAATGATATGACATAAAACTTTTATCTATTAAATATTTAATTAGTTTAAATAAAAAATTTGCCAACTAACTAGTAGATGCAAAGAAGGAGATAACAAATTTGTGTCTTATCACAAATGATAATCTTTATCATTCTGATCAAGCTGAGGTATGCCAACTATCTTATAATGAGCAATTTATTATTTTTGAAAAAAATCATAACTCATATAGGGAGTTAAAGAAATTGCACTCTAATTTAAAAAATGAATTTTCTAATATGAAATGTGGCATAATTTGTTAGTTAGAGAGCTTGCTAATCTTAAATCTGAGCTTATTTCATTAGACCAAGAACATTATTCTCTATTAGATGAATTTGATGATTTGAATAAGAAACATATTAAATTAAGCAAGTCACATGAATCCTCGAAATCTAACATATGGAGCTAGATAATGCATTTAAGGAATTAGAAACACTTGCAACTGAATTAGACCATAGTGAGCATGCATTAAAATTTGAATTTGAAAGCTTTAAGATTGCAAATGGGGTTTTGAGAGAAAAAATTTATGCACTTCAAAATAATAAATCATCGCCTACACTAGTACGATAGTATAAGCTCAAAATACAGCATGCCTCTTATATCCCCAGAAGGAGGCACTATAACGCACATAGATTGGTGAATCCATTTCTAGATGTTAAGTGCTATTCTTGAGGCATTCTAGGATACATAACCTGCACTTACACTATATAACATAGAAAACATCTAGTATGGAGAAAAAATCATCTAAATCAAACTATAACATGTAATTTTTTCATCCATTAAATCATAAGATGGAACCTAAACTTACTTAGGTTCTCAAATCTAACCTTTGATTGACTTTGTAGGGCTGCTCTCAAAAAAGGTCTAGTGGATATGTGGTACCTGTACTGTGGATGTTCACAACACATGATTGGAGATGTTAATTAAGTAATTACTTATACTGGAGGCTAATGCTAGAGACAAGGTTATTTTGGGAGATTTCACCACTAAGAAAGTTGCGGGTTTAAGAATGATTAGTAACTCTAAAAATTATTATTATCAAAAATGTTTTACTAGTAAATGGATTGAAACATAACTTACTAATATTTGTCAATTGTGTGATAAATGATATGACATAAAATTTTTATATATTAAATATTTAATTAGTTTAAATAAAAAATTTATTTTAGAAGTGTTTGATTTAAAAAGTTGATTTTGAGTTTGAAAAAGGATTACTTTTTTTTAGGAAAGTTTAATTTTTGGAATTACTAGTTTTAAAATTGAATACGTCATTATGAATGATATATAGCCTCAGAAGGCGAACATTTCATTCTCTAATGGGTTCAAATTTAGAACTTTGAATTCATTATGGTTATCATAGTCAAACTCAGAAAAAAATTACATATGACCCTAGAGGATCAAAATGAAATTTAATCAAGTGTTTGACTATGTTAGTTTGGATAAGAGATCATTAATTTTATAATCAAAATAATAATAATAATTGATGTATCTCTATGAGAAAAGAAGATATCAATCACTATTGATCATTTGAGAATGACGATAATGATCATTAATTTTAAATTTCTCAAAAAAGATTAATTGAAATTTTAAAAAATTGATTTTTGAAAAATTAGTTATGAGTTTTAAATCTCATATAAGCGCAAGCTTCTTATAGTTAATTACATTGTAGGAAATTGAAATTATCTAAAAATACTCTCAATTGAAATAGCGGTAAAAAGTTTATTTAAGATTTCAAAGCTTGATATCAAAGGATATAAGGATTGGGAATTTTAATCGAGAATGGGTCAAATTTGAACACTTATTTTTTGAGTCAAAGAAGAAAAAGTAGGAGGTGTCTTGAGATTCTTAATTACTTTAGAATTACCCTAGCTTATCCTAAATATTGGGCTTAGATTTGATTGAAGGAAATTGAAGTTTAAATGATCAATTTTATTAGAAAGTTGGGAATAAATTCCTGAAGGTTGAGGTCTTATAGCTTGAGCTTTCCTCAGAATCTAAGTCTAATTTAGGTACTAAAAATTAGTGATCTGAACCTAACTAATGCAATATAGGATCTGGACTTACCTAGCCTAGATTGGGGAGCCAACTAAACCACTTAGGTGCTTCAAAACCATGAGTCTGATTATTTATTAAAGAGTGGTTAAGGATATTGATTATATTAAGTATGAGGAATCGGGGCCTGCATCTAGATCAGATTCCTAATTATCCCCTTAACTTATATTGGGTGAAATGAAACTTAAAAAAATGCAATTAAAGTTTTATTTAATTTTTAATTAGTTTTTAATGTAATGCATGCTAGTTTGCTCAATTAAATGCTTAAAATAAAAAATAAAGAAATTTTAAAAAGGCTTAAAAATAGAATTTTCCCTAAAATAATACACAGATTTTGCTTGAACGATCCGGACCCTCATAGGCCAGGTGGTCTGTTAGAATTTGCAGGTGGGGAGGTGCCTGACAAAGGAGAGAAAATACATTAATATGCTATGCAAACTCCTAGCGGTCCTGTGCTTACTTCTTAAATTTATTAAAGTTGTTATATTATCTTAAAATTTTTAATTTTATTTTAGTAGAAATAGTTTTAAGTGTGTCCTCATGAGCCTCTGATCGAATTCCATGCTAAAATAAAGATCAACATGCAAGTGCTAAAGAAACTATGAAAAGTAGGCAATCCTAACATAAGGAAAACATATCAATCAATTAATCAATTAAATTAATTAAATAAATTCAAAGTCCATGTGGTAAGTACCACTTAATATTACAACCCGGGGTCTACAAGAAAGGTAAAGTGGATGGGCACCACTGATTATAACTCGGATTCTACTCCTAAGACTCAAGTTTCTTTGAGAATGGGTCTTCTTGCTCTTCACTTCTTTATCGTTGTATGGGGCTCCTTGGATCATCGGGTATGGATATCCAAATAAAAAGAAACTCCCCCTCAAAAGGGGTTTTATCTTTCCTCTTTTGATTTTTTAAAGTCATCCTAATTTGGATCTCCAATGGAGAGGGACTCTCCCCTAAGAGATGTCCCTTTCTCTTTGGATTCCAACCCAGATGTTTAAATCTCATTTCAAATTATCACTTTAAATTATAACATAATTATATCAAATTACATTTGAATGAAAAGTAAAATCTAGACTCAACAACATGTAGGATTATCCTAAGCAATTATAATCAAATCATCTCAAGCAGTTAAAATTTAAAATTAAAATAGTTAAATCATAGTCATGCTTGGATATGCTCTTTTAATTTAAAGGGCGTCTTAGCAAATTTTTGAAGCACATGTAAAAAATATCATTAATTAAGCTTAATTATTTTTTCCCTCTTTAATTTTAATACCTTGTATGAGCATGACCACTTGTATAATATTGAATTAGTATAAATCATCCATAACCAAAGGGTAGATTTAATGCATAATCAATAACATCATAGAGTGTAGAAATTAAATAAATAATCTCATCAACATTAATAAATAATATATAGTGAAAACTCGAAAACCTAGCACACTATAGAACAATAAACATTGGCCTAACCTAGATCTAGAGTTGGTTGTCCTAGAAAACCATCTAAAGTATGTGAGGTAGGATGTGTAGCTTGGATATGTCCTATATAGGATATTTGATTGAAGTTGCTTGATGTTTTGATTGCTTGTAAGACTTAAGATAATATTTAATTAAAATTTAAATCTTAATGACTTAAGATTAATTTTTAAATATGTTTTAAAGGTTGGGTGATTACTACTTTTATTAAACCAGGGCAATGAAATTTATTTTACCTTATTTGGGCCCAAGTTAATAGCCTCGTAGGCCCAAATTACCTTGTAGATTAATTTTAATTAACATTGATTGGTTACTAGTTTTAAATTTAACTTAAGGTTTTTTATATTTTTTAGTGATTTTTGAATTTTAGGATTTTTTTAATTAAGGGGTCAAAATTTGACTTTTTGATTAAGCTTAATTTCTAAAAAGTTAATATTTTTGTAAAATATTAGACTTTAAGATGATAAGCTAGACACTAAGTTTTCTAGATTTAGATTTTTTTTTTTATATTTAGTTATGTAGGTTTAAAGTTTTTACTCAAAATTTGGACTAAAATTTGACCAAATTATTGATTTTTAACTTTGACTGAATTTTGAAGTTTTTTTTATAAATATTAGATTTTATTTTTAATTGAATGCCTTTGAGTTTGTTCAATTAGAATTTTTTTGGAACTAGTTATAATTTTTTAAAGTTTGAGTATTTATATGAATTTTTTTAACTTGATTTAATTAAGGGGTTCTTTTTATTGATTTTGCTTCAGATGATCTCCTAACTCCTTAAAATTAACTCTAGATGCTAGGTATTTGAGAAGTTTTTAAAAATTTTAATTATTTTTAATTAATCAAATATTAATTTTATTTAAAATTTCAGGTTGGAATTAAAGTCTAGTCAAGGTTGTTTTATTTTTATTATGTTAAGGATTTAATTCCAATTAATTTGTGTTATTGTTTGCATTTTTTGTTGGTGGAATTTTAAAAATGGGTTTTGAAAATATTAGTTTTCTTTGGAAATCTTAAGATTGACTTTTAGATTCGAATCTTGAGATTGAACATCCTATTAGAGAAATTATACCACTTTGAGAAGTGGATATAAAATTTCATAATAGGATTCAAATCCAAAATTATAAATCCTACTTTGAATATCATAACCAGATACGAGATAGAATCACATATGAACTCGAAAGGTCAAAATGGAGTTATATCTAATTTTTAGTTGTGATATTTTATGTAGACTATCATTAATCTTATGCCCGAAAATTTTATAGATAAATGATATTTCTCCCTTATGGGAGGGGATATCACTATTTAGTAATTATTCGGGCATGACGATAACTATCGCAGTTGATTAAATTTTTCCAAAGAACACTAATTTAAGTTTTAAAGATTTCTTTTGGGAAATTAAGTTTAAATTTTAATTTTGAAATTAAATAGACCATTAGGGATGATATACCGCCTTAAAAGGCGGAGATAAAATATCTTAACGGGTTCAGACTCAGAATTATAGATTTTCTCTTAGCTATCATAGTCTGATTTAAAGGGAACCGCATATGACCCCGAGAGAGTCAAAATGAAGTTTAGTCTAAAATCAAACTATAATAATTAAGAGAAAAAGGGATTGTTAATTTCATATTTAGATTGATGCTAATATACGACAAATCTCTTTGGAGAAAGAGAGTATCGTCCATTACTTACTATATGAATATGACGATGACGATCATTTCAAAGTAGATTTCCCAAAAGAAATATCAAATGAATTTTGAAAATCAATTTTAAAAATTAATGTGGGTTCTAAATCTCCTACGAGCATAATCTCTTATAGTTAATTACATCATAGGGAGACAAAGTCTCCTACGAAAAACTCTCGATTAAAATAATGAAAAAATTCTGTAAAAGATTTTCTAGAAGTGATATCAAAGGAAATGAATTTTTGGAACTTCAAAGGTGAATGAATTAATATTGAACACTTATTAACAGGCTCAAAGGAAGAATAGTAGGGACATTTTGAGATTTTGGAACCATCTGGAAGTGTCCCAACTTAGTCTAAGTGTTGGGCTTTATATTTTAGACTGAATGGAGATTTAATTAAAGTTGAGCTTCATATTAGAAATTTGAGATTATATTCCTAGAGGTTGGGGTCTTATAATCAAAGATTTGCCCAAATCCTAAATTTAATATTGGACACTAGACCACAGTTATCCAAACATAACTAATACAGTGCAAGATCTGGACTTACCCCGTACTGGATTCGGGAGCCAGCTAATCACCTAATCGATTTAAAATAGATGAATCCAGTCTTTTTATGAAAGAGTGGTAGGGATGTTTTCTTTAAAGTTTTGAAGAGCTGGGGCTGACATCTAGAGATTTTCATAATCGGTCCCTTTGACCTATGTTGGGTGAAAAATGCTAAGGACAAATGCAATTAACATTTTGACTCTATTAAATCTATTTCTAATGCAATGCATGCTAGTCGAAATCTTCAAATTATATAAGCTTGAAAGTTAAAAAAGGGTTAAAAATAGTTTTTTAGAAGACTGGACTTCCCTAGGTCCGACACCTTATCCTCATAGATCAGATTATCTGGATCCTACTCGAGGGTGGGGAAGGGTCTAAAGTAAGGAAAGAAAGAATGCAAAAATATGCATGCGACCCTAGGGTCGATCCTCGGCTAATTCCCTAGATTTGTTATGTTTCTATATTATTTAACTCCTTAAATTTTAAACTTTTTTATTATGAGTATAAAACTTTTAACACCCTTATGAGCCTCACGTATCTAGAAAAAAATAAAAGCGGCACACAAACACCAAAAAATGAGGAAAAATAGGTAATCCAAAAGGCAATCATATCAATACATGAAATATAAATGAATTAATTAATAAATGTTCAAATATAAATGAATTAATTAATAAATGTTCATATGCAAACTACTTTGCTTATTACAAACTAGGGTATACAGAAAGTAAAGTGGTCGGGCACCACTGACAATAACCCAGATTCTAGTCCTAATAAAGACGCAAATGATTTTGAGTGGGATAGTCCTTGTCTTCAGTTCTTCAGTCCTCTTGTCCTTCCAGCTCCTTGGATCCTTCGTAGTAGGATACCTAAATGGAAAAGAGGGCTCTTCCTTTAAGGGGAAGTCCGCTCTTTCCACTTTGGGTGTGAAAAGATGATCTAAATTTGGATCTCCAAATAGAAAAGGGCTATCCACCTAAGAGGTGTCAATTTTTCTTTGGAATCCAACCTTTGGATCCATATATCCCATCTCAAAGCTCTACTTTCACAACACTTAACTTTTGCACAAATTATATATAATATCAAATAAAATTCTAGACTCTTCTGCAGGATTATCTTAAGCATTTAATAAATAAATAAAAAAATCCCAAGCAGGTATATATGAATATACAAATAAATAAATAAACACACTGGCCACGCTCTTTTTATTAGTTGGGGGGCTTAGCAACTGAAGCACGTGTGTAAACATATTTATAGTTGATTTTTTAGCTCCCTTTTTATTACCCTGCATGAGCATGACCACCTACAAAAAACTCAGTGAACATCTAGATCATTCCAATCCTAAGGGTATTATAGTGGTCAAACACATCAATCATCCATAAAGTGCAGTAAAAGTAAGCAAATACAGTAGGTGTAATTATCCATAACATGCACTAAAGCCATAAAAAATTCAAAAAATAGTAGAAAAGTAAACATTGGCCTAACCTAGATCTAGATTCGGTTGTCCTAGTAAATCATCTAAAGTGTGTGTAGAAGGTCGTGTGGTTGGAGTTGATCCTAAGATGGGTAGTTAGTTAGAGTTATTTAAAGTTATAAATTTGTTAAGACTTAAGGGGAGATTTAGAATAGAGTTTAAATATTAATATATTAAAAATTTATTTAAATATGTTTTAAAGGTTAATAATTACTACCTTTATTTCACACCGAGGCCATGAAGTTTATTTCACCTTCCTTGGGGATAAGCGAGTAGCATCGTAGGCTTGGGTTACCTAGTAGTAATCGGGGTTAATTAAGTTAATTTAGTTGATTAGGATTAAAGGTGGATTAATAATAAAAAGGTTAGTTACTGATTTTAGAAAGTTAGTTAAGCATTTTATTAGAAGGTTCTGTAACTATCAGGAATTATCAAATTTTTGGAAATTATCTTAATGGGTTAATTAGGGGGTTGAAAGTTAAAATTTTAAAATTAAGGTTAATATTGAAGGTTTCAGATTTTTAACAAATATTAGACCATAATACAAGTTGTTAGAATGTTAGCACGCTTAATTCGGAGTTTTTTTTATGAAAAGTTATGAATTTTAAGAGTTTTGATCTCATTTTGACACGAGTTGACCAAATTTTTTACTTTGACTAGATTTTGGAGGTTTGTCATTTTTAGAAAATACTAGATTTTAATTAGATTAATTAGCTTTGAGTTTGATTGATTTGAAATTTTCTATAATTAGTAATAAATTTTGAAAGTTTGGGTATTTAGTAGAGTTTTTTAATTATCTTAATTAGAGAGTCTTTTTTGTGATTTGAACCCAAACTAGTCACAAAAGCCTTGAACTCAACCCAAAGGTAAAAAATGATCTAAGGAGAGATCAACAAGTGTTTAAGAATTTTTTGGGATTTTTAATTATTTTTAATTAATTAAATTGATTAAACACTAATTTCTAGTTAAAATTCAATTAAGGTTGCATTTGATGTCAAATTAATGGGGGTTTTAATTTTTTTACTGGTTTGGGGTTGAATTAAGGTCAATTAGGGTCTAAATGGGCACCAAATTTAATAAGAATTTTTAATGGATTAATTAGGGCTCTAAGTCAATTCTAAAGAGGAATCTTTTTGGCTCCTAATTGGTGGACTAAATGGGCCCCAAATTTAGTGTAACTTGGACCATGAGATCACCTAATCTTAGGTCCTAAAAACACTAAATTTGAACTCAAATGGAATTTTCTAAGGTTGCTAACCAAGCAACCTAATGTGATCTCTAAGTCACCTTAGAAAAATCCTAGGGAGCTATCCTAGGGTCAGTTTGGGGCAAAATCACTAGCCATAAACTCCTTATGCTAAACAGTATCATCACATTTAAAATCAATCCCTGGTTCTCATTGGATAGATCATAATTCTAATTTGGATTTAACAGTCAAACCATGACCCTTAAATCAAAATTGGTAAGAAAATTCCCTTTAACACTTCAAACACAGGAGGGGAAATTTGGGCATGTCAGAGATATGCCCAAATTCACTCTCCCAAAGTACCAAGCCCTGATGACTTCAAATTAATAAGAAAATACAATAATAGACATAATATTCAAACTAAAACTAAACCCTGTATAGATGCAATTATGGCATGGGTCCATAGGGCTTTTATAGATCTCTCTGAGATCTTTCTAATGAGCTAAAAACACCTAATTTGGTCAAGTGGACTGAGAGATCTAAATTTTTGAAGTTTCTCCCAATTTTCTATGAAATTAATCTCCAATTACCTAGTCAGCCAATGCTTTATATGCGGCGTGTTACAATTTACTGGGCAATCATTAGCGGCTGACGGGATAATAGTCGGGTTAGCCATAGCCACTGGATGAGAGATTGGACGGTTCAGATTAAATGGCCTCCAGGACCATGGGATCTAATCCGCACTATTGATCAAAATCAACGGCTAGGATTATCTCTTTAACCTCCTGCATGGACCCAAAGCCGTAGAGCTATTCCGGTGTGATACGAGCGATCCCACCGATGAACTTTGATGAAATTTCACAGGGAGGATATGGAGAACGGGAACCTTCTATCCAATGATGGAAATTCATTGTGTTGAAGGTTTCCTTCACACTTGACTAGACTACCTATCTAGAGAGCTCGGAATCAAGATATTACCATAGTGTAGGTCTCAACAGATGAGCTTCACAATTAGGAAGCTTCAGAGGATGAAGGTGAGTAGATCTCCTTCAAACATTGGGACCAGAGGATGGTTAGAGGCATGATTTGGAGCAGAACGTAAGATGCTTTCATTGGAGTTTGCTCGAACTAATAAACGAGAGTGACTGGGAAGCTAGGGAATGAGAGAGGAAACTCAAGAGAGCTATAGGGGACATTTTTGAATGCTTTGGAGCGAATGATGGCCTATGGAATGAGTTGCCCTATTCAGCTCACTCCCATGCGCTCGAACAGCTATGATTAACTGGCATGGACCTTAGATGGATGCTAGGTGGAAGGGGACATCCTCCTAGAGGGATTGTGAGCCTAAAACTGGAGAGCTCAGCCTTTGAAAGGCTTTGAGTCAAGCTCAAAGTGGGCGGACCACCAGAGTTCAGACTCCATTGGTTCCATCCATCACCAACTAGGGTCTGAGTTGAGTTGACCTAGAAAAGGTGATGGGGACATGCAGAGCTTAAGGGTGAGCTCAATTGGGCCTGGGGGAGGTTAATTTGATCGGGTAACTCAGGTTGACCCAAACCTCCTCGGTTTGGGTCAAATTGGGCTCAGCCAGGTCAGGCCAGACCCTAGGCTTGATATAGGAAATAGGTATGGGTCTAGTCCAGCCAATACAAGTGGCAATTGGGTTTGAACTATCTTAGATTGAAAGTGGCTCGGGTTGACCCAAACCTACTCAGTTTGGGTTGAATTAGGCTCAACTCGGGTCAGGCCAGACTCTGGGCTTTATATGGGAAATAGGTACTGGTTTGGTCCACCTAATACAAGTGGTAATTGTGTTTGAACTGGCATAGGCTTGAAAGTGGCTTGGATTAATGTGATTTTGGGCAATTTGAGCTAGCCCAAAAGTTGACCCAAGTCAACCCAAGGCTTGGGCCAGCTGGGGAAGATGTGTTGGACCTAGGGCCACCTAGTGGAGGTGTTGTCCAGTTTCAATTGAGCTTAAGGTAGGAGTTGGCTCAATCCCAAGTGGTTTTGGCCACTTTGGGTTAGCTTGATTCGACCCAAGTTGATTCAATGGCTGGGCTGGCTATGGAAGATGTATTGGGTCAAGGGAGACCCGAAGACACCTTGGCTTGGATTCATTTTGGCTAGGATTGAAAAATGGCTCAAAGGGTCCTCTCCTTGGGCACTTGGGTCAAGCCCAATGGCCAACCCAAGTGAACCCAAGACTTGGGTTTCCAAGAGGGGTCTCTTGGAAGCCTAAGGGGTTACCCCGACTAGGTTGGAAGAAAGGGAGTGTTTGGGTCATTTGGTCAAATTTGGTTGACTTGGTCAACCAAGTTGACCCATGACCAAGAGTTAGATCCATTGAATTTAGTTTGATCACATAAACCTAATGGATGGGGTTTCAAAGTCTAGAAAGGTTATTTTGGTTAAATAACCTGTTTATGCTCTTAATGGGTCATGAGGTCAAACTAGGTTGACCATGTCAAGTAAGTTAATTCATGGGTTAATGTTGGGTCTAATAGATCCCAAACGATGTTTAAAAAGGTTTGAAGAAGATTTCAAAGGTGAATGAAGTTAAGTCAATTTGAATTTTGGTCAAAAGTCTAAAAATCCACTTAAAGGGCATTTTGGTCATCTTGGCTTCAGGTCAATTCAGGGTGAAAATGAATCCAAAAATGAAGATTAATGCTTAACAAGTCAATATTAAGGGCTTGAAAGGAATCAAATGGTTTGGAGGGGACTCCAAGGTCATATTCTAATGTGTGATAGGTTCAATGGCCTGTCATAAATATTTAAAGATTTTACAGCCTTTGGAACTGAATTTAGTTTATGGATTAGAGACATCAAATTGAGCTCAAAGTTGGAGGGCTAACCCCATAGACATATCTTATCAATATGCAATTGATAGATCCTAAATTAGACGTCAATTGACTTAGTTTCAATGTGACAGAAAAATCAACCATAAGGGGTTTCAGGACCTGAGTCCTTAGTATTGGATTGATCTAAGAACTAAGTTGATCATAAGGTCTCGGAACTAGAAGGATCCTAAGATCTAGAGTCAAGGGGAACCTAGGGTCCAGGGTTTCCTAGGGTCTAGAGTTCAGGAAGGGGTCGAAGTGGCCTCATACAGAAATGAGGTCAACAAATTGACCCCCAATATATGTAGTAGAAGAAACTTCTACTACACATATTGGCGTTGAATGAATGTCAATTTTGAATAGAATTTTGGAAGTCTAAGGAAGGGCATGACCCAACCTTGGGTCTAGAGGATATTGATAGAAGACTTACTCATAATAGACAAATTAACTATGATGATTATGTCGGGAGGAATCTTGCTCCACACAGAGGACCAAGGCTGGAGGGGAAACTAGGATGGTGCCACGAAGGGCGTACTGCACCACTAGGGGATGGTTATGTGGGGAGGAAACTTGCTCTACACATCAGACCTAAACTGAGAAACTAGGATGGTGCCATGAAGGTCGTACTCCACCACTAGCGGATGGTCTATGGGGAAGAAACTTGCTCCACACAGAGGACCTAAATTGGAAAACTAGGATGGTGCCATGAAGGGCGTCCTCCAGCACCAGCGAATCTAATCCCAGGGAAAGGGAAGACCCAGCCCCAAGGAGAAGATGAATGAACTAGAATGTTGAGAAGTATAAGAGAGCGTGCTGAACTGGTTTAAAACTTGCAAAAGAAGGAAGACAAAAAGAAAATTTTATTGATTTGATAAAATGAGCTACATCAAGCATAATACTTCTCAAGGAAACACCCATTGACAAGCAACATCGGGTAGTTTCCCTTACAATCTACTAGTTAATACGAGCATCCTTCGTAGATTGTCTCTACAATGAAGGGTCCTTCCCAAGTTGGTTCAAACTTCCCATTGATCTTTTGGTGGGCTAAGATAGGCCTCCAAAGAACCAAGACCAAGTCTCCTACTTGGAAGATCCTAGGTCGCACTAACTTCACATGAGCCTGAACCATTTGGGCCTTATATGACTCTAGACTTTATTGAGCTTCGAGACGTCATTCTTTAAGGCCTTTAAGTTTTTCTAATCAGAGTTTTACATTTTGCTCATTTGTGATTTGATTTTGGACTGCAATTCTGAGAGGAGGAATTTGTATTTCCAAGGGTAGTACGACATCAGACTCATACACTAGTGCAAATGGAGTTGATTAGGTCAAGGTTATAAGTGGTTTGATAGGCCTACAGAGCTTCCACCAATCACTCATCCCATTATCGTTTTTTATCATTAAGCATCTTTTTGATAATTTGCACCAAGGTCTTATTGAAGGCCTTAGCCAATCCATTAGCTCGGGGGCAATAGATTATTGAGTATCTCTAATCAATGCTTTGGCGTCTTACAAAACTATTAATTTTTGTAGACTTGAATGCAAAACTAGTATCAGATATAATTCTGCGAGGTATGCCTAATAAATATAAATGATATGGTCATGAAAGAACTTTAAAACATGGTGTGATGTTACATTATGCAGGGGAATTGCTTTCGCCTATTTTGAGAAGTAATCAGTCGTAGCTAAATGAAGCAATGACCTCTCGAAGAAGGAGGGTTAATCGACCCGATAACATTTGTACCCCAAATTTTGAAGGGCCACGAAGCTATTTTGGGGTGCAAGACATTAGGCCGCTGATGTAAAACCACATAATGAACCTGACATTGATAGTAATGTTTCGGGATATTAATGCAGTCGTAAATCATTATTGGCTAGTAAATTCCAAGTCTTTTGATTCTCAACTTCATTTTTGGACCCAATTGATGTGCATTGCATAGTCCAGAATGTACTTCATTAATGATTTTTAGGGCTTCTCGTTTATCTAAATAACATAACCACATTTGATTGAATGATCGACGATACAACGTGTTGTTGACTAGTGTATATGATAGGGCATGATTCTTAACTTGGTTAATGAGAAACTTATCTCGGGGAAGTTTTCCCTCTTGAAGGTAGTCAATCAGCAGTTGCCTCCAATCTCCCTCTTCGTTAGTTGTCAAAGAGGTAGAAAAGATCTGAAGAGGTTGCTTGTTGATGTATTCTAAGTCTATAGGGTAAAGGGCTTTACGACCCTGAATCTCTATAGGGATGGAATCTTCCTCCGGACATGTGAATTCCTTTGCAAGCTTTGCTAAGGCATCTGTCGCAGAATTACTTTCATGGGGAACCCTATACAGAGTTATGATAGGAATCTGCTCAAGCAAGTGAACGATGTATTGGTGGTATTTTAAGAGATTAAGATTCAAAACCTTATAAGTTCCTGCAACCTGGTTGATCACCAATTGAGAGTCACCAACTTTAATCTCCCTTAAAATTGCAAGTTCCAAATCAGTTATCAAAACTTCATACTCAGCCTCATTGTTCATGCAAGGCTCTGATAAATGGTAGGAAAAGTGCATCATTCCCTTATCTAGCATTATAAAATTAGGCTAAATCCAGCGTTTTCACGGATCGTAGATTGTTGGGTTGCATCCCAGCGAGAGGATGCTGCACCATCAAAATGCAACTCCCATATGGTATCTTCAAATTCCCTTAAACTCATGATTTGTTTGTCAGGTAAATCATCATTCAAAAGAGAATCTGCCGGCAGTGGGTGTGCTGCTAGAAAGTCGATAACGACCTACCCTTTCATAGCATGGAGGGGAATGAAAGTAATCTTAAATTGGATTAATAACATAAACTATCGAGCTAGGTGTATTGACAATATAGGTCAGGTCATAAGATATTGCAAAGAATTAACTGTAGAAATTAAACTAATTGAGTGGGAAAGTATATAATGCCTTAGTTTTTGAGCTGCAAAAACCAAAGTGAGATAAAACTTCTCAATTGATGGATATCAAATTCCAGTAGGCAAAATTCTTTGGCTAAGATAATAGAGTGCATTCTCCTTCCCTTCATCATTATCTTGGGCTAATAGGGCACCTAATGATTCATCTAAGGCTGCAGTGCAGAGGATCAAAGGTTTCCCCAAAATAGTGGCTGTTAAAACTAGCAGATTAGAGAGGTATTGCTTAATATCATTAAAGGCATTCTGACACCTCTCGTCCCATATGAATTTAGTGTCCTTCTTGGAAAGGACAGAGAAGGGTTGACATCTTTCAGAAAGGTTGGAGATAAACCTCCTTATATATGCCAACCTACCTTGAAGAGACCTTAACTGAGTAAGGCTCCTATGAGGTGGCATATCTAGGATGGCTTCGAATTTTACAGGGTTAATTTAAATTCCCCGAAGCCTCACTACAAATCCTAAGAATTTCCCTCAAGTGACACCAAAGGCACACTTCAAGGGGTTCATTTTCAAATCATAGCGGCACAAATTTTAAAAAATAACCCTTAAGTCATATAGGTGAGCCTCTTTAACTTTACTCTTGACAACTAAATCAATGATATAACACTCAACTTGATTATGGATTAAGTCATCAAAGATATGAGTCATGGCCCGCTGGTAAGTCGCCCCAACATTTTTTAGGCCAAATGACATTACCTTATAACAAAATATTTCTATAAGAATTTTGAATATAGTGTTTCTCTCATCTTCTAGGGCCATCTTAATTTGGTTATAACCGAACGAGCCATCCAAAAAGGAGAAAATAACATGTGAAGAGGCAATGTATACCATAAGTTTGGGCATAGACAAAGGGACTTCATCCTTGGGACATACCTTATTCAGGTCCTTATAGTCGACACAAATCTGAATTTGACCATTCTTCTTTTGAACTAGTACAACGCTAGCCACCAACGATAGGTATTGTTCCTCTCAGATGAATTCGTCTTCGGCTAACTTCTTAATTTTGGAAATGACTTGTTACTCAATCTCCAAGCGCATATGCTGAGTAGCTTATTTAATAAAAATGACATCGTGTTGAATCCTAAGTTTATGGACTAATATGTCAGCGGACAAACCCAACATTTCTTCATATATCCAGGCAAAGTAATCCCTAAACTTTGACAACAGTTGAATCAGATCCTGGGACTCACCGTCACTCAACAAGATGAAAGTTTGCTAGGGATGTTAAGCCCTATAGAACTGGCCCAAAGCTAACCAAGAGGGGGGGGGGGGGTGAATTGGTAATTAAAAATTTCTTTTCTCAAAGAATAAAAAACACAAACCAAAATCACCACAGAAAAATAAAGTGCGGAAATAAAAGCGCGGAAGCAAAAATAAGAGCACAAAAATTTATAGTGGTTCGGTCAACTCGACCTACATCCACTCCTTGAAGGCACCCTCCAAGTATTGCACTACAAAACGTGACTCTCCTTTAGCCCCCACGGCTAGGCGGAGAAGCCCTCACAAGAACCTCCTTTTTGCCACCCGGCAAGGCAGAGAACCTACCTCCTTTTGCTTCCTCCTGAAGTTGGCAGAGAACCATAACCAAAAGCTAACTCCTTACCTCTACCGACCCTTCCATAGACGAGAAACTCTAGACGAAGAACAAGCAGAGCGATCCTTGAAGCAACCCTTATGAATCCCCTCACAAGCTCCCCCTCACAAGATCCTCTCTCTCTCCCTCTCTCTCTTTCTCTCTTCAAGGTCTTCTTAGGTCAAGGCAGCAGCCAAAGGTGTTGAAAAATGTTTAACAAGAGCTCTTAAATAGAAGAGCTTCAAAGGAGCTCATTAATTACAAGTTACAGACAATATCGTCTAGGCCGATATGGACATCGGCCTGGCCGATCAGTATAAATCAAAGAAGATCGGCCAGAGCATCGCCCTGGATGCAAAACAGGACGATTGAAAATTGGCTTGATCGTCCAGGCTAATCTCACGATCATCCTGGCCGATCAGTTCAAATCAGAGGAAAATCATCCTGTCAATAGCCCTGGATACGAGCTGGCCGATGTTTATCGTCCTGAAGTAACTTAAGGTTTTTGAATGGATCGTCCTGGCCGATCCTGCGATCGTCCAGGACGATATGATCGTATCAATCATCCTTAATTACTCCCTTGATTTCCTGAACAATTATGACATAATTTGTGAATATCGTCCAGGCCGATTCTAGGATCATCCTGGCCGATAATTTAAAAATACAGTATACTTTAATTGTCTATGGCGGCAGCTTCTTTTTGTTTTGAGCTTATCGTCCTGGCCGATACACGTATCGTCCAGGACGATTTGTTAATGTCGGCTGCCTTAATTAAGAATCCTTATTTAGACTTTCTGTTTTAAGCTAATCGTCCAGGCCGATCAAAAAATCGTCCTGGCTGATATGAGTAAAAACAGAAATTCTAAGTCTCTCAAGTGTGAGTGTGAAGGGTTACTTAGCATCAGTCTCTTTGACCATTACAAGTAGACTCAAGAAGTGAAAAACAAAAGTACAGACTGACTCAACCCTAAACCTACGCAATCCTGAACTAGCTTCTTCTTGATCGTCCGATCTTCAATTCCTAAAAAGTTAGAAGCAACAAGCAGTCCAAAAAAAAACAGTGTTTGTCAATCATCAAAACATAAGCCATGAAAAATAGATTTGCAACAATCTCTCCCTTTTTGATGATGGCAAACACAAGTAGGAAAATTTAAACAAAAAATAAGTTCATTAGAAAATCAAAGTTACAACACAGCTTTTTCCTACCACACCCTACTCCCCCTTTTGTCATCATAAAAAGAGAGTTCAGAAACAACAGAAAAACATCACAAAAGGCTAACAAGCAAACTACAAAAAGACAGGAAACAAACAATACAAAGTACAAACTAAAATAACGAGGGATCCTGATCATCAGATGGAGGTGGTGGAGGTGGCTGCTGAAAGTAATTGGCAAGTGTGGTAAACTGAGCATTGAACCAGGCGATGTCCTGGTCATGCTGCTGCTGCTGGTGAGTAAGGAAATTGTAAAATTGGGCTAGATCCTCAGCGCGGTGATGCTTATAACGGGCAATATCCTCAGAGTGTTGCTGCTCCTGTGTAGCAACATAGGCGTCAAAACGGGTCTCCCATCGATCAAATCTCTCAATCAATTGATCAACCGGTGAGTGCTGGTGGAGAGGAACAGGGTCAGGAAAGGGAGCGGGAGCGGGAGCCTCCTCCTCTCTAGCCCCCCGAGGTTCCTCAGGGTGGAGACGAGTACTGTGAAGGGTGCTGAAGGAATTGTTTGAGTAGAAGGGAGTTGGGAGGTTTGGTGGAGTAGGATACTGAAGTTGGTATTTGGTTTCAAGGAAATAGGCTATGATGTGTCCTAAGGCTAGATTGGGTTTTCTTTTATGGCCTGGATCACGGATTGTGGTTAAGTGATCAATGTATCGGAAAATTAGGTCCGCAGTATTAAATTTCCTATGAGCCATGATGTAGAAAGTAGTGAGTGAAAGTAGAGGGGTGATGTGGATTCGGTAGCCGGCTTTTGGAATGACGGAGGTGCGAAGGACATGTTGGATTGTCCTAGCATCTTTGACTAAAGAGCTAGTCTCTCCAACATGATAAGGTACATTGGTCTGGCGAAGGAAGTGATTCATCGTGGACCAGTCAAGATCAGGGTCAGAGGCGATTAAGTGTAGCTTATCCCTGGTGGTGGATAGCTATAACAGATCAACACAATCCTGATATGTGATTTTGACAGGGCGTCGATTCACATAGGAGGTCAGGGCTGTGAAGGTAGGGTTGATGCGAAGGTTTGTAAAAAATTCTCGAAGAAACTCTGAATTGAAAGGGAAAGCAAGAGACAGAATGAAGCAAAGGGAGGTGTGAGCGAAAAGATCCATTATCGGGTATGAGATGTTAGCAGGATTGATGATTCTTGAGACAGTTATCCCACATTCTTTGTAACAATGGTAAGCGGCTTCATCTTCTGCTTCCCTGAAACGAGGGTCAATCCTTGCCCTCGAGGAACTCCCAGAAGTTTGTCGGACGCGTTTCCCACCAGCCATAGAGAGGACTAAGCAAAAACACAAGAGGAAAAAGGATGAAGAGTGAAAAATCATGGCTGAAACGGCTTGAATTTAAAGAAACGACCATATCGTCCTGGCCGATCGCAGAATCGTCCAGGCCGATATGGTTCAATAATTATGTACAGGCCGATTGGTCAAAAAGGCAGTTCTATCGTCCGGGCCGATCAGATATCGGCCAGGACGATGCACATAAAATGCATCGGCCAGACAAATATACTATCGGCCAGGACTATCACCATGAGTTCGATCAAATCATCCAGGACGATATAGGATCGTCCACGATGATAAATTACAGCAAGCATAGAAAAAGGTCAGCAGATGGATTTTGAACAGAATTTGTCATATCGTCCAGGATGATAAAAGTATCAGCCAGGACGATGTGACTAGAAATTCAAATCAAGGAAGGAATGGTGATGATCAAGACCCTCAAAAATAAAACAAAAAAAATAGTCAAAACATAGTAAAAAAAAAAACAAAAACACAATGAAAAAATCAAACAAAGAATATTTTTGGATTTTAATTTTTTTTAATTTTTTTTTTGTTTTATGGAGGCATCAAATGAGAATTCTTTTCAAAAGTTAAACTTTTAAAGTTCCAAGAGATCAAGAAGTTTAACAAATACCAATCAGAAGAAGGTAGAATATCTGATTCTGTTAACCCTAGATCGGACATCCTTCAAAGTACAAAATTCTTTTGGAAAACAGAGGCTTAACTCAGAATAACAAAATAGGATAAGAAGATCCATTCAAAACTTGTTTACTAAGAAAATATCTTATATTTAATAAGCCAAAGTAATTTTTCTCAATCATGGAAAAATGAAATCAAGTCTTTGAAAGCATCACATAATCTATGAGTTCTCTAAGTTTTAAGAGTTTTAGCAAAGAGAGGATAGCTTGCATTTAGTGGGCTCATTTTATGCCTCTTGTCACTTTAATTGGCTCTTTGAGCATCTTTTGATTTTTGATACACTTTTGTGTATATAACTTTCTTTTCAATTTGTCTTCATTGGCCTCTTTCCTTTTTAACTCTTGCAAGCTAGAAACTCTTTAATATACCCTTAAAAAAAACTTAGTTGTGAGTATATCATCCAAAATATTAGAGAATATGAGCTCTCTCTCTAACATATGGAAGAACAATTCACAACACAAAATCAAATTCATGTGATAAATGCAATGACAAGATTTCAAAAGCTTGAATGATATCTAAAAACTTTTGCTATTATGCATAAGACAAATTAATATAGCAATATAAGAGAAAGATCTTAAATAAAAAGCCATTGGTTAAACTGAGTTTAGACTTTTGTTTAGAGAAGAAAATCATACCACAAACAAAAAGTCAGAATGAGGGAAAACATCAACAATATTACTCCCTTTAACCAATTTAGAAGAAGCTAAACCCTATCTCTAAAACTCCAATATTTAAAAGTTTGAAAAGATTCATCATATGGAAGGCCAAATTTAAAGAGCAATGTGAAAAACAAAACACATAAAATAGAATAAAAATAAAGCAAACTAAAAACAACACAAAGTGAGTACAAAAACTAGCACAAAAATAAAATAAAAGACACACAAAAACTAAAGATTTCAAGCAAGTGATAAAGCAGTGAGTTTAAGCAATTTTGAGCTGCGAGCCTCCTTATGTCCAGTTATTCTATGCTCCCAAGAGATATTTGGTGAGAGCATTCCTGCAACACTCAACAACAGTCAGATTTAGGAACCCAAACAGGTTTGGGATCCTTCTTAGGAAAAGTAGAATGTAATGCAGATATGGTAAGCTGTGAATCATGCATCTTAGGTCTCCACACCCAATGTGTACTATGGTGAACGGTGCAAGTGTGTGAGATGTGTCATAGCATGCCACATGAGAAACATCTAACTCTAGGAAAAGGGTTTCTTAAATGGTTTGAGTTATAATGCCTCTTCCTAGATTCTGGCTTAGGATTAAAAGTAGTTGTAAACCGATTTTTCTTAATTGTATCCAAATCATTTTGAATCCTCAAGTTAGTTTTCTTTAATGCATCATTCTCAATCCTCAAACTTTTCTCAACCTCTTTTGATTTTTTAAGATCAGAATTAAGAGATGTGTGTGAATCTTTCAATGCATTATGTTCATCAATTAATTCCAAATATTTCTTGTTTATGTCATTAAATTCATCAAGAAGAGCCATGCGATTAGAATCAATTGTTGAATGATCTTTAAGAATGACTTCATACTCTTTCTGCAAATTCACAAGTTGCACTTTTAAGCTAGCATGTGTCTTCTTAAGTTTTTTGTATGATACATGGATTTTTTCACAAATTTCAAACAATTCATCATAGGTTGGTTTACATACCTCTTCCTCATCACTTTGCTCAAGATGATCTTCCCCTATTAAGCACAGGTTCATTGTCTCTTCCTCTGGTTCAGTCTCAGAGGAATCAGTACCAGATTCTGCCCAGAATGCCTTTTGGATTCTCTTCTTCTCCTTTTTCAACTTAGATTTTTCCTCAATCTTTTCCTTGCTCATGTTATCTTAAAGTGTTGGGCAATCGGTTCTCACATGTCCAGGTTTCCTGCATTCAAAACAGACAACATCAGAGGATCCTTTAACATGTTTATGTTCCTTACCTTTTCTCCAATTTTGATGATGCTTTTGTTTCTTCCTTAGAAAGCTTTTGAATTACCTTGTAATGAAGGCAACTTCATCGCTTTCAGACCCGAAAGATTCAGAATCTGATTTGTGCGCCTTTAGTGCAATTATTTTCTCCTTTTTCTTCTCACATGCATCAAGATTTCTTTGATTCACCCCTTGCTCGTAAGCAATGAGTGAGCCAAGTAAGTTATCAATAGAATAGGTGTTCAAATCCTTAGATTCAGTGATTGCAGTGATTTTAGCATCGTAAGACGAAGGCAAGCATCTCAAAATCTTGTTAAGTTTTTCATAGTTTGAAAGTTCTTTTCCTAGTGCATGCAGTGAAGTAACTATCTGAGTAAACCAAGTGTACATGTCAGAAATCGATTCATGAGATTTCATGCAAAAAAGTTCATAGTCATGCAAGAGAATGTTCAAACGGGATTATTTAACTTCATTAGTACCTTCATAGGTGATGCACAATTTATCCCAAATCTCTTTACGAGTTTTACAAGTTGAGACACGCATGTAATTCTCAGATTTTAAAGCACAGAAAAAATAGTTCAAATATTTTGCATTTAATTGAGCTAGATCACGTTCATCAAAAGTCCATTCAGTAAAAAAAACTTTAGTTTTGATGCCATTAATTTCACAAGAAGGTGGAGAATAACCTTCTTGAATAAGCATCCACATGCGATAATCAGTAGATTGCAAAAATATTGACATGCGGGTTTTCCAAAAATCAAAAGGTAGATTATCGAACAGGAGAGTTCGGGTAATAGAATACCCTTCCGTAGTGTTATGATTCCCAAGGTTAGCCATGAATCAAATTCAAAAAATTTTCAAACTTAAATTTTCGAATCCCGCTCTGATACCACTTGAAAGTTCGCTAGGGATGTTAAGCCCTATAGAACTGGCCCAAACCTAACCAAGAGGGGGGGTGAATTGGTAATTAAAAATTTCTTTTCTCAAAGAATAAAAAACACAAACCAAAATCACCACAGAAAAATAAAGTGCGGAAGCAAAAATAGGAGCACAGAAATTTATAGTGGTTCGGTCAACTCGACCTACGTCCACTCCTTGGAGGCACCCTCCAAGTATTGCACTACAAAACGTGACTCTCCTTTAGCCCCCACGGCTAGGCGGAGAAGCCCTCACAAAAACCTCCTTTTTGCCACCCTGGCAAGGCAGAGAACCTACCTCATTTTGGTTCCTCCTGAAGCTAGCAAAGAACCACAACCAAAAGCTAACTCCTTACCTCTACCGACCCTTCCACGGACGAGAAACTCTAGACGAAGAACAAGCAGAGCGATCCTTGAAGCAACCCTTGTGAATCCCCTCACAAGCTCCCCCTCACAAGATCCTCTCTCTCTCCCTCTCTCTCTTTCTCTCCTCAAGGTCTTCTCAGGTCAAGGCAGCACCCAAAGGTCTTGAAAAACGTTTAACAAGAGCTCTTAAATAGAAAAGCTTCGAAGGAGCTCATTAATTTCAAGTTGTCGACAATATCGTCCATGCCGATATGGATATCGGCCTGATCGATCAGTATAAATCAAAGAAGATTGGCCAGAGCATCGCCCTGGATGCCAAATAGGACGATTGAAAATTGGCTTGATCGTCCAGGACGATCTCACGATCGTCCTGGCCGATCAGTTCAAATCAGAGGAAAATCGTCCTGTCAATAGCCCTGGATACTAGCTGGCCGATGTTTATCGTCCTGAAGTAACTTAAGATTTTTGACTGGATCGTCCTGGCCGATCCTGCGATTGTCCAGGATGATATGATCGTATCAATCATCCTTAATTACTCCCTTGATTTCCTGAACAATTATGACATAATTTGTGAATATCGTCCAGGCCGATCTTAGGATCGTCCTGGCCGATAATTTAAAAATACAATATACCTTAATTGTCTATGGCGGCACATTCTTTCTGTTTTGAGCTTATCATCCTGGCCGATACACGTATCATCCAGGCCGATTTGTTAATGTTGGCTGCCTTAATTAAGAATCCTTATTTAGACTTTCTGTTTTAAGCTGATCGTCCAGGCCGATCCAAAAATCGTCCTAGCCTATATGAGTAAAAATAGAAATTCTAAGTCTCTCAAGTGTGTGTGTGAAGGGTTACTTAGCATCAATCTCTTTGACCATTACAAGTAGACTCAAGAAGTGAAAAACAAAAATACAGATTGACTCAACCCTAAACCTACGCAATCCTGAACTGGCTTCTTCTTGATCGTCTGATCTTCGATTCCTGAAAAGTTAGAAGCAACAAGCAGTCCAAGAAAAATAGTGTTTGTCAATCATCAAAACATAAGCCATGAAAAATAGATTTGCAACACAAGATACTAATAAAAGTGGGGCGAGGGTCATTGTCGGTTCTCAGGTTAATTTCTTCTTCGAATTTAGGGGGTGCATCCCAAACTCTAAGGCCATCGGGATCATCTAAAGTCTCCAAATAGAGCCCGTCGAGGGGACCAATCGCATATATAGGGACATTTTGAGATTTAAGATGGTATGTTTTCATTAGATAATACTCATCATCATCAAACAAACTAATGGTACCAAAGCCGATACCATTGAAAGTTTATTAGGAATGTTAAGCCCTTATGAACTAGTCCTAAGGCTAACCAAGAAGGGGGGGGGGGTGAATTGGTATTTTAAAAAATCTTTTGATCAAAACACAATCTTAAAACAAAAACAAAGATTCACCATATAAATCAAAGTGCAAAAAATAAATGAAGAAGCAATAATAAAGAACACAGTAATTTATAGTGATTCGGTCAACACGACATTTGTCCACTCCCCGGAGGCACCCTCCGAGTATTGCACTAAACTCACTATCTCTCCTTTTGCCCCCACCATAAGGCAGAGAAGCCTATACAAACCTCCTTTCCACCAACCTAGGTGAGGCAGAGAACCCAACTCATTTTGCTTCCTCCAGAAGCAGGCAGAGAACCCAACTCCTTTTGCTTCCTCCTGAAATAGATAGAGAACCCACTCCTTTTGCTTCCTCTTGAAGCAGGTAGAGAACCTTGATCAGATGTTGAAGTTTACCTCTCTAGAACCCCTAAGAAACTAAAGATGATGAATAGAGAAGACAATGATGGATCCTTATTTGGATTAACCTTTGTGAACTCCCTCACAAGATCCTCTCTCTCTCTTTCTCTCTCTCTATCTCTCTCTCTCCCTTGCTCCCCCACTCCTCTTGGCTCTCTCAGGTTAGAATAACAGCAAAAATGAGCTCTTGGGTAGAACTAAAACTCTTTAATAGAAGATTTTTAGAATAGCTCTTATTTTATACAAACTAACTTTATCATCCAAGACGATATGGATATCATCCTGGACGATTAGCATAAATTTTGCTCAATCAGCCCGGACAGTTTGGGATGATAAGAAGATTTTTGATCATATCATCCAGGCCAATATAATATCGTCCTGTATGATCAATACAAATCCTTGAATATCGTCTATATAATCTCTCTGAAAGGATGTTTGGATGATGAAAAAGTAGCTTGATTGTCTAGGTCGATCCCACGATTGTCCTGGACGATTAGTTCAAATCTGTGAAAATCATCCAGAGCATTGCCCTGAGTAGAAGCTGGCTGATGTCAATCATCTAAGAGATCATCCCGGACGATCTTGTGATCATCCAGGGTAATATGATCGTGCAATCAAACCTTAATTACTTACCCTAATTACCAAATTAATTTAAGCATAATTATGCTGTATCGTTCAGGATGATGTCCTTGATAATGTCCAAAAATAAAGAATACTTAAATAGATCTGGTGGCTGATTCTTTCTAATTTAAGCATATCATCCTAACTGATATGAATATCATCCAGGATTATGTGCTCAATGATGGCTGCCTTAACCAGGATACCCTAATTACATTTTCTATTTTTAAAAGATCATCCATGACAATGTTTGGATCATCCCGGACAATGTAATCAAAATAGAGAACTCTAACCTACAGATAGAAATTTCCCCCCATGTGTGTGTGTGTAAGGTTAGTCAGCATCAGGAACCACATTATTTACAATAGACTCAAGAACAGGAAAAATTATAAACTGACTCAGACCTAATCTACCCAATCTTGAGCTGGCTTGAGTTACATTCGATCTTGTGAACCTGAAATGTTAGTAGGCAAGGTAGTCATAGAAAAGCATGAATGTTTGCTATCATCAAAATTCTAATCCATAAAATCAGATTTGTAATTAGCTTCCCCTTTTTTATGATGGCAAACAAAAAATTAATCTAAGCAGTTGAATGCAATTTAATGGAAGTAGATAAACTATCCAATAATAGAATCAAACTATAGAACAAATAGTATAACAAACTACTCCCTCTTTTGACATCACAAAAAGGAGGAGGAAAGAAAAATAGAAACAAAGTAGAGACTAAAAATAGAAATAAACAAACAAAAAAAAATGAAAAAGATAAGAGCAAAAGAAAGGTTTTTTTTTTTAAATCAAAGCTTGAATATGATAAGTTTTCCATGTGATTGAATTAAAAATTTATAAGAACCAATGAGTTAACATCATCAAAATCCAAGAAAATGGTAAAACAACCAATCCTGTTAGCCTTAGCTTGGACTTCTCTTAGGGTAAAATTATCTTTTGAAAATAAGAGACCTAACTCAGAATCAACCAATTGGATAAGAAAAAAAGATCCGTTCAAACCTTGATTCAAGAAAAAATGTCTTATAGAATAATATACCAAAGTGATTTGTCACAATCATGAAATTTAAAATCAAGCCATTAAAAATATTAAGTGACACATAAATTCTTCTAAGATTTAAAAGTTTTAAAAGAGAGGGAAGCTTTTTTTTTTGTGGGCTCATTTTATGCCTCTTATCAATTTGATTGGGGCACTTTACACATCTTTTGATTTTTGATAAATTTTGTATAATTTTAAATTTTTTGCGATCATTGCGCATCTTTTGCTTTAGTGTCATTAGCCACACTTTTTTTTTATTTTTGCAAGCTAGATCCCTTTTCAAAACTCTTAAATATTCTTAGTTGTGAGTATTTCTTCTAGTTATTAGGGAAGAAAATCTCACTTTCTAATAAAGAGAAGAATAAACCACAAAATAGAATCAAATTCATATGATAAATGCAACAACAAGATTTCAAAGAATTTGAAAGTAATATAAAGACTTTTGAATATTATATATATATGAGGTAGATTACTATAGCAAGATAGAAAAGATCTTAATTGTAAAGTCTAGTTGTTAATTTGAGATAGAATTTTTTTTAGAAATAAAAATTATACTACTAAAAGAGGTTAGAGGGAGGAAAATAATCAACAGTGTTTCTCCCTTTAGTTGATTTAGGGATGTTTAGACTTTAACTACAAAATTCCAAAAACTAAAAAACTAAGACAAAATATCATTTCAGAGGAAAACAAAAATATTAGGGATGAAATAACTAAAAAAATCAACAAATATGAAAAAAAATAACAATAATTAACAAAGTAGTAAACATGCAATCCAGAATTTATTAAGTAGTAAGTTTAAGCGATTATGAGTCGCGAGCGCTATCCAAGTATCATATGCTCTCACAATAGTTTTGGTGAGAGCACACCTAAAACAAATCATCAACAGTCAGATTTAGGAACCCAAATAGATTTGGGTCCTTTCTTATGAAGAGAAGAATGCAATGCATTTGTGTTATGCTGTGAAATATGCAATTTTGATCTCCATACCTAATGTGTACTATGGTGAATAGTGCAAGTGTGTAAAATATATCCTAGCATGCCACATGAAAAACATCTAACTCCAGGAAAATGATTTACTAATCTATTTGAGTTATAATGCCTCTTCCTAAGTTTTGTCTTTAGATTAAGTGTTGATGTATTCCAATTTATCTCAAGTGTATTTAATTTATCTTTAAACCTCAAGTTAGCACTCTTTAAAGTTACATTATCAACTCTCAACTTGTGCTCTCTATGCTCAGATTTATTAATGTATATCTTAAAATTAGATTCAAGTGAGGCGTAGAATGCATTCAATGAATCATGCTCAATAACCAACTAAGAGTGCTTTTTATTCAATTCATCAAACTCATCAAGTAAAGACAAGTGATTGCTATCAATTTGGAGGTGATCTTTAATTAAAATTTCGTGCACTTTTTATAAATTCAAAAGCTCCAATTTCAAACTAGCATGCATTTTCTTAAGTTTTCTATATGATGCATGAATTTTCTCACATGTTGGTTGGCATACCTTTTCTTGGTCAGACTATTCAAGGTGATTGTCAGCCATCAAACACAAGTTTGTGGTTTCCTCCTCTGCTTCAGTCTCAGAGAAGTCAGATGCAGAATCCTCCTAGAAAGATTTTTGGTACTGCTTCTTATCCTTCATTTATTTGGGTTTCTCCTCACCCTTCTCCTTGCTTGAGTGCTCCTTAAGTGTAGGATAATCAGCTTTAATATGTTAAGGCTTCTTCCATTCAAAACAAACAACATCAGAAAAACTTTTACAATTTTTGCTATCCTTACCTATTTTCCACTTCTGATGATTCTTATTGTTTTTTCTTAAAAAACTTTTAAATTGCATAGTGATAAAGGCAACATCATCATTTTCTGATCCGAAAAAATCAATGTCTGTGTTGTTGGCTTTTAGTGCCACAGTTTTTGAAAGTTCGATGGGGATGTTAAGCCCTATGAACTTAGTCCCAAACTAACCAAGAGGGGGGGTGAATTGGTATTTTAAAAACTTCTTTTTAAAACAAGGAGATAAAATCATATAAACCAAATCACACCACGAAAATAATGCGGAATTTAAACGTGCGGAAGCAAGAAAAAAGAACACAGAGATTTATAGTGGTTCGGTCGACTCGACCTACGTCCACTCCTTGGAGGCACCCTCCAAGTATTGCACTACACAAAAAGTGACTCTCCTTTAGCCCCCACGGCTAGGTGGAGAAACCCTTACAAGAACCTCATTTTTGCCACCCCGGCAAGGCAGAGAACCAATCTCCTTTTGCTTCCTCCTGAAGCTGGCAGAGAACCAGAACCAAAAGCAACACTCCTTACCTCTACCGACCCTTCCACGGACGAGAAACTCTAGACAAAGACGACGCAGAGAGATCCTTGAAGCAACCCTTGTGAAACCCCTCACAAGCTCCCCCTCACAAGATCCTCTCTCTCTCTTCTCTCTCTCTTTCTCTCCTCAAGGCCTTCTTAGGTCAAGGCAGCAGCAAAAGGTCTTGAAAAACGTTGAACAAGAGCTCTTTAAATAGAAGAGCTTCAAAAGAGCTCATTAATTGCAAGTTGCCGACTTTATCGTCCAGGCCGATATGGACATCGGCCTGGCCGATCAGTACAAAACAATGAAGATCGGCCAGAGCATAGCCCTGGATGTGAAACAGGACGATTGAAAAATAGCTTGATCGTCCAGGCCGATATCACGATCGTCCTGGCCGATCAGTTCAAATCAGAGGAAAATCGACCTGATAATAGCCCTGAATACGAGCTGGCCGATATTGATCGTCCTGAAGTAACTTAAGGTTTTTGACTATATCGGCCTGGCCGATCTTGCGATCGTCCAGGACGATATGATCGTATCAATCATCCTTAGTTACTTCCTTGATTTTCTGAACAATTATGGCATAATTTGTTAATATCGTCCAGGCCGATCCGAGGATCGTCCTGGCCGATAATTTAAAGATATGGTATACCATATTTGTCTATGGCGGCTACTTCTTTCTGTTTTGAGCTTATCGTCCTGGCCGATACACGTATCGTCCAGGACGATCTGTTAACGTAGGCTGCCTTAATTAAGAATCCTTAATTAGACTTTCTGTTTTAAGCTGATCGGCCAGGCCGATCAAAGAAATCGTCCTGGCCGATATGAGTAAAACCAGAATTTCTAAGTCTCTCAAGTGTGTGTGTGAAGGGTTACAAAGCATCAGTCTTTTTGACTATTACAAGAGGACTCAAAAGGTAAAAAACAAAAGTACAGACATACTCAACCCTAAACCTACGCATTTCTGAACTTGGCTCCTTTTTGATTATCCGATCGTCGATTCCTGAAAAGTTAGAAGCAACAAGTTGTCCAAGAAAAACAGTGTTTGTCAATCATCAAAACATAAGACATGAAAAATAGATTTGCAACAATCTCCCCCTTTTTGATGATGGCAAAACACTAAAAAAATTTAATAGCAACCGAAAAAAATAACCTCATAAACTTCTCCCCCTTTTGACATATCAAAAAGGAGGGTACATGAAAGAATAGTAAAAGAGGTTCTCCTCATAAACTTCTCCCTTTTTTTTTTTTAAGAGCAAGGCACATCAATGATATAGTATTTCATGTGATTGATTTAAAAATTTGTGAGTTAACGTGTTTCCAATCTCATTTAATCCATAGAATAGGAGAATATCCGTTCATGGTTTACCCTTAGCCAAAATCGTTGTCTTAGGGTAGAATCGTCTTTTGAAATCAATGACCTAACTCAAATAATTAATTGGTTATGAGAAAAAGAATCTACCCACCACTTGGCATAAGGAAAGTATCTTCATAAAACAATGAGGTAGATTTGTCACGATCGAACGATAATTGAGATCAAGCCTTTGAGAATCAAAACTTCTAGGTTCTAAAAGATATAAAAAGGGAGAGTAGCTTGCTTTTGAGTGGGCTCATTTTATGCCTCTTGTCAATGTTGTGGCGCTTTGCGCATCTTTTTATAGATTTTTCAATTTTTTGGCGTCTTTGCGCTTCTTTTGTTGGCATCATTGGCCAAATTTTTTTATTTTTGCAAGCTAGATTCCCTTTTAGACTCTCTTAAAAAAACTTAGTTGTGAATATATCTTCTCAGATATTAGAGAATAGGAGCTCTCTCTCTAACATAGGGAAGAATTACCACAAGCAGGATTAAAAATCGAAGACAAGAGTAACAAGGGATCATGATGTGACAAAAAAACTTTTAATCATTGTAAATACAAGATAGATTTGCTTAAGCAAGCTTTAGAAAGGATCTTGGTTTCATAAACAATCATTTATTTTGAGATAGACTTTTGATTGTAAAAGAAAATTATGCCACTAATATTACGTTAGGGAAAGAGACACAATCACAAGATATTCATACTATCTAGGTGTTTAAGTGGATGAAAACATATTAACTACAAAATGTTAAAGACAAGACAAGAGATATTATATCAGTGAAGATCTAAAACTAAGGTACATGAAAAGGAAAAAGAAGGTAAAAAAAAAAATTTAGCAAAAGAAAAGGTTTCATGCATTTATGTCAATCACACCCAATCTGGTCCTTAAAGAACTGAAAGTGTCGAAGGCCAGTGGTTTAGTAAAGATGTCTGCCAGTTGGTTTTTAGTTGTCACATGGTGTAACTCAATGTCTCCCTTAGTCACATGATCTCTAATAAAGTGATGCCTAATGTCAATGTGTTTAGTTCTTGAATGCTGGATAGGATTTTTAGAGATGCATATGGCACTAGTGTTGTCACAAAAAATTGAGATGGTGCTTACATGTAATCCTAGATCCAATACCTGTTGTTTCAACCAAAGAACTTGGGCCACACAACTTCCAAGGGCAATGTATTCAGCTTCAGCAGTGGAAAGTGCAACAGAATTTTGCTTTCTACTAGACCAAGAGACCAAGGATTGTCTAATGAATTGACAAGTTCCGGAGGTGCTCTTTCTATCCACCTTGCATCCTGCAAAATCAGAGTCAGAAAAGCCAATAATTTCAAAAGAAGTGCTATGTCTAGGGTACCAAATCCTTAATCCTTGTGTCCCCAAAAGGTATCTAAAAATCCTTTTAATAGCAGTCATGTGGGATTCCTTAGGGTCAGCTTGAAACCTAGCACAAAGGCAAACACTAAACATAATGTCAGGTCGGCTTGCAGTTAAGTAAAGTAAAGATCCAATCATACCTCTGTACTTCTTCTGATCAACAGACTTACCACTTGGGTCCTTATCCAACGGAGCACTAGAAGTCATGGGAGTGTTAATTGGCTTGGCTTTGTCCATCTCATATTTCTTCAAAATGTCTTTTATGTATTTTTTTTGATTTAGAAAAGTGCCATCTTCCAATTGTTTTATGCTAAACCCCAAAAAGTAAGACAATTCTCCCATTAAACTCATCTCAAACTCAAACTCTCTACTCATTGTTTTAGAAAAATCATCACACAAATTTTTATTAGAGGATCCAAAGAGTATATCATCAACATAGATCTGAACAATGAGTAAATCATCTCCAACTTTTTTAAGAAAAAGGTGGTGTCTACGCTCCCCTTGACAAACTCCCTCTCTAGTAAGAATGTGCTAAGCCTCTCATACCAAGCTCTAGGTGCTTGTTTTAAACCATACAAAGCCTTTTTTAATTTAAACACATGATTTGGAAATTGAGAGCTCTCAAAACCTGGAGGTTGTTCTACAAACACATCTTCTTTTATCTCCCCATTTAAAAAGGCACTCTTGACGTCCATTTGAAAGAGCTTAAATCCTTTATAACAAGCAAAGGCTAGTAGCACTCTAATAGCTTCCAATCTAGCTACAGGGGCAAAAGTCTCTTCAAAGTCTATCCCTTCTATTTGATTGTACCCCTTAGCCACCAATCTTGCTTTATTCCTCACCACCACTCCTGAATCATTCACTTTGTTCTTAAATACCTACTTTGTCCCAACTACACTTTGTCCCTTAGGTCTTTCCACAAGTTCCCAAACATCATTCCTAACAAATTGATTCAACTCTTCTTGCATTGCTAACATCCAAAACTCATCAGAGAGGGCTTGGTTAATGGTGGTGGGTTCAGTCATAGAGATAAAGGCAGAGTGGTTCACCTCCTTCCTAAGTCCATGTCTAGTCTTAACTCCACTAGAAAGGTCTCCTAAGATCAAATCCTTGGGGTGACTAGTAGAGTATCTCCAATCTCTAGGCAAAGTGTGTGAAGTTTCTCCCCTTTCATCAAAAGTTTCTATTCTTGGGAGACTCCTTCTACTCCTCCATTTTTTAGGTGCTCACTCCCCTTCCCCAAATTTTCTATTCCACTTGTAATCTCTCCAACATCATCATCATCTACTCCATGTTTCTTATGATCAGACTCATCAAAAACTACATGGGTTGTCTCTTCCACCATCAAGGTTCTCTTGTTAAACACTCTAAAAGATTTCCCAACACTAGAATATCCCAAGAATACTCCTTCATCAGATTTAGGATCAAATTTTCCCAAGTGAGACTTTCCATTGTTGTGAATGAAAACCTTACAACCAAAGACATGAAGGTGGGAAAGATTGGGTGTCCTACCCTTAAGGATCTCATAGGGTGTCTTTTCTAATTTGACTCTAACATTCACCCTATTCAACACATAACATGCAGTGTTAACCGCTTCAGCCCAAAAGTATTTTGGAAGTGAATACTCAGCAAGCATGGCTCTAGCGGCTTCCACCAAGGTCCGGTTCTTCCTTTCAGCTACTCCATTCTGCTGAGGAGTCCTAGGAGCTGAAAAATTGTGGCTAATCCCCTTCTCCTCACAAAAATCTCCAAATCTCTCATTTTCAAACTCTCCCCCATGATCACTATGGATGGTCAAAATCTCACACCCTAGCTTCTTCTGAATCCAAGTAGAAAAAGTTTTAAACTCCTCAAAAGACTCATTTTTATGAGAAAGAAATCTAGTCCAAGTGAACCTAGAGTAGTCATCAACAATCACAAAACCATAGACTTTCCCTCCCAAACTTGCTATGCTAATGGGTCCAAACAAATCCATGTGAAGGACTTCTAAAGGTCTAGAGGTGCTAATGTCCTTTATGGGGTGAAATGAAGAGTGAATTTGCTTTCCTAGTTGACAGGCATCACAAAGGTGGTGGTCTTTTGTAAACTTAAGTTTGGGGACACCTCTAACTAGGTCCTTTTGGGTCACTTTCCTAAGGGTTTTCATACTTGCATGACAAAGCCTCCTGTGCCACAACCAAGAATCATCAATGACAGTTTTTAAGCAAAAAGAAGCAGCACATTCAATGCTATTTAAATCAAGCATATAGACGTTGTTTACCCTTTTTCCCTGCAAAATGGTGTTATTACTTAAACTTACAATGCATGAATTCGTGAAGAATTGTACGATGAAGCCTTTGTCACAGAATTGACTGATGCTGAGCAAGTTGTGCTTCAATCCATCTACAAGCAAAACATTTTCAATCATAAGGTTCTTGGAATTTTCGATTATACCTGCTCCTACCACCTTCCTGGTGGTGTTGTCTCCAAGAGTAACCTTGCCTCCAGTCCTGGATTCTAGTACAACAAACTGGCTAGCATCACCAGTCATATGTCGAGAGCATCCACTGTCCAGGTACCACATACTCTCACGAGGTCTTTTGTGAGAGACTTCCTGCAAAATTATCAGGTGTTAGTTTTAGGAACCCAAGCAGGTTTGGGTTCCTTCTTATGAAGAGAAGAATGCAATGCATGTGTGGTATGCTGTGGATTATGCATCTTAGGTCTCCATACCCAATGTGAACTATGATGAATTGTGCAAGTGTGTGAGATATGTCCTAGCATGCCACAAGAAAAACATCTAACTCCAGGAAAGGGATTTCTTAAGTGATTTGAATTATAATGCCTCTCTCTAGGTTTTGGCAATTGATTAAAAGTAGAAGTCATCCTAGATTTTTTACATGCTTCTAAATCATTTTGAATCTTCAAGTTTGTGTTTTCTAAAACTTCATTTTCAATCCTCAAATCTTTTTCTATTTCTTTTGACTTCTTAAAATCAGATTCAAGAGATGTGTGTGATATTTTCAATGCATCATGCTCTTCAACTAACTTACAATGATTTTTATTTAACTCATCAAATTCATCAAGTAAAGTCATGTGATTTGAATCAATTGTTTGATGGTCTTTAATCAAAATTTCATGCTCTTTTTGTAGATTTAAGAATTCTAATTTCAAGCTAGCATGAGTTTTCTTTAATTTCCTATATGATGCATGGATTTTTTCTGAAACTTCAAGAAGTTGATCGTATGAAAGTTCACATACCTCTTCTTGATCAATTTGATCTTTTCCCATAAAACATAAGTTTGTAGTTTCTTCTTTTGGTTCAGTCTCAGAAGAATCAGTACCAGATTCTGCCAAAAGCTCCTTGTTTTTTCCTCTTGTCCTTCCTAGACTTTGCTTTCTCATCACCTTTTCCTTTGCTTGATTGATCTTGAAGTGTAGGACAATCGGATCTTACATGTCCAGGTTTCCTGCATTCAAAACAAACAACATCAGAAGATCCTTTAGTATGTTTATGATCCTTCCCTTTTCTCCAATTTTGATGATGCTTTTGTTTCTTCCTTAGAAAGCTTTTGAATTGCCTTGTGATGAAGGCAACTCCATCGCTTTCAGACCCGAAAGATTCAGAATCCGATTTGTGTGCCTTCAATGCAATTGTTTTCTCCTTTTTCTTCTCACCTGCATCAAGATTTCTTTGATTTACCCCTTGCTCGTAAGCAATGAGTGAGCCAAGCAAGTTATCAATAGAATAGGTGTTTAAATCTTTAGATTCAGTGATTGCAGTAATTTTTGCATCATAAGAAGAAGGCAAGCATCTCAAAATCTTGTTAACTTTTTCATAGTTCGAAAGTTCTTTTCCTAGTGCATGCAATGAAGTAGCAATCTGAGTAAACCTAGTGTACATGTCAGAAATCGATTCATGAGGTTTCATACAAAAAAGTTCGTAGTCATGCAAAAGAATGTTTAAACGGGATTGTTTAACTTCATTAGTGCCTTCATAAGTAATGCACAGTTTATCCCAAATTTCTTTACCAGTCTTGCAAGTTGAAACACGCATGTAATCCTCAGATTTTAAAGCACAGAAAAAACAATTCAAACATTTCGCATTTAGTTGAGCTAAATCTCGTTCATCAAAAGTCCATTCGGTAAAAGCAACTTCAGTTTTAAAACCGTTAATTTCACGAGAAGGTGGAGAATAACCTTCTTGAATAAGCATCCACATGCGATAATCAGTAGATTGTAGAAAAGTTGACATGCGAGTTTTCCAAAAATCAAAAGGTAGGTTATCGAACAGTGGAGGTCGGGTAATAGAATACCCTTCCGTAGTGTTGCGATTCCCAAAGTTGGACATGGATCAAATTCAAAAAGTTTTCAAACTTTAATTTTCGAATCGGGCTCTGATACCACTTGAAAGTTCGATGGGGATGTTAAGCCCTATGAACTTAGTCCCAAACTAACCAAGAGGGGGGGTGAATTGGTATTTTAAAAACTTCTTTTTAAAACAAGGAGATAAAATCATATAAACCAAATCACACCACGAAAATAATGCGGAATTTAAACGTGCGGAAGCAAGAAAAAAGAACACAGAGATTTATAGTGGTTCGGTCGACTCGACCTACATCCACTCCTTGGAGGCACCCTCCAAGTATTGCACTACACAAAAAGTGACTCTCCTTTAGCCCCCACGGCTAGGTAGAGAAACCCTTACAAGAACCTCCTTTTTGCCACCCCGGCAAGGCAGAGAACCAATCTCCTTTTGCTTCCTCCTGAAGCTGGCAGAGAACCAGAACCAAAAGCAACACTCCTTACCTCTACCGACCCTTCCACGGACGAGAAACTCTAGACGAAGATGACGCAGAGAGATCCTTGAAGCAACCCTTGTGAAACCCCTCACAAGCTCCCCCTCACAAGATCCTCTCTCTCTCTTCTCTCTCTCTTTCTCTCCTCAAGGCCTTCTTAGGTCAAGGCAGCAGCAAAAGGTCTTGAAAAACGTTGAACAAGAGCTCTTTAAATAGAAGAGCTTCAAAAGAGCTCATTAATTGCAAGTTGCCGACTTTATCGTCCAGGCCGATATGGACATCGGCCTGGCCGATCAGTACAAAACAATGAAGATCGGCCAGAGCATAGCCCTGGATGTGAAACAGGACGATTGAAAAATAGCTTGATCGTCCAGGCCGATATCACGATCGTCCTGGCCGATCAGTTCAAATCAGAGGAAAATCGTCCTGACAATAGCCCTGAATACGAGCTGGCCGATATTGATCGTCCTGAAGTAACTTAAGGTTTTTGACTATATCGGCCTGGCCGATCTTGCGATCGTCCAGGACGATATGATCGTATCAATCATCCTTAGTTACTTCCTTGATTTTCTGAACAATTATGGCATAATTTGTTAATATCGTCCAGGCCGATCCGAGGATCGTTCTAGCCGATAATTTAAAGATATGGTATACCATACTTGTCTATGGCGGCTACTTCTTTCTGTTTTGAGCTTATCGTCCTGGCCGATACACGTATCGTCCAGGACGATCTGTTAACGTAGGCTGCCTTAATTAAGAATCCTTAATTAGACTTTCTATTTTAAGCTGATCGGCCAGGCCGATCAAAGAAATCGTCCTGGCCGATATGAGTAAAACCAGAATTTCTAAGTCTCTCAAGTGTGTGTGTGTGAAGGGTTACAAAGCATCAGTCTTTTTGACTATTACAAGAGGACTCAAAAGGTAAAAAACAAAAGTACAGACTGACTCAACCCTAAACCTACGCATTTCTAAACTTGGCTCCTTTTTGATTATCCGATCGTCGATTCCTGAAAAGTTAGAAGCAACAAGTTGTCCAAGAAAAGCAGTGTTTGTCAATCATCAAAACATAAGACATGAAAAATAGATTTGCAACAGTTTTCTCCTTTTTCTCGCATGCATTAATATTTCTTTGATTCACCCTTTACTTGTAAGCAATGACTGATCCAAGTAAATTATCAATAGAATAAGTATTTAAATCTTTAAATTCAGTTATTATAGTAATCTTAGCATCAAAAGAGGAAGAAAAGTATATCAAAATTTTATTGTTCCTTTCATAATTAGTTAGCTCTCTTCCTAAAGCATGCAATGAGTTGATAATTTGAGTAAACCTTATATACATGTTAGAAATGGATTCAGAAGATTTCATACAAAAAAATTTGTAGTCATGTAATAAAATATTCAATCGAGATTGTTTAACTTCATTGGTTCCTTCATAAGTTACACACAATCTATCCCAAATTTCTTTACCAGTTACACAAGTTGAAATACCCATAATCTTCATATTTCAAAGCACAAAAAAAAAAAATAATTCAAGCATTTTGCATTAAGTTGTGCTAAATCTCTTTCATCAAAAGTCCATTCAGTAAAAGAAATTTCAATTTTAATGCCATTAAGTTCACAAGAAGGTGGTGTATAACATTCTTTAACAAGCATCCACATATGATAATCAAGCGATTGTAAAAATGTAGACATGCGTGTTTTCTAAAAATCAAAATGAATATTATCAAAAAAAAGGTGGATGTATAATAGAATATCTTTCCGTTGTAGTATGATTACCAAAGTTAGCCTTAAATCAAAATTTAAAAAAATTTTAAACTTAATTTTATAAATCCCGCTCTGATACCACTTGAAAGTTCGTTAGGGATGTTAAGCCCTTATGAACTAGCCCCAAGGCTAATCACGAGGGGAGATGAATTTGTATTTTTAAGAAATCATTCAATCAAAACACAATCTTAAAACAAAAATAATGATTCACCACAGAAATTAAAGTGTGGAAAATAAATGTGGAACCAATAATAAAGAACACATAAATTTACAGTGGTTCGGTCAACATGACCTACGTCCACTCCTCGGAGGTACCCTTCGAGTATTAAACTAAACTAGTGTCTCTCCTTTTGCCCCCATAGGAAGGCGAAGAAGCCTATACAAACCTCCTTTCCACCAACCTAGGTGAGGCAGAGAACCCAACTCATTTTACTTCCTTTAGAAGCAGGCAGAGACCTAACTCCTTTTGCTTCCTCCTAAAGCAGGCAGAGAACCAAACTCCTTTTACTTCCTCCTGAAGCAGGCAGAGAACCTTGATCAGATGCTAAAGTTTACCTTTCTAGAACCCCCAAGGAACTAAGGATGATGAATGGAGAAGAAGACAATGGATCCTTTCTTAGAGAAACCTTCATGAACTCCCTCACAAACTTCCCCTCACAAGATCCTCTCTCTCTCTCCCTTGCTCTCCCTCTCCTCTTGGTTCTCATGTTAGAACAGCAGCAAAAGATGTGTTATGGGTAGAATAGAACTCTTAAATAGAAGAGTATTGGAATAGCTCTTATTTTATACAAATCAACTTTATCATCCAGGATGATATGGATATCATCCTGAACGATTAGCATAAATTTCACTCAATCAGCCCAGACGGTTTTGGACGATCAGAAGATTTTTGGTCATATCATCCAGGTGATATAATATTATCCTATACGATCAGTATAAATCCTTGAATATCATCCAAAAAATTGCTCTAAAAGGGTGTCTGGACGATGAAAAAATAGCTTGATCGTCTAAGCCGATCCCACGATCATTCTGGATGATTAGTTCAAATCCGTGAAAATTGTCTAGGGCATCCCCCTAAATAGAAGCTGGCCGATGTCAATCATCCAAGAGATCATCCCGTATGATCCTACAATCATCCAAGATGATATGATCATACAATCAAACCTTAATTACTTTCCTTAATTACCAGATTAATTTATGCATAATTATGTTGCATCGTCCAGGACAATGTCCCGAATGATGTCGTGGATGATATCCAAAAATAAAGAATACCTAAATAGATATGGTAGTTAATTCTTTCTTATTTGAGCGTATTATCCCGGCCAATATGAATATCATCCAGGGCTATGTGCTTAATGATGGATGCCTTAACCATGATGGCCTAATTAGGGTTTTTATTTTTAATAGATAATCCAGAATGATGTTTGGATCCTCCCGGATGATGTGATCAAAACAGAGAACTCTAACTAACAGATAAAAATTTTCTCCCATATGTGTGTGTGTAAGGTTACTTAGCATCAGGAACCATATTATTTACAATAGACTCAAGAAAGAAAAAAAATTATAAATTGACTCAGACCTAATCTATCCAATCTTGAGCTAGCTTGAGTTGCACTCGATCTTGTGGACCTAAAATATTAGTAAGCAATGCAGTCGTAGAAAAACATGAATGTTTGCTATCATTAAAATTCTAATTCATAAAATCAGATTTGCAATAACCACTTATAGTATTTTTTCTTAATTTTAGTTTGCCAAATATTCTCGTGGTATCTAGCTTGACCCTTAGTCCATCGATACGGTACGGGACCTTTAGAGAAGAAATTTTCTACACAAACAGGAAAATAGCCAAAAGATAATTTCATTAACTCATTAAAATTTGCTTCTTACAGGGTTACATCACCTTCATCCCTTGAGGAGGAGCTAGTAAAAAAATTTTAGACTTTCTTTACTTCACTATTCAGGTTGAGGGCCACTTTAACCCTGCATTCCTGCGAGTCAACAGTGGGGTACGGGAAAGGGCCTCAATCCTCCTACTAAGTTTTTTGTACATAATTAATTCAGGCTCATCACTTTTAAATTTTGAGATATCTACCTCAGGGCCACTGTCCTGGTCTAAGGTGAGATCAAATTTTGGAGGAGTATATGTTCTGGTAGTCGAAAGGAATCGCAACACCTGATTTTTTGGTTCATCATCAGAATTTGATTCCGGATCAATATATACTGGTGTTGTTCTCCTCTCTAGAGAAGCATGGCCTCGACCACGCGCCCTTAGAGCCATCCTCCCCCCTCTTTGAGGTAATGTGTTTGGAGGCCTAAGGAAAATGATATCAAAACCGTCTACACTACTCGAGTCTAACATTTCTTAATTTTTATCTTTCTCTTTTTCTTTGTTGGAGCTTTGTCTAGCCACTTTCTCCTCGATTTTGATCTCAACCATAGAGCGGGACGAGGACCCTTTTGGTATAAAATATGCAGCATCCTTTTAGATCCTAATTTTTTGAATTGAGAATGGTTGTAGATCACCCCTAATCACATATTCAGTGTGAAAGTTTGTTAGGGATGTTAGGCCCTATGAACTAGTCTCGAGGCTAACCAAGAGGCGGGGGGGGGGGGGGGGGGGGGTGAATTGGTATTTTAAAAAATTCTTTAAAACCAAGAACAAATATCACAAACCAAAGTCACCATAGAAAAATAAGTGAAGAAAATTAAAGTGTGGAAGCAGAAAAAAGAATACAAGGGTTTATAGTGGTTCGGTTAACTTGACCTACGTCCACTCCCCGGAGGCGCCCTCTGAGTATTTCACTACCAACGTGACTCTCCTTTAGCCCCCACAGCTAGGTGAAGAGGCCCTTACAAAACACCTCCTTTTTGCCACCCCCGGCAAGGCAGAGAACCCCACTCCTTTTGCTTCCTCCTGAAGCAGGTAGAGAACCTCAATCGATCGCTAAAGCTTACCTCTCCCAACCCTTCCAAGGACAAGAGACTCTAGGGAAGAAGAAGTGGAACAATGCTTGGATCAACCCTTGTGAACTCCCTCACAAGCTCCCCCTCACAAGATCCTCTCTCTCTCTCTCTCTCTCTCTCTCTCTCTCTCTCTCTCTCTCTCTCTCTCTCTCTCTCTCTCTCTCTCTCTCTCTCTCTCTCTCTCTCTCTCTCTCTCTCTCTCTCTCTCTCTCCTTTAGATTTTCTCAGGTCAAGACAGCAGCCAAGGATGTTAAAAAATGTTGAACAATAGCTCTTAAATAGAAGAGCTTCAAAGGAGCTCAATAAATGTAAGTTGTCAACTTTATCGTCTAGGACGATAATAATATCGTCCTGTACGATCAGTTCAAAACACAGATGATCGGCCAGAACACCGCTATGAAAATGAACTGGATGATTGAAAATTTGCTTGATCGTCCCGGATGATCTCACGATAGTCTCGGATGATCAGTTCAAATTAGAGAAAAGTCGTCCAAAGCATCGCCCTGAATTCGAGCTGTCCGAGCCTGATCGGCCAGAATATCACCCTGAATTTATGTTGGCCGATATTTATCATCCAGGAGCAACTAAGGATTTTTTAGTATATCATCTCGGCCGATCCTACGATCGTCCAGGACGATGTGATCGTATCAATCATCTTTAATTGCTTCCTTGATTCCCAGATCAATTTAGGTATAATTATGTCATATCGTCCAGGCCGATCTCACGATCGTCTTGGACGATTTCCAAAAATACAAAATACTTAAATTGATCATGGCGGTTATTTCTTTCTATTTTGAGCATATCGTCATGTCCGATAAATGTATCGTCCAGGACGATCAGTTAATTACGGTTGCCTTAACTAAGAAATTCTGATTAGAACTTCTGTTTTGAACTCGATCGTCTAGGCCGATATAAATATCATCCGGAACGATGTGAGTAAAATAGTAATTCTGAATCTCTCAACTTTGTCTGTGTAGGGTTACTTAACATCAGTCACTTCAAACTTAAGAAAGGAAAAAGAAAAGAAAATTACATACTGACTCAACCCTAATCTACCCAATCTTGAGCTGGTTCCGATTTCCGTCCGATCTTTGAATCCTTAAAATGTCAGTAGTAAAAGGCAGTCGAAAAGAAGTAAGAGTGTTTGCTACTCATCAAAACATAATCCATGAAACTGAATTTGCAACAATCTTCCCTTTTTGATGATGGAAAACACTTTGACAATTATTTCAAAAATAGTAGTGTAGAACATATAATCGAAAGTGCAAGCATACAAAAGACCCTTTTCCCCCTTTTGACATCTCAGAAAGGAGGAGGAAACTAGGAAACAAAGTAAACAAATTTTTTTTTAACCAAGGCATGAACAAGATTTAGTATTCCATGTGATTGAGTTTTTTAAAAATTTGTAAGTTAATGAATTAATCAACATAAAAAATCCAAACAGATGGTAGAATATCTGATCATGGCTACCCTTATCTCGGACTTTCTTTTAAGGTAAAATCATCTTTTGAAATCAATGACCTAACTCAAAAATTCAATTGGATATGAGAAAAAGGATACATTCATCACTCGGTTTCAGAAAAAAATATCTTATAGAATAATGTACTAAAGTAATCTATCACAATCGCAAAACACTCGAAATCAAGCCTTTGATACATGAAATCTTCTAAGTTTTAAAAGATTGAAAGGAGAGGAGAGCTTGTTTTTGGTGGGCTCATTTTATGCCTCTTGTCAATTGATTGGCGCTTTGCGCATCTTTTGCTTTTTGATTTTTTTTTTTTAATTTGGCGTCATTGGGCATCTTTTGTTGGCATCATTGGCCAATTTTTTTTATTTTTGCAAGCTCTATTCTTTTTTACAATCTCCTAAAAAAATTCTTAGTTGTGAGTATATCTTCTAGATATTAGAGAATAGGAGTTCTCTCTCTAACATAGAGAAGAACTATCCATAAAACAGAATCAATAACCAATGACAAGAGTAACAAGAAATCTTGATGTGACAAAAAGACTTTAATCATTATAAATACAAGATAGATTTGCTTTAGCAAGGTTAAAAAATATCTTAATTTCATACACAATCATTAATTTGAAATAGATTTTTTATTAGAAAAGAAAACTGTGTCATCAAAATAGGTTAGAGAAAGAGACACAATCAGCGGTATATTTTTACCATCTAATAGATTAAGAGATGTAACACATTGATTACAAATTTTCAAAATCAAGGACAAGGCATACGATATCATTTCAGCAATGATTTTGAAAACCAAATTCAAGAAAAAAATAAAGTAAAATAAACCAAACAAAAAAAGTAAAGCAAAAAGAAGAAAAGAAAACAAAGAGCAAAAAGAAAAGCAAATAAAAGAAATAAAAAAAGAACAAAAGTAAAAGAAAGCAAGTAAAAGATTAAGTTCATACATTTATATCAATCACACCCAATCTGGTCCTTAAAGAGCTGAAAGTGTCGAAGGTTAGTGGTTTAGTAAAGATGTCAGCCAATTGATTTTCAGTTGTCACATGGTGTAAATTAATGTCTCCCTTAGTCACATGATCTCTAATAAAGTGATGCCTAATGTCAATGTGCCTGGTCCTTGAATGTTGGATAGAATTCTTAGAGATGCAAATAGCACTAGTGTTGTCACAAAAGATTGAGATGGTGCCTATAGATAATCATAAATCTAATACCTGTTGTTTCAACCAAAGGACTTGGACCACACAACTTTCAAGAGCAATGTACTCAGCTTCAGCAATAAAAAGTGCAACAGAGTTTTGCTTTCTACTAGACCATGAGACTAAAGATTGTCCTATGAATTGACAAGTTTCTGAAGTGCTTTTTCTATTCACCTTGCATCCTGCAAAATTAGAGTCAGAAAATCCAATAATCTAAAAAGAAGTGCTATGCCTTGGATACCAAATCCCTAAGCTTTGGGTTCCCAAAAGGTATCTAAAAATTCTCTTAACTACTATAAGGTGGGATTCCTTGGGGCCAGCTTGAAACCTAGCACAAAGGCAAACACTAAACATAATATCAGGTCAGTTAGCAGTTAGGTAAAGTAAGGATCCAATCATACCTCTATACTTCTTCTGATCAACAGACTTACCACTTAGGTCCTTATCCAACGGAACAATAGAAGTCATGGGAGTATTAATTGGCTTAGCTTTATCCATCTCATACTTCTTCAAATATCTTTAATGTATTTTGTTTGATTTAGAAAGGTTCCATCATTCAATTTTTTTATGCTAAACCCTAAAAAGTAGGACAACTCTCTCATCAAACTCATCTAAGACTCTCTACTCATTATTTTAGAGAACTCATCATAAAGTTTTTTATTAGAAGATCTAAAAGTATATCATCTACATAAATCTAAATAATGAGCAAATCATCTCCAACTTTTCTAAGAAAAAGGGTGGTGTCTACGCTCCCCTTAACAAACTCCCTTTCTAGTAAAAATGTGCTAAGCCTCTCATACCAAGCTCTTGGTGCCTACTTTAACCCATACAAAGCCTTTTTTAATTTAAAAACATGATTTGGACATTGGGAACTCTCAAAACCTAGGGGTTATTCTACAAACACTTCATCTTTTATTTCCCCATTTAAAAATGCACTCCTAACATTCATTTGAAAAAGCTTAAATCCTTTATAACAGGCAAAGGCTAATAACACTCTAATGGCTTCCAATATAGCTATAGGGAAAAAAGTCTCCTTAAAGTCTATCCATTCTATTTGGTTATACCCCTTAGCCACTAATCTTGCTTTATTCCTAACCACCACTTTAGAGTCATTCACCTTGTTTTTAAAGACCCACTTTGTTCCAACTACACCTTGTTCCTTAGGTCTTTCTACAAGCTCCCAAACATCATTCCTAACAAATTGATTCAACTCCTCTTGCATTGCTAAAATCCAAAACTCATCAGTAAGGGCTTGATTTAAGTTGGTGGGTTCAGTCATTGAGATAAAGGCAGAGTGGTTCACCTCCTTCCTAAGTCCATATCTAGTTCTAACTCCATCAGAAGGGTCTCCTAAGATCAAATCCTTGGGGTGACTTATAGAGTATCTCCAATCTCTAGGCAAGGTGTAAGAAGGTCCAACCCTTTCCACTAGATATATATTTTCTACTCCTTGGGTGACATCTCCTACTCCTTTAATGTTTTGATGACCTACCCCCTTCTCCAAATTTTCTACTCTAGTTGTAATCTCTCCAACATCATCATAATCCTCAACTCCAGGCTTTTTTAGGATCAGACTCATGAAATACTACATGTGTAGTCTCTTCCATCATCAAAGTCCTCTTGTTAAGCACTCTAAAAGACTTCCCAACACTAGAATATACCAAGAACACTCCTTCATCATATTTATGATCAAATTTGCCCAAGTGAGACTTCCCATTATTGTGAATGAAAACCTTACAACCAAAGACATGAAGGTGGGAAAGATTGGGTGTCCTACCCTTAAGGATCTCATAGGGTGTATTATCTAGTTTGTCTCTAACATTCACCCTATTCAACACATAACAAGCTGTTTTAATCGCTTCAGCCCAAAAGTATTTTGGAAGTGAATACTCAGCAAGCATGGCTCTAGCAGCTTCCACCAAGGTCCGGTTCTTCCTTTCAGCTACCCCGTTCTACTGAGGGGTCATAGGAGATGTGAAGTTGTGGCTAATCCCCTTGTCCTCACAAAAATATCCAATTTTTCATTCTCAAACTCTCCCCCATGGTCACTATGAATGGTCAAGATCTCATAACCTAGCTTTTTCTGAATCCAAGTAGAAAATGTTCTAAACTCCTCAAAAGACTCATTTTTATGTGAAAGAAATCTAGTCCAAGTGAACCTCGAGTAGTCATCAACAATCACAAAATCATAGACTTTACCTCCCAAGATGGCAGTGCTAATGGGTCCAAACAAATCCATGTAAAGGACTTCTAAAAGTCTAGAGGTGCTAATGTCCTTAATGGGGTGAAAAGTAGAGTGGACTTGCTTTCCTAGTTGGCAGGCATCATAAAGGTGGTCTTTTGAAAACTTGAGTTTGGAGACACCTCTAACTAGGTCTTTTTGGGTCACTTTCTTAAGGGTTTTCATACTTGCATGACATAATCTCCGGTGCCATAACATGAATCATCGACAATAGTTTTTAAGCAAAATGATGCAGCACATTCAATGTTATTTAAATCAAGTATATACACGTTGTTGATCCTCTTTCCCTGCAAAATAATGTTGTTACTTAAACTTATAATACATGAATTTGCAAAGAATTTGATGATGAAGCCCTTGCCACAGAGTTGACTGATGCTGAGCAGGTTGTGCTTTAATCCATCTACAAGCAAAACATCTTCAATTATAAGGTTCTTGGAATTACCAATTATACTTGAGCCTACCACCTTCTTGGTGGTGTTATCTCCAAGAGTAACCTTGCCTCCAGTCCTGGACTCCAGCGAAACAAATTGATTGGCATCACTAGTCATATGTTGAGAGCATTTGCTATCCACGTACCACATTCTCTCACGAGGCCTTTTGTGAGATCCCACCTACAAGATCATCAAATGTCAGATATAGGAACCCAAATAGGTTTGGGTCCCTTCTTATGAAAAGTAGAATACAATGCATGTGTGATATACTGTGGATCATGCACCTTAGGTCTCTACATCCAATGTGTACTATGGTGAACAGTGCAAGTGTGTGATATGTGTAATAGCATGCCACATGAAAAACATCTAACTCCAGGAAAATGATTTCTTAAATGGTTTGGGTTATAATTCCTCTTCCTAGGTTTTGGCTTTTGATCAAGTGTGGGTGTCATCCGAGTTTTCATACATGTATCCAATTTATTTTGAATCCTCAAGTTAGTACTTTTTAAGACCTCATTCTCAATCCTTAAATTCTTCTCTATCTCTTTAGATTTTTTAAAATCAGATTCAAGTGAGGTGTGTGAAGTTTTTAGTAAATTATGCTCTTCAATTAATTCACAATGCTTTTTATTTAACTCATCAAATTCATCAAGTAGAGACATATGATTTGAATCAATTGTTGAGTGATCTTTAGTCAAAATCCCATGCTCTTTTTGTAAATTCAAAAATTCCAATTTTAAGCTAGCAAGTGTCTTCTTAAGTTTCCTATATGATGTATGAATTTTTTTAGAAACTTCAAGGAGTTGATCGTAGGAAAGTTCACATACCTCTTCTTGATCAAGATGGTCGTCTGCCATTAAGCACAAGTTTGTTGTCTCATCTTCTGGTTCCCTTTCTGAGGAATCCGATGCAGAATCTGCCCAAAACACCTTTTGAAGTCTCTTTTTTTCTTTTCTAAACTTGGATTTCTCCTCACTCTTTTTCTTGCTTGTCTGCATCTTAAGTGTAGGGCAATCAGCTTTCACGTGTCCGGGCTTTCTGCATTCATAACAAACCACATCAGACGATCCTTTAGAATATTTGTTATCCTTACATTTTCTCCAATTTTGATGATGCTTTTGCTTCTTCCTTAGAAAGCTTTTGAATTACCTTGTGATTAAGGCAAAGTTATCACTTTCAGACCCAGAAGAGTAAGAGTCTAATTTGTGGGCCTTCAGTGCCACTATTTTCTTCTTTCTTTTTTCACCTACATCAAGATTTCTTTGATTCACTCCTTTCTCATAAGCAATGAGTGAGCCAAGTAAGTTATCAATCGAATAAGTGTCCAAATCCTTAGATTCAGTGATTGCAGTGATTTTAGCGTCAAAAGAGGAAGGCAAGCATCTTAAAATTTTGTTCACTTTTTCATAGTTTGAAAGTTCTCTTCCTTAGGCATGCAAAGAAGTTACAATTTGATTGAACCTTGTATACATATCAGAAATTATTTCAGAAGGTTTAATATGAAAAAGTTCATAGTCATGCATGAGAATATTCAAACGAGATTGTTTTACTTTATTGGTTCTGTGAGAAAATAAAATCTCTAACTAACTTTATTTTAAAATATAAATATAAAATATAATGTTTAATTTAGATTTAA
>CM028359.1:34395631-34539247 GCA_016618105.1 Dendrobium huoshanense | reverse complement strand
AAAAATGAGGTCAACAAAAGTTATTTATTAAGAAAATTAATATTGAGAATGTCTTAATTTTATTTTCTAAAAATCCTGATTTTTATTTCCGCATTTTATATTATGATATAAAAAATTCCAACAGGGCAACCTAGTGGAGGTGTTGGCCAGGTTCAATTGAGCTTAGGGTAGGAGTTGGCTCAATCCCAAGTGGTTTTGTCCACTTTGGGTTAGCCTGACTGTTGACCCAAGTTGGTTCAATGGCTGGGCTGGCTAAGGAAGATGTATTGGGTCAAGGGAGACCCAATGACACCTTGGCTTGGATTCAATTTGGCTAAGATTAAAAAATGGCTCAAAGGGGCCTCTCCTTGGGAACTTGGGTGAAGCCCAATGGCCAACCCAAGTTAACCCAAGACTTGGGTTTCTAAGATAGGTCTTTTGGAAGCCTAAGGGGTTACCCCAAGGGTTTAGATGCAATTGAAATGGTTTTGATCAAGGGGTTTGGATGAAAGGGAGTGTATGGGTCATTTGGTAAAACTTGGTTGACTTGGTCAAGTAAGTTGGCCTAGGACCAAGAGTTGGATCCATTGAATTCAATTTGATCACATAAACCTAATGGATGGGGTTTCAAAGTCTAGAAAGGTTATTTGGGTCAAATAGCTTGTTTAGACTCTTAATGGGTTATTAGGTCAAACTAGGTTGACCCAGTCAAGTAAGTTGATTCAAGGGTTAAGGTTGGGTCCAATAGATCCCAAATGATGTTTAAAAAGGTTTGATGAAGATTTTAAAAGTGAATGAAATTAAGTAAATTTGAATTTTGGTCAAAAGTCCAAAAATCTACCTAAAGGGTATTTTGGTCATCTTGGCCTTAGGTCAATTCTGGGTCAAAATGAATCCAGAAAAATGTAGATTAACATTTAACGAGACAATATCAAGGGCTTGGAAGGAATCAAAAGGTTTGTAGGGGACTCTAAGGTCAGATTCTAATGGGTGATAGGTCCAATGGCATGAGTCGTAAATATTTGATGATTTTACATCCTTTGGAACTTAATTTAGTTTATAGACTTCAAATTGAGCTCAAACTTGTAGGGCTAGCCCCAGAGACATATCTTATCAATATACAATTAACAAATCCTAAATTAGAGATCAATTGACTAGGTTTCAAGGTGATAAAAAAATCACTTAGAAGGGGTTTTTGTTGCAACCCATGACCCCGAGTTTGAGATTTTGATGATGCCAAATAACGAGTGTTTTGGAACAACCTTTCATTGAATACTATTTTATTTTCTATTGTCCTTGAGTACTAACATTTCAGGAAGATCACAAGTGACTCAGGACGAAAGGAAGACTAAAGAAAGGGTAGATTAGGAGTATGAGTCAAACATTGTATTTTTCTATTTATTTTATTTTATTTTATTGAGTCTGGCCACAAAATGCATAAGAGTAAGAGCAACCATGCACACACACAAGGGGAGAGTTTGTTTTTTAAATGAAAATTGTCATAGAAATTCTTCTCTGTAGATCGTACTGTACGATGTTATTTCGTACCGTACGATCTGAGCTATGTGGACAATTATGTGAATAAATTGTACAGTACGAATATTTTTGTACTGTACGATATGTTCAGATCCAAAACCCTAGCCGTAGTTTAATTTGAGTAAGTGATTTTGCGCCGCTCGTACTGTACGAACGTGTTCGTATTGTACGATCTATTTTTAATACTTACTTAAATTAACCCGCAATTAGTGCATGTAATCCAGGCCTAATTAATTTTTGAACATCGTACTGTACGAACTTGATTGTACCATACGATGAACAAAGACAAAGTATGATCGTCCCGAAAATCGTCCTGTACGAATAGTGTTTTGTGGATCGTACCGTACGATATTATATCGTACAGTACGAATTGTTTTTGAACTGTTCGTACATCTTCGTACCAGGACGACGTCTGTTTGTACACATCGTACTGTACGATGTTGCATCGTACTGTACGAACAGTAACGGCTACTTTTGAAATCAGAGGTTTTTGGAGCCCGTTTTTAGATGTCAATCAAGTCTTTTTCAGAAAGAATCACAAAGGGGGTGAACGTGGTTAGAGAGGGATTCTAAGGGAGAGAGCTCTAGAGAAATTCTTGAGGGTTGAGAGAGGAAGGAGGAGGTGAGCGTTGTGAGGGAGAAGAGGTGTGAGGGAGATCACACGGTTGCTCCAAGCTTGCTGCATTTTGCTCCTCCTGTGGCCCTAGAAGGATTTGAGGGAGGATTTCCAAGGGAAAGGCTCGTCTACATCCGTTACCTCGAGGTTCTCTGCCTTCTCCAGGAGGGAGAAAAATGAGAAGGTTCTCTGCCGTCGCTAGGAGGGCGAAAACAGAGTTTGGCACTCCGCCTCGCCAGGTTGGTGAAAGGGAGGTTTGTAAAGGCTTCTCCGCCTTGCCGAGGGGGGCAAAAGGAGAACTATTTTGTTAGTGAAAATCTCGGAGCGGAGGACTCCGGGGAGTGGACGTAGGTCATATTTTGACCGAACCACTATAAAAATTCTTGGTATGTTTTTTCCTTATCGTCGTTTATTTTTTACTTGCATTTAATTTTCATAACTATTGCATGGTGAAACTTGTGAAAGAAAAATTGTTTAAAATTTTGTTGTAGTATTTCAAAAATAACAAAAAAAATTAGAACGCTTGTTTAGGATTATTTTTATTAAGGAAAAGAATTTCACAATTCACCCCCCTCTTGTCATTTAGTAATTTCAGTTTTAGGACTTGAGTCCTTAGTATTGGATTTTGAATTGGAATTATTTAAGATCCAAATTGATCATAAGGTCTGGGAACTAGAAGGATCCTAAGATATAGAGTCAAGGGGAACCTAGGGTCTAGGGAGTCTTAGGTGTAGAGTTCAGGAAGGGGTCAAAGTGGCCTCATACAAAAATGAGGTCAACACTGAGGTGGCACTCAAGTAGCCTCAAGGACTAGTTTGGAAGAGATGGAGAGGGTTTGATGGTTAAGGCTTTAGTTTTGAATATTTAGGAGGTTTGAGATGGTTGACCAAGCCTAGTTGAGTTGACTTGGTCAAGCCAATTAGATTTTAACCCAAAGTAGACTTAGAAATGTTTGAGCCATAATTTGAAGTAGACTAAAGGCTTTATGACATTGAAATGGCTTGAAATAGTTATATGGAGTAGATCAAAGAACTAATTTGAATAGATTGGATAATTTGACCAAGTAAAATCAAGGGTTATTTGACTACAAATGAATTTGAACATGTTTGGGACATCTTTTGGAATTGGTTTGAAAGCTTGAGTGGTTTGATTTGATCAAATAGGTTAGAATATCCCATTTAGACCCTTAAGTAAATATGGGGTCAACCAAGGTTGACTTGGTCAAACTTGTTGACCTAGAGTCATATTTTAGGCTCAATAGGCTTGTAAGACATTTTGAGTATGTTGGGAGTGATCCAAAGATCTGGGGAGGTCAATTCAGTCAAAATGACTATTTGGACCCTTAAGGGTCTGTTTGGTCAACCTAGGTTAACTTAGTCAACCAAGTTGACCCAAGGCCTAGGTTTGAGCCCAACAGGTTTGGTTCGATGTTTGAGATTGGATGAGATTGGTTTCAGGGGTTGAGAAAGTCATTTTGGTTGAAATGACTATTCAAGCCCTTAAGGGCATTTTGGTCATTTTGACCCCTAATCAATTGGGGGTCAAAATGGGTCCACCAAAATATATTTTAATGCTTAGTAAGTCATAATCAAGGGTTTGGAAGTAATTGAAGGGTTTGGAGAAGGCTCCAAGGCCAAGATCAACTAGGTAACTAATCCAATAACATAGGCTGTAAATATTTAAATGTTTTATAGCCTTTGAATTTTAATTCAATTTATGGGGTTAGAGGTCTCATAATGAGCTCAAATTTGAAGGGTTCCCATTAGAGACACGTCCTGTCAATAAAAAATTAAAAGACTCTTAATTAAAGGTCATTTGACTAGGGTTTAAAGTGTTTGAAAAATCCTTAAAAAAAGGCTTTCAAGTCGGGGCCCTTGAACATTGGATTTTGGGTTTGAAAATTTGGATTTGAGTTGGATTTTGGATTTTATTTTTTTGAATTTGAATTACCCAAATCATTTATAATCATTTGGATAAACATAAGTGATTGGGTAGGGTTGAAGTTAGATCAGAGGTAGGATTAAGGTTTGAACTGGAGTTGGGATCAGGATAAGTTTAAAGTCTTGATAGGTTTGAAGTATGGATTTGATTTGAAAATTGTATTTATTTGAGATCTGGATTAACTTAGATCTAAATTGATCTAAAATTTGGATTAACTCTAAAGTCTAGGTAGATCCTAGGGCCTAAGAAGTTTATAGGATTTGGAGTCTAAAAGAAACCTAGGGTCTGAAGTCTAAAATGATCCTAGGGTCTAAATAAATCATAAGGTGTGGATTGGATTAGAAGAATTTTAGGGTCTAGAGGTTAGATCCTAAGGTTTAGGGTCTGGGAGGATCCTGGAGTCTAGATTGATCTTAAGATCTAGATTAGTATGGAAGAATCTTAGGGTCTAGATAGATCTTAGGGTCTGAAGTCTAAAAGGTTCTTAGAGTCTAGATGGATTCTATGATCTAGATTAGTCTGAAAGAATCCTAGGGTCTAGATAAAACCTAAGGTCTGAGTCTAGGAGGATCTTAGAGTCTAGAGTTGTCTTGAGGCTAGATTGATCCAGGGTTAGAATTGACGTAGAGTCTGGGAAAAGTCTTAGTGACCTCATACAAAAATGAGGTCAACAAGAAGGAAAATGAATAAATAATATTTACATGATTTGAATTATGTTAATTATTCAAATTCTTTATGTTTGAAAATTGTTGTGGATAAATTATAACTATAGCATATGTAACTATGTCATGCAAACATGGAGACACTTAGAAAAATAACTAAAAAATGCTTAATTAGAGGGATATCTAAGTTAGAATTCTCTAAGGACCACCTATGAGATGCCTACTAATTAAAAAAATAATTTAAATCACCATTTCCTTCCATTAAGGACATCATCACTTGTAGGCCAGTAGAGATCTTGCATATAGACTTATTAATTCCGTTAGTATAGCCAGCTTAGGCAAAAAACTTTTGGATATATAATAGTTGAAGATTATTCTAGATTTATATGGGTTAGATTCTTATCTCATAAAAGTGAATCGTTTGAGGAATTTTGAATGTTCTCCACTTGAATTCAAAGAAAATTAGAATTTGAAATATCTACTCTCTAAAGTGATCATGGTGGAGAATTTTAGAATGATAGCTTTGAATCTTTTTATAAGGTACTAGGAACTGAATATAACTTTTTTGCCACTAGGACCTCTCAGCAAGAGAAATAGTTGAAAGAAGGAACAAAACATTAGTAGAATATATTATGGTAATGTTAATTAAATATTCTCTCCATAGATATTTTAAGTAGAGGTAATGAGTACTACTTGTTATTTTTTGAATAGGATAAATGTTAGATCAAAACTCAATAAAAAACCTATGAGCTACTTAAGGGTAGGACACCCAATCTTCACACTTTCATGTCTTTGGATATAGGTGCTTCATCTCATAAATAAAAAATCTCCTCTAGGAAAATTTGATTCCAAATATGATGATGGAGTCTTCATAGGTTATTCATCCATAGGTAAAGCTTATAAGATCTTTAATAAGAGGAATTTATTTGTAGAGGAATCAACCCATATGGTATTTGATAAATCTTATAAATCTGGTGAGCCTAAGTTAGAAGAAGAAGAGAGGTAGAAGTTATCCAAGGTGTAGAATTCATTGAACAAGGAGATAGAGAAGAACCTTAGGAGCCATTGCCTAGAGAATGGAGATACTCATCTAGTCTTCCTAGAGAGTTTATCTTAGGAGATCCATCTATAGGAGTTAAATCTAGTCATGAACTTAGAAAGGAGGTTAGCCATTTTATATTCATCTCTATGGTAGAACAGACAAGTATAAATTAAATCCTAGCTAATGAATTTAAGATCTAGCTATATAAGAAGAGTTAAACTAATTTGTTAAGAGTAATGTATTGGAGTTGGTTAGTAGACCTAAGGACTAGAGTGTAGTAGGTACCAAGTGGTTATTAAAAAAATGAATGATTTTGGAATAGTGGTTATAAATAAAGCTAGATTAGTAGCTAAGGGGTACAATCAAATTAAATGAATTGATTTAGATGAGACTTTTGCCTCTGTGCTAGGTTAGAAGTCATTAGAATGCTATTAGCCTTATTGCTTTAGAGGTTTCAAGTTGTATTAAATGGATCTAAGAAGCACTTTCATAAAAGGGGTTATTAAGAAAGATATTTATGTAGAATAACCCCCTATATTTGAAAATTCAACCTTTCCCACTCATGTGTATAAATTAAAAAAGGCTTTGTATGGGTTGAAGAAAGCACCTTGAGAATGGTATGAGAGACTTAGCACAATTCTCCTAGATAAATCCTTTTTTAAGGGTAGTGTAGATACCACTCTATTCTTAAAGAAAGTAGGAGATGATCTACTCATTATTTAAATATATGTAGATGACGTATTATTTTGCTCAACTAATGAAAATCTTTATAATTATTTTTTAGAAACTATGAGTAAAAAGTTTAAAATGAGTATAATGTGAGAACTAGTATTTTTTTTTCTTGGTTTTAGTGTGAAGAAAATATATGATGGCATATTTCTTAATCAAAGTAAATATATCAAGGATATTCTAAAGAAGTATGAGATGGAAAATACTAAAGTAATTAATACATCCATGAGTTATACCATTCAATTAGATAAGGATCTTAGGGAAATTAGTATATCAAAAAAGTATAGGGGAAAAATAGGATATCTTATGTATTTAACTTCTAGTAGACATGATATTTTATTAAGTTTTTATCTTTGTTCTAGATTCCAAGCTGATCCCAAAGAATCCTATATGATAGCAGTTAAAAAAATCCATAGATATCTTCTAGGCACCCAAAACTTTAGTATATAGTATCTTAGATGTAGTTCTTCATTTAAAATTATTGGATATCCATACTAAAACTTTTCTTGGTGTAGAATAGATTGAAAAAGCACTTCTAGAACATGTTAATTCATAGGGAAATTATTAGTTTCTTGGTATAATAGGAAGCAAAATTCTTTAGCTCTGTCCATCATTTAGGTGGAATATATAATAGTAAGAAGCTGAGTTACTAAAGTCTTATGGATAAAGAAATAAATCATTGACCTTGGAATATCTATAGGGGCCATTCCAATCATGTGTGATAATAATAGTGTCTTATGCATTTCTAAAAATCCAATCCAACAATCTTGAACTAAGCATATAGACATCAGACATCATTTCATTAGAGATCATATTTCTAAGGGAGATATAAAATTGCATCATGTAGCAACTAAAAATCAATGGGAAGACATTTTCACAAAACCATTAAGCTATGACAACTTTAACACACTAAGGACTAGACGAGGTGTCATTGACATTCATACTTGATTCAGGGCAAGAGTGAAATCAACAACTTATGTAGTTTTATATTTAATGTGTCATCATGTTTATTATATTTTTTATTTAATTTTTACTTGTTTAGTTTATATGTTTAATATTCCTAATTAGTAGGAGTTCCTTAAACATCACACACCATATATTAAAAAAATTAAAAAATAAAAAATGGTTCACATCATATTGTACAAATCTCATTCGTATTATACAATCAACACAACTTTGTATATCCTCACCGCTTATGATTTCAATTACCCTAATTTGACCAATAATTGATTATCGTACTATTCGATTCACATGTCAATAGCTATTAGACAAAATTAAATCAGCATGTATGATAATAATTGAACTATCGTACTGTACGAACTGTTGCAAATCTATTTTTCATGGCTTATGTTTTGATGATTGACAAACACTGTTTCTCTTGGACTGCTTGTTGCTTCTAACTTTTCAGGAATCAAAGATCGGACGATCAAGAAGAAGCCAGTTCAGGATTGCGTAGGTTTAGGGTTGAGTCAGTCTGTATTTTTGTTTTTCACCTTTTGAGTCTACTTGTAATGGTCAAAGAGACTGCTGCTAAGTAACCCTACACACACACACTTAAGGGGCTTAGAATTTCTATTTTTGCCCACATCGGCCCGGCCGATATTTATATCGTCCGGGACGATCAGCTTAAAACAGAAAGTCTAAGTAAGGATTCTTAATTAAGGCAGCCGTCATTAACATATCGGCCTGGACGATACGTGTATCGGCCAGGATGATAAGCTCAAAACAGAAAGAAGTAGCCGCCATAGACAATTAAGGTATACTGTATTTTTAAATTATCGGCCAGGACGATCCTAGGATCGGCCTGGACGATATGCACAAATTATGCCATAATTGTTCAGGAAATCAAGGGAGTAATTAAGGATGATTGATACGATCATATCGTCTTAGACGATGGCAGGATCGGCCCAGACGATCCAGTCAAAAACCTTAAGTTACTTCAGGACGATAAACATCGGCCAGCTCGTATCCAGGGCTATTGTCAGGACGATTTTCCTCTGATTTGAACTGATCGGCCAGGACGATCGTGAGATCGGCCTGGACGATCAAGCCAATTTTAAATCATCTTGTTTTGCATCCAGGGATATGCTCTGGCCGATCTTCATTGATTTATACTGATCGGCCAGGCCGATGTCAATATCGGCCTGGACGATATTGTCGGCAACCTGCAATTAATGAGCTCCTTTGAAGCTCTTCTATTTAAGAGCTCATGTTCAACATTTTTCAGGACTTTTGGCTACTGCCTTGACCTGAGAAGACCTTGAGGAAGAAAGAGAGAGAAGAGAGAGAGAGAGGATCTTGTGAGGGGGAGCTTGTGAGGGGATTCACAAGGGTTGCTTCAAGGATCGCTCTGCTTCGTCTTCATCTAGAGTTTCTCATCCGTGGAAGGGTCGGTAGAGGTAAGGAGTTTGCTTTTGGTTTTGGTTCTCTTCCAGCTTCAGGAGAAAGCAAAAGGAGGAAGGTTCTCTGCCTTGCCGGGGTGGCAAAAAGGAGGTTCTTGTGAGGGCTTCTCCGCCTAGCTGTGGGGGCTAAAGGAGAGTCACGTTTTGTAGTGCAATACTTGGAGGGTGCCTCCAAGGAGTGGACGTAGGTCGAGTCGACCGAACCACTATAAATTTCTGTGTTCTTTTTTCTTGCTTCCGCACTTTTAAATTCCGCATTTAGTTCTGTGGTGTGATTTGGTTTATGCAATTTTCTTTCTTTGTGAAAAGAGTTTTTAAAATACCAATTCACCCCCCTTTTTGTTAGCTTGGGACTAAGTTCATAGGGCTTAACATCCCTAACGAACTTTCACGAACACCTATTCATACTATATAACCAGTTTAATCAATAATCAAAGCAATAACTTCTTGGGATGAATGCTTTTTTATAAAAATTGACTAGTATGATCATGATTGTACTGCCTAATTTGATCTCTTTTTGTGACACATCATCTAGATGATTTAGCTTCCCTGATCGTATTGCTTGATCCTTAATCGTATTGTACAATTAGTTGAAAACTCTATATAAGGGATGTATTTCTAACTTTTTGATTCACCAAACATCCTTCTATCTTCATTCACTTATGCTCCTAGCATTAGAATTCTAAAGTAGTAGGAGGTAGTAAGAGAGAAAGGTTACTCCAAGGAAGCTCTTCTCATCATCCTATGGATGACAAATTTCAATCAATTAAGGATGAGTCAGCCTATCACCATTTCAAGAACGCACACATCACACCCTCACATCTTTCGAATCAAAATGTTCTACATTACTAGGTTACATACCTATTTGCTTTCACAATTCTACATTTCATCCTAACCCTCATAATTCCTTTCATTTCTAAACTTCTTTTTTAATTCTTTATTAGACTTAGGGTAAAATGCCAAATTTTCTATCATGACATATTATGTGTGTAGGCAGCCTATAAAAATGACCAAATAGGACCTAACAAACTACCAACATCTTTCCACTAAAGGGCCTAAACCTTCTTTAATGTCATCTTGGGGAGATTATAATTGTACCACTGTGAACCTAACAATTAGAAATACCCATTTGAATCAACACCAACACCTTATCCATTATCTAAATCAAATTGCTTAAGTCATCTATCATGTTCTTCAAACTTCAATTCTTCTTAAAGCTAGAGATATAATCAATATCACTCCACTCTTATCTTTAGTCACATATTTTGTTATGTCTAACACCCATTTTGATGAAGCCCACATGATTGTTAGTTAATTCCTAAATCTAACCGCTATCCATCACCATCTATCTAGCAGAAGTAAAAAATTTCCTTAGGATATCTAGTTGCATATATCCTAAATAAAAAAATATTAACTTATCTATCCTGGCTCCATAGATAATTTCCCTATATTTATAATGATAGCTCATTTCATATTTTCTTTCACTTATATCAAGGAGATGAGCTAGAAGAGGACCCAGAGTTAAATGAAGAAGGGGTAGGCCTTCCAGCTCCATCCTAGATTCAACACCAGCTCTTATACCAAGACCAACCCCTACAACCCAGTCTGACCTCTACACCACTATAGTAGAGGGTTTTTCCAGCATGAACATGAGGATCATTTTGCATGTTGAGGAATGCAATCATTATTAGATGTAGATTCAACAAAAGAATGACACTCTTCTATAACATTACCAGTAGCATCATTAGTAGCATGCAATCAATAGGGAGTGTTTCATTGAGAAATTTACTGCTCTTCATTAGTTTTTCTAGCCACCATCCCAATCACCATCCGATTAGGGGCCCTTTTACTTATTGGATGTGTGTTCTTTTATAGTTTTTGTATTTTGTTTTCTTTTTTTACTTTTATTTGTACTTTTTTCCTATGGTGTATTATCTCTCCGTTTTATGATGCTAAAATGTGTAGTAGGAATCTGATTATATTTATTCATTTGCTATTTTGTTCAATTTATTTTTCTTATATTTGTGTTATATGTGTTACTTTACTACTTCGCATTTCAAATTAAAATAATAATAATAATAATAAATTGTTATTTTTCCCTATTTTAAAGCCAAAGATCGATATTCTAAGCCTCTTTAGGAGAGTGAAAATGATTCCAGGTTCTCTACCTCACTAGGAGGGTGAAAAGGAATCTAGGTTATGTACCTCATTAATAAGGTGAAAAGGATTCTAGGTTCTCTTCCTCATAAGGAGTATGAAAAGGATTCCAGGTTCTTTACCTCACCATGAGGGTGAAAAGGATTTAAGGTTTTCTACCTCACCTAATATATGAAATGGATTCTAGGTTCTTAGTCTCACCAAGAGCGTATAAAGGATTCAAGTTCTCAATTGCATCGTGGTAGTGTGGAAAGGATTTTATAAGGGTTTCTCCACCTTGCTGTGTGAGCTAAAGGAAAGACATTAAATATTTAGTGTAATATCCAAAGAGGAGGACTTTGGGAACAAAGAGGAGGACTTTGGGAAAAGTTGATGTTGATCAAAGTTTGACTAAACCACTATAAAATTTCTGATGTGATTATACTTTTTTTTAGTTTATATTTCCAAAATTTTATTTTTTGTTTTAATTATTACAAATTTGTGATCTCTGATTTTTACTTGGCATAAATCAAATATCTTGTTATTTGGTCAAAAAGAAAAAAAAAGCTTTATAAGTTTTTTCTTAAAATCTTAAAGTTAAAATATTTCTTTCTAGTGAGTTCTTATTTAAAATAAAAATAAAATTTCCAATAAAAATAATGTTGATAAATTAATACTTAAAAAAATGGGGGAGAAATTTTTAAAACACCAATCAGCCACCCTCCCCCCACCTCTTGGTATGTGCCTAAGTCAGTTCAACAAGGTCTAACAACTTCTTTTGAACTTTCGTACTCTATTTACTGAGTCAACTGCTACTAATTTATTGCTAACGTACTTAAAAAATACCACACAAGCCAAAAATTCTTACTTGTTTAGTAGGATTTCTTGGATTTGATTTATTGATCTGCTTCACTTCTACTAATTTAATGTTACTTATTTATTCCACATTTATTATTGATACACCATTTATGCACTAATTTAATGATTTAGTGTTACTGAACATGTGATTTCTATTACTAAGCTTGTGATAGAAGTTATTGATCAACATTAATAATAATATAATTGAGTATCATGTGTACACTCCTAAGTACTTCAATTTTATGGTTTATATGATTTATTTATTTAGATAATATTGCTATAATGTATGATATAAGAATGATTGTTTAACGCTTCACTACTTTCACATCAATATTATATTATTTTAATGTCCTTTATACCATTCTGGTTTACTAGTTCAAAGCTTTAGTGTCACCACATATATTTTATTATTGCTACATGTATTCATGATCATATTGACTTCTACTATTATGAATTAATTAATTAATTTAAAGAATTTTTATAACCTAATGCATTTTTTAACTTATTATATATAATTTAAAAGATTTCTTACATGGAAAAGGATTGTGAGTATGGGATTGATCAATTATAGGATTCTTTAGGTTTTACTGTTGTTTAGTCTTTAGTAGTTAGGAGTGGATAAATATTATGTTGTATTTGTATGACTACTAATTATTATATATGTTTTTTAGGGAACTGACTATATATATATATATATATATATATATATATATATATATATATATGTGTGTGTGCGCGCTTTAAATTAATATATATGTGTGTGTGCGCGCTTTATTTAATAGATTGGCTTCAATTGATATATTTTTATTATTGAAAGAAATTAGATAGTTCTGGTTATTACTATAAAAAAATAAAAGTATTTTTTTTTTTCAGTTTATATTCTGAGGCATTACAAACTTTATATCAAAGCAAATATTATTAAAATAATTGAATTATTAGTAGAGCTATCAAAATTGATTGTGAGTCAGGTATGGTTGGGAAGATTAAGGTCTATTATTTTCCTTATATAATTAGTTTCATGTGTTAATTAGGTAAAATTATATAAGTGAACAATTGAAATGGATCTCCCAAAACAAGATGTACTTAATGAATAATAGTGTGTAGCTCTAGTATCATCTGATAGCGTGATGCAACTATCCAATGTTATAAGACATGTAATGGAAGATATGCAGATCAAGTTAGTTGGAAATATGAAAGAAGGGGGAGATAAATATTTATAGATATTCAATAAATTGAAGCCCCCGGTATTTAAAGGAGCTATAGAAAACTAAGTTATAGAAGATTGGTTACTGAGGATAAAGTAAATCATTGTTAGCATGTAGTGCCCAGAGAACCAGAAGGTATTATCAGTCATTTCTTATTTCAGGGTGAAGTAGAGAGATAGTGGGTAGGATAATAATGGGAGAAATGCTAGAGAGAAAAAATGTAGAGATTTATTGGGAAAAGTTTACAGTAATATGCAGGATGTGGTATGTACCTTCTTTAGCTTAATAATAAATGCAGGAAGATTTCATAAGATTGGAATAGGGATGTAAGATAGTGATATAATATGAAGTTGAGTTTACTATTTTGGATATGTATGCTTTCCATTTGAGCCCCACTGCTAAAGAAAAATCTTATAGATTTCTATAAGAATTGAACCAGGAGTTGAGGCATCTATTAGTATCTCTATGAATTCATGATTTTTTTTTAGTTTGTGGAAAGGTACAAAATGATAGAGATTTATTTGTAAATACTAGCATCTAGGTATAATCATATGAGTGGAAGAAGGATCAAAGACAACTTAAGAAGGAACATGAATTATGTAAGTGATAAGAAAAACATATCAAGTTATTTAGGAGGATCAATTTCTATAAGTACCTATCAAAATTACATTTGTTATGGAAGGAGACATTATTTTGGGCAATGCTACATTCTCATAAGATGTTGATTTTGAAGTGGACAACAAGAACGAAGGTAGCATATTATCCTTAGAGAGAATTTGGAGGAAGAATTGATTCTGGAGTATGATAGATGAAATAGACTTAATGATAGAGGATTTTAGAATAGAGAGCTTATAGTGAAAGACTAATGAGCAGAGATGATTATAGAACTATCAAAGATAGTTAGAAGGAGTCTATTTCACCATGACTAAAAACACTATTTAAGAAATGCTATGACTATACTTACAATATACGGAAGACTGATAATAACCTAAGAGTTTAGCTTGTAAGAAATCCTACTTTTAATGACTGATTAGCTTGTCATTTCATTACATACTAAAAGATGTATGATTGAATGAATTATATGATAGAAATCACTTTTTTTGGTTTGATTTGGATTATCTAAAAAAAATTTTATTTGATTTGAATTTTGTTATACAAATTTATTTTATTATGGTTTGATTGCTTGAATACTTAGTAGAAATATTGAGGATGATATTTTTATACGTTGGATAGATTATAATAGCTCAATTTGAATAAAATGAATTTTCAAAGTTTCTATAACATAGCGTGTTGGAGTGTTGTGGTGTTGTGCTTTAGGGCATATCGATGCTTAGAAGCCCTATAGAGTGGCTCCTCGATGCCATAACTCTTTGTTTTATAATAACTCTAGAATCCAATGCGGTGTTAGGTAACTTGGGCACCACAATGCTGGGCACTGAAATGAGTATATATATATATATATATATATATATATATATATATATACTCAGCCAACTCACTCACTCTCTCTCTCTCTCTCGTTTGGCTTGCCGTGGAAGGAAGGAAAAAGAAAGACATGTGAAGGAGGAGAAAGAAAGAAAAACTAAGTTTTTAGTCATCTCTTTGTTTCATCGCTTTTATAGAAATTGCTCATATTATTGTATGTGACTCCTATCCTTTTTATTTTCAAAGACTTTTCTTTCACTCATTCGATTTCTCCCAAATTGATTTTATTACATTTTCTCAAAATTTATTAAATTTTTATTACGTAACTTTTTGTAAATTATATTTCTAATTAATCTAGTCATTTTGATTAGTTAGTTTCCTAATTTTATTGGTTAAAATTGTAGTTATTATATTTTGTATGAATTGCATAGAATAATAATTTGGCATTTTAATCTGAGTATATTATTAATGCAAGTATGTGAATGAATATGAGCATGTAATTGGGTAATACTGGTTACTATTAATTTATAATATTGAAATAAGAATGTGTTAAGATATATAAAGGCTGATGATTTATTGACATTAGCTGGAGACTAATTTATGCATTAATAGGATTGTGGGCCAATTGGTTTTCCTTTAAAAACTATAATTTGATGTTATCCTCTAATGATTCATGTGATTAACTAATTGGGAGTTAAAATGTGTTAATTACTATGCCAACACGCAAGAGTGATGAATCTATTTATTGAGTAATAGTTACTAATTTATTGATTATTGGAAAAATATCACATAAGCTAGAACTCATTACTTATTTAATATAATTGCTTGGATATGATTTACTTTATTTTTTCAATGTTATTAATTTATTATTATTGATTTATTGTTCTATTACTATATAACCACTATTATTGTTTTGATTTACTGATTCACTATTATTGGGCACGTTATTCCTATTATTGAGCTTATGATATAAGCTATTTATTGTCACTAATACTATTACAATTGAACATCATATGTGCACTCCTATTTGATTAATGTATAATGATGCATTGTATTGCTATAGATTTTAATAGTTTTTTTTAGTACTTTTGTTTTGTTGGTTTATATGATTTCTTTCTTTGGATACTACTGCTTCAACATATTACCTGCTTTATTGCTTTGACATATGTAGTGTACTATTTTACTAGCCTTTGCAGCTTATTGGTTCATAAGCTTCATTATTATCACATGTGATTTATTATTTTTACACAGATTCATAATCATATTGACTGTTGCTAATATGAATCGACTGATTTTATGCATACTACTTATTTTTTGTGCTTTGAGTTCAGTTATAGAATTTTACTGATCTGCTATGATTTTTATCTCATTATACGTGGTTCAAATGATTTTAGGTAAGGGAAGAAGATAGAGAGTGTGACATTGATCAGTTACAACATTATTTAGGTTTTATATTTGTTTCTTTGTCTTTAGATATTCTTTTTTAGTCAGGAGTGGATGAATATTGTGTTGTATTTTTATGAATCCTAGGTATTGCATATGATTTTTGGAGAATTATATATATATATGTGTGTGTGTGTGTGTGTGTGTGTGTGTGTGTGTGTGTGTGTGTGTTTTGATCAATAGATTGGGCTTTTATAATATTTTATATTATTAATACAAATTAGATAGCTCTAGTTGTTACTATAAAAAGAGAAAGATATAATACTTTCTAATTTAGATTCTAGGGAATGACAAATAATATAAAGAATCAATAGTATAACACACACTACATGAATTAACACAACTTAGACATATTAAATATATAATCCTTCAATAATATTATATTAACCCATAATTAGATTATGACTATAATTACTTGATGGATCATTACAAAATATGAAGTCAACCACTTACATTAATTTTAATTAAGGGATTTGAGTGTGTGTGGATATTTTCATAATAATAATAGAGGTGTGAGATTTCATAATGATAATAGAGAGGTCTGGGATCATCATCATTAATGATGGCCCATGTCTCAAAATTGGGGCCTTTTCCTTTCCTATAAATTCCTCCTCACCCTTCAACCATGGAATATATTTCTTAACTTCTTCAACAACATTCTCTCTCCTCTTAACTTCTTTCATTTTTCACTATCATAAATGATCTCTTAATGAGATGGCTACTTTAAGGAGAATCCATAATGAAATTGTAGTGTGTGAGTACTATTAAGCTTTAATAGAAAAATACCTATTAGCCAATATAATCTTCTTTAGGTACTATTATAAGGATTCCAACTTTATGGTGTGAGTTTTCTCAAAAGATGAGCACCTTAATACTTTATAAACATGAACAATTATTCCCAAATAACCACTCCAAGCTTAACCTATAACTCCTATTATACCCTGAGTTTATGTTGGCTCATATAATTCTAAATTCCATGGCAAGTGTGGTGACTTTTCTTTCCCACTTGTGGAAAGAAAATATCTAATGACCACCTATTCACCATGATGGAATTAAAGGTTGCTAGCATCCAATTCTCTTCAATTAACATATGAATGAGCAACTTGGAGAACAAAGGGAGAGATTCAAAGTTAAGGTTTATTTTTGAGAATTCACTTTTTTTATTTGCAATACCTACTTGACCCATCCCTTACACTTGGAGAAGATCATAGTTCTCGAGCTTAATGAGGAGGAGTCCTAAGCCTTTGATAGATTGAAGGGAAGGATCAAACTAGTTATTGAGCATGTGAGCCCACCACCTATATACAAGACCATTTATATGAATTAATCTCCTTTTATGCCTTGTGTATTTTCTATTTTTTCTCTAATTAATGTTGACAATGGATTCATTTGCAAATGAACATAATATGTACACTTATCTCAATGATCCAATTATCCTTGAGTTCCTTAGCCATGACTCCATTAGTCAAGGAGGGAGAAGAGGAAGGAAAGTGAAATGGGTCCTTGCTGAGTTGGAAGGAAAGTGAAATGGGTCCTTGTTGAGTTCCCTTGGGTGATGTTATCAAGCCAAGTCAATGGATTTTTCTCACCCACCTACACTCATTGAACCTCTTCTTGTTGCTTCTCACCTGCCTGCTAGCCAACCATTAATTAAGTCTCAAGGTTTGTGTGATGAACATGCATCTAGTAATGTGCAATAAATCTACCCACTTTGGTCAACCAGTTTTTTAGGGAAAGAAAGTTTAAGTCATGGAATAATCATTAACCAAGACTTGGTGAGGAGGAAGGCCAAGGAGGCACTGAACTCCAAGCCCCTCAAGGGAAAAGGGAAAGGTATTGTCTTTCATTTGGAGGAGGGCTTGAAGAAGGAGAAAGAAATGGTGGCTTCTGAGACTACTAAGGTCTTAGAGGTTTAGTTCATTGAAGGCCCCATCTATCCCACCAAGAAAATAATTTGATATGGGGGCAACCGTTCACTTAGCCTTCATGGTGGAGGAGATAAATGTAGACCCCATCAGTGATCTTAACTTTTCCACCATTGGTGCATGTGTTATAAATTGGTAAAGTACTTATATGTTGGATTAAAATCATAAGAAGACTATTAAGAAACTTGCCAACTAAAAGGACACCCAAAAGGTAAAGACTTATCTTTTTTAAAAAAATCCCTTTGATAGATATCCAAGAAGGAGACAAAATCCTTCAAAGTTGAATTCATAAAGAGGGAGACCACTCTGCATGACTTTTCAAAGAAAGACATTGCTCTAAAGGATGAAGAGTTAGTGAGGTAGAGCACTGAAGAACTTGCTTAATAGGTTAGGGAATTTAAGTTGAAGTAGGAGTGTTAGGTAGATTTATTTAATACTTTGTAGTGTTAGAAAGTGCTCTACAAGAAGTATGTTGAATACATTTAGTACTGCCTATAAAAGATAGTCTCATATAAGAAACTTAATAAAAATTTTATGGATAGAACTACTTCTATGAGATACCTTAGTCTTCTAGTAAAGAGTGAAGGGAAAAGCCAACTTATGGATATTTATATATTTTTTTTCTTTATCTTATAAGAAAATTGTTATTTTATTTGAAATGAATAAAAAGAAAAATTTTATTTCCCTTTTCATAGTTTATGGCAATGCATACATATTTTCATATCATAGATTTTGACTAATTTACGCATACTCACTTGTTGACTAGTGATCTTTAAATATTATAACTTTTAACTTGGTTGGTTCTTATGAATGAATAAACTTATAATTTCTTGTTGATGAATAATCTTTCATATATTCTAAATTTTAACTTTTCATGATGTCGCATTATATGGGTCTTAACTTTCTTTAAGCTTATGTATTAATAAGATTAACCATCTAGACTTGTTTGTGGTATACATGTTTTACATAGTATGAATGTTATCATAAAATGGACCGCATGTTTTACATAATATGAATCTTATCACAAAATGGAAATTTCCTTCTAGGGATATATCACACCTTGGATTACCCTCACCATCCCCTAGAACTTTCATCATCGTAAGAGTAATATAGACTTTCTATTAGAAGGGACTACCATGATACATAATGGAGATCTTGCCTTAATGGAGGAGTCACCTTTTAGTGTTATATTACACATTTCTATATTACAATATGAATCTTGATTCAAGAGCACCTTGGGTTGGCCTCACCATCCACAAAATATTTCATCTTCATAGGAGCAGTCATTAATACTTTCTATTGGAAAGGACTCACATGATACTTAATGGAAATGCTTCCCTAAAGGGGGGGAGCCTTCTTCTAGAGCTATATTACACACTTTTATTTTCATTTTTAGCCAGTCATTTTTAGCCATCAGTCTAATTAAAAATGTTGTTCGTCTTGAGGTAGGTTATGTTTTACCTATATTAGTTTTCAATAATTTGATTATTTGGGATTTTTTAATAAAATTAATTTTATTGTTACTAAAAAATGAGGTTGCTTTGTATCGGTAAAACTTTCATTACGAAACTTTTATATGTTATAGAGATTGAAATTTTGAATATTTTGAAACTTTCTAAAAAATATTCTCTAATGATTTTGGAATTTATAAAATTTTATAGAATAAAAAATAATTTGGTTTTGAAAAATCATGTTGTAGTATGATTAAAGTCTTAAAATAATATTTTATACAACATATGGTAAATTAGTTATGTTTTGAGATTGTGAATTTTTGCTCAGTATTATTCTTGTTGCCTATCGTTTAGACATTTTAATAATTTCCGAGTCGAGTCTAATCATGCTTTATTTAATGAAATGTATTGAACGTATATAATAATATTGAAATAAATAGACATTCTTGAAGTGAAAATGTTTTCTGTTGTGCTAGAGCTAGTGGGCTACCGAGGTAGGATTCTATTATGCAGGAGCTAGTGGGTTACCAAGGTCAGATTATGTTATCCTAGAGTCACTATGCTATTAAAGTGGGATTTTATTATGCTAGAGCAAGTGGGCTGCCAAGGTGGGATTCTATTATGCTAGAATTAGTGGGCTACCCTCTTATTTTTTATGATGTTGGGGCCTAAGGGCTACCGATGAGGGATTATGCAAACTAATAAATATGCCAAAAAATTGGAGTATGAGGGATATTTTCAGATATTTATTTATTTTTTAGTTTCAATAAAGTTCAATAGTTATTTAATGTATTCGATATTAATATACATTTTAGTTTTAGGTGTTTGAATAATATTTTAGCTTATTATTATATCATATTACTTTCAGTTCTTTTGGTTTTAATTATTGATTTTTGTTTTAGGCTACTATAGCCTACTGAGCCATATTAGCTCATTCTTTATTTTTCTTTCATTTTTAGGCAAGAAAAAGGGTAAGGAGTGAGCTGAGTAGTTTTGAATATCAAGCTTTGATATGTAATATAGATGTGCCTTTTGGGTTGGTTAGTTTTATTTTGCAGTCTTAAATTTTATTTGGTCATATTGTCTGTTGTTAAGCACTGTTGTAGACACCTTAGATTATACATATATTTTTAGATGATTTATCAAAATCATTGTTGATTTTCAATTATCATATACTTTATGAAGCAATTAGTAGTGGTTTTGTGTAGTATATAACATAAAAGTTTTGTTTAAGTATTTCTCTAGCTAGATCTTGGTGCCAATCTTGTCTCAATCTAACACGATAATGCATGTGTGATACCGGGACATATTGGGTTAGGTTGTAACATTCTTCCTCCATAAATTTTAATGTTGGCAACCCCACGTTGACTATGTAACCCATATTCGATTAGCAATAAGACCTTGTGTTTTATGGAGGAGTGGAAACATTATTTATCTAATTTTTAAGAAAAGTGTATATGTTTAAAACACAAGGTCTTATTGCTAATCCCTTCAAACTAAAAGAAATATATCTACTAAGTTTCCTTTTTCTCCCTCCAACATTTTTCTTAATTGGTTTAAAATATCTTTGTTTACCTTCTTGACTTACCTTTTAGTCTCATGGTGATGAACTACGATGAATTTAAGGTGAATCCCCTACTTATAATAGAATTCTTTGACCTTCTAATCAATGAATGAAGGTCTATTAACACTGATGATTATTATAGGTATCCCATACTTTTAAATAATTTTAGTCCAGAGGAAGTTTTGCATAACCTTAGTGGTCATCCTCCTTGGTACCTTTACTTAAATAATTTTAGGTCCTACTCTGTGGTCACCCGATGCTCTATCCTAGTATATATATCATGTATTATCTTTATGACTTTATCACTTGCCACCTCATTCTCTACATTTATGCAATTGAAGTCCATACGGAAGTCAATTATAACTTAAACTTGGATGGCTATACTATAGTGTAGGAGATTTAGAACTTGATAAGTTCAATCTCCCACTTGAGTAACCAACAAAAATGATCGGGTTTGGCAAATGCTTCCTTGTGAGGGTGATTGATGATGAATTGGACTTAGTGGCCAAGAAGAATATTGGAGCAATGGGCTATGGTTATAGATGATCACATCAAATTTTCTATGATTGGATACGTTAGTTTGGTGCTCTTTACCATTTTGCACACATAATATATTGGTCATTATCTTTTCCCTTCTTCTCTAACCACATCGAGTCACAACATTTTCACAAATTGTGAGCTATAATAATAAATCATCCCCTAGTTCGGGGCTTTGTAGTAGTGTAAATAAGGATAAGAGAATTTTTAATCATTGGAATGTTGCTTTGCATTCCACACTTTTTGTGATGTATTTTGCACTTATGAGGACTTTGAAGAAAAACAAACACTTATTTCCCATCTTCAAGATTAAGCAATTAAGCCTGACTGTTGCCAAATGAGTCAATACTCATCCCTCATAGTTTTGGGCAATGACATCTCCAATATCACATTCAATTTTTCAGGATTTACTTTGAACCCTCTAAGATGTCCAGGAACCCTAAGAATTTGGAACTTATTCTAAAAGTATAATTAAGAGGGTTAAGTTATATGTTGTATATTTTTAATGTGAAAGTATCTCTATTAGGTCTTGAATGTGTTACCTTAGCAACTTGGTCTTTACCATTAGACTGCCCACATACACCTCAAAATTTATTCCTTTTTAATATTTGAAGACTCGATTCATCATTCATTAATTTGTTCGCTCAATATTATTTAATTCAAATGATATCATTTTTTAATAGTATAGATCTTTCCTCATGATGAATGATGTCTTCTCACATGTTCATTGGGGTTTTTTTTTATTTTGTGGCAGTCAAAGAATGTGTCATGAAAGCTCATTATCATGAATGCAACCTTTGAGAAGACAAGCAAGTTCATCATTGGGAGTGGGTATCCATCCTTCAGGTATATTGAGTTCAAATTGGTGATGTCTATACACATCCTCCACTTTACATTCACCTTTTACATGATCACTACATTGGAGATTTAGTTTAGGTATTATACCTTCATATCGAATATGGCATTTAGGAGTTTTTTTACTTCCTTATTTATAGTCTTGGATAGGATGGCTACTATCTTCCTTATTTTGTATGATAGTCCTAGCCTTATTCTTGATATTAAGCCTGTATACAAGACTTCAATATCTACCCCCAACATCTCTATCGTAGTCCAGAAAAAGACCTCAACATTATCTCTGAGAGTTTGGATGCGTTTGTTATGATGTTATGGGCTAAAGGATAAAATTGTTCTTAAGATCTGCTATAGGACACATTCTACTACCAAGAACTCTTCCACCACCTTAATGCCTCAAACCCTAGTACTCTTTATATTTCAAGCTACAACACTTCCTCCAACATATTCATCACTTTCATTATAACTTTTAGGTCACAAGCTCATGACTATATCAGGTTTACTTTTATGTTGATCTCCAAACAACCATCCTTGAATTTGACAACACATGTTATGTTGAGACGACCACTCCAAAAATATTCAAGAGAGGCACCAAAAGATCATATAAGGTTGCAAGAAAATCCATCAACATAAAGTCAACCATTATTGTGTACTTTCATTCACCATCTCTCTGGGTGAAGTGCAAAGTGATCATCCCTTTGATCATTTATCACTCACACGATAAACTATATAATGACCTATAGTGAGAGTGAGTTGAAAAGAAATCATATTCATCATATGAAAAATATATTTAAAAATATATTAATAAAGTTCCTTGTATTAATAATAACATAGTTGATTTGGTATTCAGTGATTAGTATAGCTACCACCAGGACATTATTGGCTTGTTTTCTTTGATGAAGGTAACCAGAGCGACCCCAACTATTGATGTTTAGGCCATATTCATTGATTTAACCTCCTTCAAATGTTTCACTTGAGACTTTCTCATTGAGACATCTCAACTCTATCTCCTCTATAGCTATCAAACACTTTCCCAACAATGTGAAGGGTGTCAGAAGGAACCGAATCATTCCCCTAGTCTTCTATAGGAACCTTCCCTGATCATATGCCTAAATTTACTAGAATGAACTCCCTTAATTTTCCTAAATTTATCAAGTCCTTTATTCCATCTTGAGGAGTTAATAATCTTCTATATATTGTGATCCATATGGAATATATATAATTTAAATGTTTATACGGTGTGAGATTCCACTTTCATTGACATTGGGCACTTAAAGAACTCCTTATTTTGAATGTCTTCCACCAACTCTAGAGATACATGTAGGAGATTGATGGTTGGATACTCAGGATACTTATAAATAGGGTGCACCCCACAATTTTTGTAGTAATGAGCTACACATGATGCTTCTTCCATTCATGGGGCAAGTAGGCTCAAGATCCTTAGTGGATTCACAAATACGGGTACTCTCTATTAAATCCGGTAATGTTAGTCATGCTATATATGCTTTCTTCTCTCCACCATTTGAGCCTTGGGGCTGTTCCTATCATGCTCATGATGTTGGGGGGGGGGGGGGGGGGGGGGGGGGGTGGGGGGGGGGATTTAATCTTTTTTGGCAGCTCTTTGGGGTGAGTGGCTAAGGAAGAGTTGGTTATATTAATTTATTCTTCAATGTTCACATGAATGCTAATAAGTTCCAAAACCCCAATGTTCACAACTGATAGAGACTAAGCATGTACCTAAATGGCTTTTAAGAAGGCCTTGGGTTAGAGCATTTAGTGAGATTGTTGACTCCAACAATATGATTTTTAGCACCTCTATCTAAAATCTGATGATGAATCTCTTTAGTGACTCACTTGATTACTACCTCTTCTTTAAGAGAGCTTGTCAGTTACTGAGCGATCTCAAGGAGCTCACAAATTACGTGACAATCATCTTCCTAAACTAGGAGAAAGATATAATGATGCCCAACGATAGGTGAGGAAACCACTATAGGATGATTTCCTTAAAGGTAGTAAAGAAAATTCAAACTTTTAGCATATCATTGATGCCCATCAATAATATTGCTAACTTGAAATATGTAACACGGTCAATAAAGTCAGGTCTTTAGTGATGTAACTCTATATAAGGAATTTTGAACTAAGTGAGTGGCTTAATCTCTATGAAAAATATGTTGTACAACTTTAGATCTCTCGTATTCTTCGTCACTAGTGTTAATATAACTCTAATTAATACTTGGCATTGAAGTTTGTGTTTTGGCACTAGATCATCTTCTACATACTGTTCAGTCGAAGGATCTATTGAGAGTACCCTTCAGGGCATCCCTCTAAACTGTCCCCGCTAATTCTTAAATCATTCGAATGAGCCTTCCTTTCATCTCCACTAAATTACGATGAATTTTGAATTTTTGGTTCTCCAACTTCATTATTGAATATTTATTTGTTTACTCTTCACTCACTATATCGTGTAGGATATTAGATAAAATTTTCCTGTGAGTGATAGCTAACCCTACTAATAAGTTTTGCTAAATATAGTAAAAAAAAATAGGAGGAGAATCAATAAGTCTAGAGAGCAGCTGAGATGCCAAATAATCTTTGTGAGTGAAGTCCTTTATTGGACTAAAAGGGTTACAAAAAATACTACCATTAAAATAGAGAAATAATAAATGATTTGAAACATACAATCATATATAGATATGTGGACTAGGATGAAAAGTAAAAAAATGCCCATCTATCTTTGACGTAACTCAAGATGTCATTAGTGAGTACCTTGGGCAAGTGGCGAGTCACCATGGTCAAATGACATTGGCAAGTTCTCAATGGAGAGTGCTTTGAATGAGTCCTTTATGATGAATACCTTAGGGGAGTCTACAAAGGTGAATGCCTTGGAAAATTGGAGAGTGCTTTAGGGTGGGCAGTGTTCCTTTCAGAGTATATGCCCTATAGGTAAGTGCCTTGGGATAAATGTAGTTGATGGATCCATACCTATATGCTCTATAGGTGAGTGCCTCTTGTATCTTGGATGGGGATATCTATGAAAAATGGATGCCCTTGGATAGTAAGAATTGTTGAAATAGCAAAGTCCTAATAAGGTGAGTACCTCTTCAAAAAAAGGCTTATTAAGGTGAGTTCTCCGATCAAACTCATTTGAAACATGTTTATCCTTGATTGAACTCTATGTAAGTGAGCTCCTATAGTGTGAGTTTCATTGGGGTGAATGCATGCTTATCCATGACTTTGCTCTGTTGAATGCTCCTCAGGGCGAGGATCACTTTGGGTGAGTAGGTTTTTAGGTTAAGCTCCTCAACGTTAACCTATATTGTATATGTGAGTTACATTTATTGATATATTTGTGCATACTCTATGTTTTTTACACTTCCATGCATGATCACATAAATTTGGGAATTACTTGAGAGTTGCTATGGCAGCAAAGAGTGAGGGGATGTTAATTGGGTGTACTATAAAAATTATTATAAAATAAAAATATTAATTTGATTATAATGAAAAAGAAAGTTGATTTAAAATAACAAGTAGAAAACAAAGACAACACAATTGAGAGGAAAAATTAAAAAGATAGTAGAGGCTTAAAATTTTTACGCGATTTTGTCAAACCCCAAAATTGGCTAATGTCTAAGACAAGCCACCCTAGCTAAAAAAATCACTAACCAATATCATCATATTACAAACTTTTGTGCTTTTCTAGAACAAGTGAGTACAACCACTTACAACAATCAAATCATGCAATCTCCTACAATGGGGCAAGTGCAATCGAAAAGTTAAAATATCAAGAAAAAAAGATACAATAATGATATAGATCTCTCAAGATTTTTAAGATAATTTTTCTCTCACAACACAATTAGCTATGAGATGAAAAATAAAATATTTGAAAAGATATTTTGTAATTGAAAATAAAAGTTTATGCAACAAAATGATAAATTTAAATGAAATTTCACAAAATATATTCAATATTATTCAAAAATAGAATAATTTATCAACAAAATAAGCATGAAACAACTTTTGAAAGCCAATAAACATCATAGCAAAGACTAATTTTAAAAATAATTGTAAAATAATAAACTAAGAACGAAATCAATTTTCTTTCGACTTATCATGGAAGAGATGATGAATTAGTGAATCTCATACTCAATGTATTGAAAATGAATATCATTAAGCTAGAATCAATCTACTCCAACCTTAGGATGAATTTGCTTTTAGAACGCATAGCGTGATATTCTTCAAACTATAGCATTGCTCCAATTATATAGTGGTTTGAACCACCGGTGGGCCTCATCAATCATATAGGGACTCAGCACTTTTTCAATTATTATCAAGAAGGCAAATGACAGTACACTATTCTTGAAATAACCACCTGAAAGATGCCCTATTCTATCTTCCTATTCTATCTTCCATAGAACCATGCCCTCTTCCTTTGCTTCTTTCTAGAATAATTACTCAAATAAAACAAGTCACTCCCTTAATTAACACACTGTTGTGTGCCTGTCTTCTATAGCTATAATTAGTGGTTTCCTTTACAATAATTACTTTTAAGCTAATAATAATAACAATCTAACTAATTACATTAAAGAAAAAAGGCATCTTCCATTAGCTAACTAATTCATTCTTATAATCACATAGGCTCAAATTTCACAAGCATAGAAGGTTGGAATTGGATGGGGCTGTCTTCTTGACAAAGAGTAGAACAAGCAGGACAGGTAGCAAATAAAATTTAATAATCTGATGATGCTAAGTAAGTTCATTACAGAAGATTCCATTTGTACAATAAGCCCTTAAATTATTTGCAAAGCTACAAATTGTCAAATGTCTCACATGCATTAATCAGGAAGTCTCTAGTTTACCCCAGCAAGGAGGTCGTTGTGAAGAATCCTGACTTATTTGATACTTAGTGCAAAAGAGGTGTCGGTCGGAGTTAAATGGGTTAATTTAGGTTTCACTCGAAGTTGATATGATCCAAAATATTTAATCTGAATTCAATCAGTTATTATAGGTAAGGTCAGTTCTGAGTGACCCGAATGTATCTCATCAAATCAATTCATTAATATATTTCACTGCGAGTTAGGTCAAGCTGACTCGAGTAATATGAATATGACCGATTGAATGCTATTATTTAAATAATTTGAACCGTTTTTTAGCAAATAATTAACTCTTGGTTTATGAATTGTGCTTAACTTGACTCGACTCAAAACTAGCTATTTAAATCTTATCAGTGTAACTTTCTCCTATCCAAGTACTCAAATTTGAGGCTTCATTTGAGACAACTTTCTGAATGCTTTGCTTTTTAGACTAGAATTATAATTTTCAATTTAGCCACGCTACTTTAAAAAAAATTGTACTAGGAAGCAATTTTCTATAATAAATTAAAAAAATTACTTTCTCAATAATAGCCCTTTATAAAGCAATAAAAAATAATCATTACAAACAAAACCTGAATTTGATTTGTGTAACTTTCTATCAAATGGAAACAATTTATAATATATATATATATATATAAACTCTTAAATAATATTCTAAGAGTTCATGCTTAGCATAATATCTTGATAAAAACATGCTATTGACCTTGAAAACTCTTGGAGATAAATGTTGAGAAGCTTAGGAAGAATTAAGTGTTGAGAGAAGAAGAGGCTCCCAAGAGAGATTGATAGGCGCCTGTGGTGGAGACAGTAGTCTTGACTAGCCTAGCTACCATGGAAGGCATTATAGAAAACCCTTTTGGTTTGGACCTGTCTGAGTAGGAAAAATTTAAAGTTGCTGGCCTACATAAAAAATAAAAAAGAAGATGTGACCACAAGGAGCTCTCACTCCTAGACCTTTAGAAAAATGTTTACGAAGGTTTTAATCCATATTACTTAAAACTATTGTATTTACATATCTAACACCTAAAATTATATATTTACTCACATAACATTAAAATTTTTTAAATAACAACAAAAAAAATCACATGTTCAAACTCTCCACATATGGAATGTACATGTGTCCGCGGAATTTTAAGTCAAGCGCGTCAAAAGTGCAGTTAAAATGCAGGTAAAGCCCAGGTAAATCGCAGGTAAAGTGCAGGTAAAGCGCAGTCAAAGTGCGCCTAAAGCGCAGTTAAAGTACAGTCAAAGAGCAATCAAAAAGCACAGTCAAAGTGCAATCCACATGACAAGTTTTAATTAGATGTCCGAACCAATTTTATGGCTTTCTTGACATTCATGCGCTACCAGTGCTATCAACTCCCTTGCCCCAACAAGATCTCATCAACTAACAATGACATCCACTATAACCTACACAAACACCTTTTATCAATCAACACCTACTACTATTATTAATTAACATAGATGCTACACCTGTTATCAACCAACACCCAGGCTAAACATAGGTTAATCATTTTCTTCCATTCTATAAAGCAAAATCATTGTGCTTCAGAATTTCGTTAACACAAAATATTCTCAATAAGTATAATATAAAGCTTATTAACTTTATTCTTTTCAGTGCATTCTTACAAATAAATAAATAAATAACATTAGCAAGATCCTCAAATTTATAACATCAAATAATATAGAAATCAAAGCATTTAGAAATAAGAATATAATAATCATTATTAATAGACAAGAAAGTAATCACATTAGAGGTTAAATCAGCATGAAAAGTTGCAAGTCTTAATGATTAACAAGATGATTAGGACATCAAAAGTATTAACTTATTTGCAAAATCAAATTTAAAGTTCAAAAATTTTGAATAGCCTTCACATAAGAGGAAAGATCTTAACTACCACAATCATGTTCAACATGATCTCTCTCTAATGTAGCAATGGATTGCTTAAGATTAATCCCACAATTTAATTTTCTTATTATTATGCCTCTCATAAATAAAAATAGTTGAAGTCTTTGTCTTATCTTGCTCAGTCATTAAATGATTCTTCACCTCTTTATATGCAAGAAGTTTAATTTATCTTACAAATAAATTATCATTAAATATAATAAAATTAACTTCACATCAAATAAAAAAAATACGAAGAAATTTTATTTAGGAAAAGTTGAATAATTATATTATAGGAAGATATGAAAGAACAAATACACTCTTATACTTAGTACTGAATACATCTGAAAAAGTCCCAACAATGCTCAAAAAATCACAAGCCCAGTAGGAATTGATAATCCATTTTGAAGTAAATTCTTCAAATAAGAATAGTTCATCATTCCTTGAAGGATTCAGTTAAAATTCTTCTATTACAGCAGTATCTATAACAAAAAACAAGAAGTGCAATAAGTACTATGTTTAAAAGTGAATTCATTTGATGGCACAGGTAGACATCGCCATTTTTCACTATACAACACATGCAACATAAAAAAAAATAGTATCTTTATATTACATTAACTTAAAGATACAGCTAACTGACAGTATTAAAATTAGAAAGAGAAAATAAATAGCAAAATAAGACCAAATACCTTTCTCCGCTGCATTCTTGAACTCCGGTAATTGACATTATAATCGTAGCTGGAAGAGATTCATGTCGGCATATAGATTTTGGCGCTGTTGTTTCTTTAACCTGTGACATCTGCAATATTCATCAGAATCAGCTAGTTTTTAAATAGGCAAGTAGAGCGACGAAGTGGCCAAAATAAATTGAATTGTATCGGCAAAAAAAAAATTGTAAGAGCCAAACAAAGTTAAAAAAAAAATTCCTAAAAATTTTAGTAAAGGGAATACTAGGCTTTGTTTGGGACAGCTTTCTTACTATTTTTTAAAGCAAGTAAAAATTTTTGTACTTAAAAAATGTTTTAGAAAGCAATAAGAAAGCTATCCCAAACAAAACCTTACATTGTCATGTCAGCTGGCTGAGTCCTACGAGCTTCAAGCTTAAGAAATTTTCTTTTGTACTGTTATCTGCAAGATGGATTACCTTAGGGACATTCATCTATTTTAAGACATGTATAGCCTCCTAGTTGTTAGCTCCATAAGCTTACAAGCTTAGCATCTTTGTTTTGACGATAAAAAATATATGCTCGAATGTTCAGAGTGATTTTAAAGTGTTTAAGGATTCAATAAATTGAGGTAATTCAGGTCATTATAAAGATAACACAATGTGTACGCATACTTTAACATTCAAGTAAGCATAAAATCACCTCTAACAACTAAAGGAAAGTGCAACGGAAGACGTGTTTCAAAGTTAGACAAGATCTGTTGTATTTTAGAGATCCTTAAGGCGTTGTGGACTCTGAAAATTTGGCCCCGGCCTCCCCCGCTTGTTTTTTCGGGAGAGTTTTAATGAAATTAAGTTCCGGGCTAAATTTTGGGAAGACAAATGAGTTTGTAGATAAGACAGATATTCCGGTCAACACCCCGACCGTATATTTGTTTGATAGTTTGAGCTGTGTCAACTCCTACCGCATAGAAAAATCAGGCTCAAACTATGCTCATTTATTGACCCGCGCAGCATCCCTAGATGTCACATGTGTATCCAAAACACGCTCGTCGGGGCCCATGTGAGTTTTGGGGGCATTTTATAATAATTTGTTGAACCTTGTCGACTCCTATTTACGTGCTTAAGAGGATCGGGATCAACTTATTGACCCACGCAACATTAGTATACGTCACGTGTGTTCCTACAACACGCTCATCAGGGCCCATGCATGCATATGATTTTACTTGCCCCCCTTTTGAGTACCTATGTGCATACATATTACAGTGCATGTTCAGGGGTATTTTAAAATATTTCGGTTGTGCAGGAAACTATCATTTGAATATATGCAGCATTCCATTTGAGAGTTTGAACACGCCTTATGTCTGCTTGTATGAGTGTTGCGAATCCGGTGGCATTTGAAAGCATATATAGTATTTGGAATTAACCCATCCAGTTGAGATTTTTTGTTCAGCACGGCCATCATCGGGGTATTTGGGGTCATTCATTCACTAAACTTTGTCGACCCTATCAACTTTCCGATAGGGGGATCAAGTTCATTGTTCGCTTTGCGGTTTTATTGATGAATTTTCTTTGTTGGAGGCCTTGGCCTATATGAACTTATAAAATAAATATTCCAGTCAACATCCCAACCGTATATCTATTTGATAGTTCAAGCCGTGTTAACTCCTATCATATATAAAGATCACGCTCATTTATTGACACGTGCAAAATCCCTAGACGTCACGTGTGTATCCAAAACACGCTTGTTGGAGCCCATGCGGGTTTTGGGGGCATTTTATAATAATTTCCTTAACCTTGCCGACTCTTATTTATCTGCTTAAGATGATCGAGTTAAACTTATTGACCCGCGCAGCATCCCTAGACGTCACGTGTGTTCCTACAACAAGCTCGCCGGGGCCCATGCAGGTTTTGGGGGCATTTTATAATTATTTGTTAAACATTGTCGACTCATATTTACCTGTTTAGGAGGATCGGATTCAAATTTATTGAACCACACAACATCCCTATACGTCACGTGTATTACTACAATACGTTCGTCGGAGCATATGCGAGATTGATAGAATTGACAACGAAATTTGACAAAACAAGGTATGCAGTGAATAACATTAAATTGCCCTGCTCTATTTTTTCTGTTGGGTGATTTGATTTTTGCCAAACTAATGAAGCTATTAGCCATATGAATGATTACAAATTAATGTATTACTTCAGAAATGACAAAACGTCATAAATTAAGTCAAAAGTGTCTCATCCTGTGCAATTTTCTTGTTTTGCGTGTATTTTGGCCTCATTTAACGTGTCAAATTTGCCAAACAGTCAAAATTGGACAAATTGATAGTGCACTTAGGGTATTGTCGATGTTCCGGCTGCAACGACACAGTCAGTTTCAAGATTGGTCATCGTTTGGGCAACACCGAGGCCTAATTCCTTCGAAATTTGTGTTGTTGCTTTGGATCTGCCTCGATTTGCGAGCACAACCTCAATTGAACAAATTGGTAGTGCATTTAAAGTATTAACGTATTTCGGAAACAACGACAGAGTTTGTTCGTCAATCGGACGTCGTTTGAGTAGTGTCGAGCAACCTTTTTCTTGAAATATGTGTGTGGGATCCAAAAATTCGGCCTCGGCCTCCACTCGCTTTTCTTATTCGGCGAGGGAGTTTTAACGAACTAAGTTCCGAGGTAAATTTTGGAAGGCAGATGAGTTTGTAGATAAGATACTACCCAGAGATTTCGCCCTCATTTTGTGAGGACTTTATGATCTGAGTTCTGGTTTCCTATAGGCGCAAGCCCCTATAGTTAATTACCCCTCCCGATCACGAGAGAGAACTTTCGATTAAGGCTAGTCATCAATCAGATATGTATATAAATACGTGTATCTGGCATATAGTAGCAGCATGGGTTTGAGTATTGAAAATTGGATTTGGATTTGGGTATATTTGATATTTAAAATAGGAAATTGCACCATCCTGCACTTAAAACGGATGGTGGGGGAATGGATGATAGAACCGATCAAGATCCCATGGTTTCGTCGTCTCGGGCCATCGCGGTCCCTGGTCTACTTAGTCAGAGGAGGTAGTCGACCCAACCTGACAGAAGGATCCTTGTCGGCAGCCATGGGTTGCTTCGTCCAAGGGTACCTTATAGACCGGGGTTGAATATTTGCCTAAGGGGACAAATTTGAATCCACCTTAGCTAACAGAGGGCTTTATGCCCTATCAATCATATCCTATTGATTCATATCTCAAGGATTTGATGCCAATAAGGAACGTAACGGCGCTGGCCATAACCGGTATATCGTGGTGCCATTTGGCGGCAAAACCACTCGGTTCAGAGGGCCGCGGGTCGTCGTAACTGTTTATCCTGCGGTGCCATTTGGCGGCTAACCGCCGGTTAGAGGACACGTACCACGTCCTTACTGGCAGGAGATTATTTTGAGAATGGATCCTAGTGATATTTTTTAACTAGGCATTTTGCTCTTTGTGAGCTGAAGTAAATTTTGATTTGTCCACCCCAGCAAACCGTTGCGGAGGGTGGATGGATTTTGCTTTAAGTATGGATGGATAATTTCAATTATAAATTTTTTTGGGATTTTTGGAGTTTTCTAGGATTTTTGTGGAGTTTTTGGGTTTTGATAGGCAGAGCTTGGATTTGGCATTGGAAATTATTTGAAATGGACCCCTCCGGTTGAGATCTGCTTTCAACACGGCCATCATCGGGGTGTTTGAGGTCATTTCCACTTTAATTGATTGAACCCTGTCGACTCTATCTACTGGTCGAATAGAGGATCGGGTTTCATAGGCTTTGTGTTTTTTGTTCATGAATTTTCTTGATTTTAGGCCTTGAAGGCCTAAAAAGAATGTATTTAAACAAATACATCTGTTCGCTACAACCGTGTATTTTGTTAGGTAGTTCGAATCTTGTCGACTTCTATTGATTCGTATAGAAGGATCGGATTCGAACTTGAATTCACTTGTCAACCCGCGTAGCATCCATAGGCGTCACGTGTGTACCAATAACACGCTCGCCAGGGCCCATGCGGGTTGAGATTGTATTTACCCCTTGTGTACCTATGTGTATACAAACTAAGGTGCACGTGCAAGGGTACTTTGAAATAATTATAAACGTCTTCTGTCTGCTTGTACGAATGTTGCAGATCCGGTGGCGTGGCGTTGTATTTTGTAGACGCCTTATGTCTGCTTGTATCAGTGTTGCAGATCTGGTGGCGTGGCGTTGTATTTTGTGGACGCCTTCTGTCTGCTTGTATCAGTGTTGCAGATCCGGTGGCGCGGCGTTATATTTTGTGGACGCCTTCTGTCTACTTATATCAGTGTTGCAGATCCGGTGGCGTGGCGTTGTATTTTGTGGACGCCTTCTGTCTGCTTGTATCAGTGTTGCAGATCCGGTGGCGTGGCGTTGTATTTTGTGGAACGCCTTCTGTCTGCTTGTATCAGTGTTGCAGATCCGGTGGCGTTTGATTTTGATGTTGACTCCCCCTTTCTCAATCACCGGGGGTGGCTTTCTTTTGGACTTTGAAGTCCACTGATTGCTGCTTTGCTTTGAAAAGATCTCCTTTCGAGATCTTTAGTGTAGTAGAGTTTTTTCGTACATCGGGTTGCTATTGTACCCGAAATACTTGAAGATCTTGATCACCGTTGTCGTAGGTGATATTCGTACTTGTGTCCACAATGGTTCGTTATGCTTACGATGTACACACTGTTGTTATCCACAAGTCGTTTGTAGCCATTTGCAGGGGATTGTTGTACTCACTACGACCTCCTGAAGGTATTTGTAAGAGACCCATTGTTGCCAACATCATGTCCACCTATCACCAATCTCAGGTGGTTTGATGATTACATTTGCTTGTAGGGGACGGTCCTTCCATTATTGGTCTCCCATATTGCCTTCTTAATCAACAGGCGTTGTAGGGATTTTTGAAGGAGTTCATGCATTGAGGTCTTGTAACGTGCTTTGTGTTACTTTTGACCGTACGAGTGCTCTTGTAATTTGAATTTCCTCGTGTACGATCCAAATTTTGATCTTTGCATGTGTTTGGATCCAAATTCAGTTTCATTCAGACTTGAATTTTATAAGACCCGACTTGATGTTGTATAGTCTGAGTTCAAATATGAGCTCAAAGCACATATTCAAATTGATAGTTCATGTTCAAATTGTAGATTGAGTTTGAGTTTCAAGTCTCCTGAAGCCTTTAGAGATTCAAGTCTCTTGTGACCCAGTTGAGCTCAGGCTCTTTATTGTTCTCGTCAAGTTCGAGTTCAGATCTTTGTTCTAAGTCTTGTTCAAGTTCCATTTGATGTCATACAGTTCAAGTTCAATATCCGTCAGTTTGACTTAAATCATTTACACTCGAGGTCAACTCGTTTGAATTTAGCTTGATTCCTCAACTTAGTTTAAGTTCCAGTCATCTTGCATATGATTCAGTCAAATTTAGACTCAACTTTAAGGTTCACAAGTTCGAGTCTGAGTTCAAGTTCCAAGAACTAGTTCAAATTGACTGTCAAGGGTCCTCTGAAATCTTTTGAGTTCAATTTCTTGTTCAAATGATTTGAATTGGGCTTCAGCTTGATTTTATTTCATTTGAATTTGGTCTGTAGAAATCAAAAGGAGCTGAAGAAGCGTGCGCAAGGGAGAAGGTTACCCTCACGGACGGCGAGCTCCTGTCTTGCTTCCGATCGGAGAGGGGAAGTCGTACAAGGAGCGGTGTCGAACAGCCACGAGGAGTCGAAGAAGCGTCCGAAAGGTAGAAAGTTATCTTCATAGCGAGCTCTTGCGATTGCTTCCGATAAAAAATGTTGTAACTTTCAGACCTGCAGGAGGGAAAGCCGTCAGGGAGCAAGCCGAAGGAGCGACGGAAGATAGAAAGTTATCTTCACAGTCGGCGAACACCCATCGTTGCTTCTGATTGTAATGTCGTAACTTCCGATCCGGCTGGAAGAAGGCGTCGAGGAGAGAAATCGAGAGCTGGGGAGAGCAGAGGGCGGGAGAGGCAGCGAGAGTGAGAGTGAAATCGAGAGAACGGGATTCTGCCTCTTTTTCTTTTTCATTTTAACGACACAGGGTCGTGCGAATTGAGTGAGGCGACGTCGAGGTGCGAAATGCGGCGACGACGTGCGACTGCGTGGGATGGCAGGTACGTTGATTTTATTTTTTATTTTTTTTCTCTCTTTTGTTTTATACGGCAGGTCAACAAATGCCCCCCAACAAATGTGGTAGGCGTCTGGAGCGGGCCACGTTTGTTGCATGCTGATTGACCCTGTTGATCTCTAGATATCTATTCTAGATGTCACACAAGGATTTTCATTTAGTGGTCTCCAAAAGTTTATTTGGATGTCACACTACTCTCTTTTAGAGGATCTCCATTATTTAGATGTCACACTAATCTTCGTTTTCTTTTGCTCTTTCAGATGTATCAATATATGACTGATGTATTATCTTTGTAGATTGATGCTAGTTGATAACATATGCTCAAAATTCTTCCATCATTTGGTTGTATCTTGATAGAATTTTAAATATTTATTTGGGGATTTCGGCATGCAACGCAATGTCGACCCAAATAAATATTTAAAATGCCCCCAGTATTTCGGGACATTTGTAGATATCATTCAGGGAACTCATTCTGCAACTTTAGCTAGAGCCCTGAGATTTTGATCCTTCTGTCCTGTGCTTTGTGCTGTGGACTTGATGAAGGGTTGTCTGATTTGTCTTTGCTGACTTGTCAGAAGATTTGTATGCCTTCTGCCCTTTGCTTTTAGCTTTGGTGGGCTTGATGAAGGAGTAGATGCCGATGACCTAAACCCTTAGGTTTGCATTAGGTCGATGGCGAAAAGTCATCGGTCCAGAGCTTTGTGCATAACGGACTTGTTGATGAAGGAATCCACATAGTTCAGTCATAGACTTTTCATGAACTTTGGGATGATTTTCTTCAGTCCATTGCTTTGTGCTTTGACGGACTTGTTGAAGACAGAATCCTTTTAGTTCAACCTTGGGCTTTTCGTGAACTTTGGGATAATTTTCTTCGGTCCTTTGCTTTGTGCTTTGACGGACTTGTTGAAGAAAGATTCCTTCGATCCTCGCTTTGTGCTTTACGGATTTGTTGAAGGATTTACAGGTTTTGGATTCAGTTAATAGTACCGAACGTAGGTAGTATCTTGATCCTTAACCACTTGAGGAGACTTTAATCTGAGTCACTTGAGTTCATCAGAGCAGGGGAGCTGGAATTTGACAGCTCTTCGTCCTCTGGTTGCTGAGATGGGGGTTCCTCTACAACGGCCTTTCTTATGACTTGTTGAGTAGATGGAGCTGCCAGCGATCCGGCCATATTTGGGCTTGTTGGATCCGACCTTTTACACCCATTCAGTCTTCAGACTTGAGCTATGGGAATTGCGCTTCCCAATGCTGATTTTGCTGAAGTTGACAAATTTGGAGTCATCCTTCATGGTTTTGGATTTTGGAGCCTACGAACATTCAGTAGTTGCTCGAGACTCATTCTTCCACTGGAACTTTGATTCTCCAGTCATTTTGGAGAACTTTTTAGACTTCGATCACTTGAACTGGTCGAGTCGAATTGGCTTTCGTACTTCCTATAGTCCCTACTGACGGGTTGACGAAGTGGGGGTTCCGCTACTACGGCCTTTCTTATGGCTTGTTAAGTAGACGGAGCTGCCAGCGATCCGGCCATATTTTGGCTTGTTGGATCCGACCTTTTACACCCATTTGAACCTTAAGTTTCAGGACGTTGAAAGACTTCAAGCTTTTCCGGCTCAATTTTGTTGGAGTGTGTAGTTTCAAAAGTTTCTTTCTTGACCTTTGGATATTGGTTTTGTTGGAGGTGTTGTCTTGATCTTTGAGAGATCACCTGCATATACTTTGGAAAACAAGTATTTGTATTTTTCAGCACAAAAAAAATATTTGAGTTGATAATTTTAAATATTTATTCGGGGATCTCGGCACGCAGCGCGATGTCGACCTGAATAAATATTTAAAATGCTCCATGTCTTGCAGGGACATTTTAGAGCAGAATAGAATTGGAATTTTGAAATTTTAAATATTTATTTGGGGATCTCGGCATATAACACGATGTCAATCCAAATAAATATTTAAAATGCCCCCAGTCTAACAGGAGGATTTTGAAATGTATTCTCATAACAGTGGAGAATTTCAAAATATGGAATGCATGTGCTAACAATAATGTATGAAGACATAATACATTAAGCACCATATTTCTTCGAAAAAATTCATGCGTAGTATTTCTTCAGGTAACGGCCATTGATCGGCGGCATGGGCCTCTGACCATTCAAATCGATGAGTTGATAAGCTCCTCCCTGCTACACCTTCTCGATGACGAAAGATCCTTCCCAGTTGGAAACAAATTTGCCACCTATTTTTCTGTGCGGGATGATTGGTCTTCTCTGCACCATGACCAATTCTCCTTCTTGAAATGATCGAGGACGAACCATTCGATCAAAGGACTTTGTCATTCTTGCTAGGTAGATCTCCAGGTTCTGCTGAGCTTGTAACCTGATTTCATCGAGTGCATCGAGCTCCTCCATTCTTAGACGAGCATTTTATTCTTGAGTCAGCTCATTCTGGACAGCAACTCGAAGAGATGGAAGTTCAACTTCTAATGGCAATACAGCTTCAACTCCAAACACCAGAGAGTAAGGAGTGGCTTTGGTCGGTGTTTTGTAGGTCGTAAGATATGCCCACAACGCTTCTGCCATCTTCGTATGCCACTCTCTTTTGTTCTTAGAGAGAATCTTCTTTAGCAATTTCACCAGTGTTTTGTTGAAGGCTTCAGCTAAGCCATTTGCTCTTGGATAGTAAATGGAAGAGTACCGCCAATCAATTTTGTGCCGATCAACGAACTTATAGATTTTTGTACTCTTGAAAGCAGTTTCGTTGTCTAAGATTATGCGGCGTGGCACACCAAATCTGTAAACAACATTGTGGGTGAAGAAGTTGATCACGTGCTCAGACGTAACTTCTTTGAATGGAGCTGCTTCTGCCCACTTGGAGAAATAGTCGGTTGCTGCCAAGATGAAGCGGTGTCCTGCTGATGACGGCGGATCTATTGGCCCGATAACATCGGTACCCCAGCATTCGAACGGCCAGGACGCTATTGTAGGGTGCAGCGGATTTGGCGGTTGATGTATAACATCACCGTGGATCTGGCACTCATGGCACCTCTTAGCATGATTGATACAATCTCTGACCATGGTCGGCCAATAGTAGCCCATTCTTTTAATTTTGATTGCCATCTTGGGACCTGATTGGTGTGCTCCACAGAGTCCTTCATGAACTTCTGCCATAATTTTATCAGCTTCTTTGGTCCCTAGGCACCTTAGCCACATTTGATCGAAAGCACGTCGATACAATGTGTTGTTGACAAAAGCATATCGTAGTGCTCTCTTTCTAATTTGAGCAGCTAGTGATTTGTCTGTTGGCACTTTACTTTCTTTAAAGTAATCAATGAAAGGCAGTCTCCAGTCATCTTCTTCCTCGACACCTAGGCAATGCCACCATGATTCTGAAGCTTGACTGGCCTTGCGTTTTTTTTTAGGAACTTGCTGTTCTTCAGACGGATCTTCGAGATCAACTGGTTGGGGAGGTTGAGGATCAACCAGAGTTGCATCCTGCTGGCTTGAACTTGGTATTCCCTCTGCCTGCGGGAATTGTAATAATGTTGGCTCTAAGATCCGCCGATTGTGCACCATAATTATTATAGGCCATTCGTCGTCCATATTCGCCATTTCTTTAGCCAATTTAGCAAGAGAATCAGCTTTGCCATTTTGACCTCGGGGAACTTGAGTTAACTTGACAATTGGAATTTGCTTCATAAGCTCAAGAACTCGCCGATGATAACAGGCCAATTCGAATTTGGTAATTTTGTAAATTCCTAATACTTGATTCACAACCAGTTGAGAATCACCAAAAATTTGGAGATTTTGAATTCGGACATCGATTGCAATCTCTAATCCAGCTATTAGGGCTTCATATTCGGCTTCATTGTTTGTCCGAGGTTCAGTCAGACTAAATGAGAATCTCATTATGCCTCCCTCGGGCGCCACGAAAATGAGTCCGATTCCGGCTTGAGCTTTCTCTAGATTTGGAGGCCGAGCACGCTTGATTGACGATGCTCCATCAAAATACATTTCCCATACTCGTAGCATCTCCTTTTCTTCAACATTCATGATCTGCTCGTCAGGTAGATCGTCGTTGAGCGGTGAATCTGCAGGGATAGGATGTGCTGCAAGAAAATCTCCCAACACCTGCCCTTTCACTGCCTTCTGAGGGACGTATGTGATATCAAACTGCAGCAGTATCACTGCCCACCTTGCCAAACAACCTGTCAACGCTGGTCTTGTCATCAAGAACTTCAGCGGATCAATCTTTGATATCAAGGTGATTTTGTGAGACAACATATAATGACGAAGCTTCTGAACTGCGAAGATCAAGGCCAAGCAATGCTTCTCGATTGGGGAGTAGCGGATTTCTGCTCCTATCAATCTCCGACTGATATAGTAGAGTGCATTCTCCTTTTCTTCTTCATTATGCTAGGCCAAAAGTGCTCCGAGGGACTCTTCAAGTGCTGCCGTATACAGTATAAGAGGCTTCCCCGGGATTGGCGCCGCGAGAATAGGAGGATTCAACAGATATCTTTTGATGCTGTCAAATGCTTCTTGGCACTCTGCGTCCCATTTGAAACGGACATCTTTCTTCATTAGCTTTGAAAATGGCTGGCACCTACCCGATAGATTTGATATAAATCTCCGAATGAAAGCCAGTTGTCCTTGTAAGGAGCGGAGTTGCCGAAGGTTCTTTGGAGGTGGCATCTCCACGATCGCCTTGATCTTGTTGGGGTCGACTTCGATGCCTCGATGTCGAACAACGTACCCTAGGAATTTCCCTGAGGATACCCCAAATGCACACTTGAGAGGGTTCATCTTCAGATCGTACTTTCTGATCCTTTCGAACACAATTCTCAAATCATCAATGTGGTCTTTTCGGTCCATGCTCTTTATGACCAAGTCATCTACATAGCATTCGACCTTTTGATGGATCAAATCATCAAATATACGAGTCATTGCCCGTTGATAAGTGGCACCAGCGTTCTTCAAGCCGAATGGCATAATTATGTAGCAGAATATGCCTATAGGCATTCTGAATGATGTATGTCTTTCATCTTCATACGCCATTTTGATTTGATTGTAGCCTGATGACCCATCCATGAATGAGAACATGTCGTAGTTGGAAGTATTGTCAACGAGAAGTTCTGATACTGGAAGCGGAAAGTTATCTTTTGGGCACGCCTTATTGAGGTCCCTGAAGTCGATGCAGATACGAATCTGACCATTCCTCCTCTTTACAGGGACGATATTGGCAATCCAGTCGGCGTATTTTTCTTCTCGGATGAAGCCTGCTTCGACGAGCTTCTTTGTTTCTACAATCACCTGCTCTTCGATCTCCAATCTCATTCTCCTTGGAGCTTGTTTGACGGGTGCTGCATCAGGCTTGATGGCCAATTTGTGAACTGCCACATCAGGGGATAAGCCAGGCATCTAAGCATATGTCCAGGCAAAACAGTCCCTGAATTCACAAAGTAGCTCTTTTATTTCTTCTACTTGATCTTTTGGTAGAAGAGAGCTAATGAAGGTTGGGCGAGGATCCTCAGTTCCCAAGTTGACTTCTTTGAGCTCGTCCATCGTAGCAGCTTGTCCACCATCTTCCAGTTCTTCTGGTGCAGGCTCAGTTTTTACGGGTTGATCATCATAATCATCAGCTTCGCATATTTCATCATAATCATCATCAGATTTGATTTCTCCGCATGTGATTGCTTGACAAGTCTCTTTTTGGAGGAATTTTCGTTTGATGAACCCGATGCCTTTATATGCATTTATATCCTTTCGTCGTAATGGATGCAGACTTCTCCCATACCAGAGGCCCAAGCTTGTACGGAGCTGTCGTTTGATAGTAGGAATATTGATTTGCTTTCGTAGCATTCTTTGAATATTTTTGGTATTGAATTTGGGTAGCCTCGTAAGAAATATTTCCTCGGAGTCGAGGAGCATGCAATCCCAGTCATGATTCTCTTCTTCACGAACTCCCGTAGAATATAGCACATTCTTTTGCACAGTCCCTTTTTTACGGGGAGGCAGATAAAGAGTGGAGAGTTCTTCAATTTTATGAACCTCGCGCGAAGTGATTTTCTTGAAATGTTGCAAGGGAACATGTGTGACTACGAGTACGCTGTCTGAAATTGATAGATTGTCTATTCTTTTGGAGAACACACTCTGCACTGAATTCATATAGATTGAGTCGTAGTCATAATCATCATTTGAAAATTCAATCTGCCTACTCCATTCATCCGTGGACTGGCATATTTTTCGAGATTTGGCAGGAGTAACATCATCTTCATCCGTGTCACTCCCAAGATGAGGTACATTCTTCTTTTCTTTAGGAATGGTTGGTGATTTGGGAAGAGTTGGCGTCGCTTTCTTTCTTCCTACACGCTTCTTCTCATCTTCTTGCTTTGGTTTCTTTGCAGCATTAGAATTTGATGCTCTAGCCTCAAGAGAACTTGATGACTTTTGCTTCTTGGGCATGAAATACTTAGCATCTTCATAAACTGTTACTTCATGTACTGCAAAGGGCTGAATATCACCAGAAATTCTGAATTCTTCTCCTTCTCTGAGATAATTCATGCACTGGTGCAATGTTGAAGGGACAACACCATATTCATGTAGCCAGGGGCGACCCAATAACGCCTTGAACGAAGTGTCCGCATCAATTACATGGAATTTGGCTTCCGTATGGAGTTCCCTAAATATAAGAGGAAGCATAAACGAACCAAGAGTTTTCTGCCCTTTCTCGTTGAAACCATGCACCATCAACTTGTCTTGCCCAAGATGTTCTACATCGAGGCAGAGGGATCTTAGTGCCTTAAGGCTCATAAGATTTACAGAAGATCCGGGATCAATCAAAATTCGACTAATCATCATACCGTCGCTCTCTGCCGTAACATACAGAGGGCGGTTGTGGTCTGCTGTTCCAAGCAGCATATCATCCTCAGCAAAGGTGATGAGGGGCTCATTTCGAGCTTGCAAGACTTCCGTCAAGTTGCGCTCAGCAAAATATGCCTCATATCTTTCGGGGTCCTTAAGAGCTTGGATCAAAGTTTCTCGAAGGTCTTTAGACATCAAGAGGGCATCATATATGCTGAGTTGTGCTGGGATCTTCCTCAAGTGGGATAAGATATTGTAATCTATCCCCTTAGATGAAGTCTCTTTCTTCTTGGAGTCATTTAGGATAATATCTTCATTGACAATTATCTCTTTTTCTTTATCTTTGTTAGGAATCCCCTTCTTTGGTGGAGGCGGCAGTACCTTGTCACTCCTCAACTGCACCTGGGCCACCTCATCTGATTCAGACTTGTTTGATGAAGCATTCTCTTCAGAGTCAGCCATTGTTGTGTCTGGGGATTCACCTGTAGACTCGGAATCATCTCCCAACTTCACTTATTTCATTTGTGATGCTACGCTTGGGTCTGAATCTTCATCATCTGGAAAACATAGATCTTCTGAACTGAATTCCATTGATGATACCATTAGACAGAATTCAGGGGCCGCTTCTTTAGCGTATTTCTCCCTTTCTGCTATTTTTAATGTTGCTGAGATGACTCGGCATATCTCCGTAGAAAGAGATTCATCCTCAGCTTCTTCTTCCTTTTTATCTATTTTAAGCTCTTTCATAAAATCATTGAGCTTAATAGGCCTCCTGACAGTTTGGTAATATTCACCCAAACTATCAATAGCCTTTTGAGTTGCAGTCTTCTTTACCTCAGGCTTCTTTAGCTTGGCTTTCTTCTTTGAAGACTTTGACTTTGACTTTCCATATTTTGATGAGTTAGCCTGGCCAGGTTTCTGTTTAGAGATGGATGCTTGTGACACAGGCAACCATTTTAAGTTCAGTACTGGCTCAGTAGGGGACTTCCACTTGACACCAGGAACTCCCTCTAGCTGTTTCAGCATTTTTGTTGTCTTCTTGGAGACCACAGTCTCCCATTGTTCCTCTTGGACAGATTTTTTTGTTGTTGTTTCTTTAGACGGGAGTACGGAAGAGGACGTCACTACCCAGGTGGATTCCTTTCTATGACGAATTAACACATTATCTGATAATGTTAATTCTCCCATTATATATTGTTTTTCCAGCCAATCTTTGAAGACATAACAATCTTCAATCGGATGGCTAACCACCCGATGATACGGGCAATAGTTCGGGTCGCCACTGTGTTTAGACTCTTCAGGTCTTTTGCATTCTGGCAACTCCAGACCATTCTTGAGTGCTTGTCGGAACAATTTGGCAACACTTTCCCTCTTGAACGAATATTCTTTATTCATTTTCTCCTTGAGGAGGGAAGCGTTCTATCACCAATTCCTGCAGTCTGCTTCTGGCGCTCTCCTCCATCGGGAAAGGTTCGAGGTTTATCATTTCCTCCAAGAACCAGTTTTGACTGAGGATTTGGATTGTAAGCCTGTTTTGATTTTTCTTCATACTGCATAGGCTGCTTTCCTTTGTCTACATTATACACTACCCGTTTACCTTTATCAGGTCTGGGAGGGAATGCAGAGTAGACCTCATTCTTTCTGGCATCAGGAGCTTTAGCCTTTTTGGATTTATCAGGGAAGCTTTCAGACTTTGATAAGTTTAACTTCTCAAATTTTGCCACCCTATCCAACAGATCCTGGAAGGTCGTGATCGAAGCCATGCATAAGAAGGGTTGCATTTTATCATCAATGTTCCCCATCAACAGTTGAAACTGCATGTTCTTCTTCTAATTGCTGCTCGCACTTCATGCTGAGATTGCGCCAGCGTGTTATGTATTTTGTTACTGACTTTTCCTTCCTCCTTTTATCAAGGGCAAGATCAGCAATGGTAGTCTTCTCTATTGCACTGGCAAACCTTTTCACGAACAAGGCCTCCAGCTCCGCAAAGGTTTTTAGAGAATCATTTGACAACTCGGCGTACCATTCAAAAGCAGTTCCACTCAAGCTGCTCACGAATTGCCTGAATAACAGAGCATCATTACCTCCTGTATTTCCACAGGTTGCTTTGAACTGCGCCAGGTGTTGTCTGAGATTTTTATTTCCATCGAAGATATTGAACTTCGGTACAGAATATCCCTTTGGATATGGCACCTGATCGTACTCTGCTGAGTACGGGCGACCTTTTCCTACCAACTTCTCTGTCTGTTCAGCCGCTATAATGGCCTTAATCTTTTCGCTAATTAAGCCATCAAGCTGTGCTGCAGTTACAGGCTCAGAGGCACTCGCCACATTTTGTGGAGTATGCTGGCGGGTAGGATCATCGTTCTTATCGCCACCTTCAGGTACACCTTTCACTCCTGAAGCTTGGGCTGCTTGAGAATTTTGAGGATTAGCAGCTTGGTTGACGGGTTGAGCCGGTGCAGGGCCCATAGAAGTGGTCTTCTACATCATCTCCCACTACAGGAAAAACAGTGAAAACCGGCGGTTTGAACCGGCGGTTTAGAGGCCGTCGGTATTACCGACGGCTACGCCGTCGGACGCCAACGACGGCTTAATCGACGGCTTAGCTACGATACACCGTCGGTAATACCGACGGTGTCTAAACCGCCGGTAAACCGCCGGATTTCAACATTAACCGGCGCTTATCCGGCGGTCTAAACCGTCGGTGATAAGTGAGTTTTGCCGGCGGTCTAAACCGCCGGAAAACCGCCGGATATAGACGTGAACCGGCGGTTTTCCGGCGGTCTTAATCGACGGTGATAAGTGATTTTTTACCGGCGGTCTAAACCGCCGGAAAACCGCCGGTAAAAGCCCTAATACGAGCCCCCTCGCTCCGCTCATTTCATTTTCCCTGTTTCCTTCTCTCTCTCGGCCGCTCGCTCATATCGCTCCTCCGCTCGTCCGATCAGCCCCCGACGAAGGAACTCCGGCCTCCGACCCCATTCCGACCCCCCGCCGACCCCTGTCCGACCGCCGCCGTCCCCAGTCCGACCGCCGCCGACCCCTTTACTCCGACGCTCGACCGCCGACCGTTTCCGACCCCAAACAAACCGATTTCTCTTTTAAGGTTAATTTTAATGGTTTTTCTTTGATTATTTGTTGATATTATCTTGTTAGTTAATGTTTTATACTTTAAAAATGTGGGAGAGAGTTATGGTGCATATATAGGTTTAGGTTTGCTTGGATTAATGCTTATATTGTTTGTCAAAATCAATTTGGATTAATGCTTGAGTTATTAAGCTCCAAATCTAGACAGTTGGGTTTAACTTTTAACTATGCTTGAGTGATTTTAGATGAAGAATCCCAACGAAGGTAATTATGTTCTTACCAATTCTTTAATTCAAGTTGCTCTTGATGTTGGGCTTGATTCAACTATTCTGCATATTCTAGGACCTGAATGTAATACTGTGAATAATGCCAAAGGTCCTCATCAAACTTATATTTCTTTAAATGTTTTTTAAAATGGTTCCTTATGTTAAGATTCTAGTTTTTGTGTTATCTTATGCTGAATCTCTTGAGATGGTTGGAGATAATAAAGGAAAGGAGGTTTTTACTGAGCAATCTAGTGAGGAATCATAAGGTATTTGTCCTTCTCCTCGCAATTGAGAGGAGGGCGAGATAAATTCTGCCAATGAGGATTATTACCACAAGTTTGTTGATAAACTTAAGGACATAAGTTTAGTTAATGTTACTAAAGATGATTTCTGAAAAAGTTATAAGAAAAACTAAAAAAAAAAGTAATTACTTGGATCTTCTGCTGATTCTAGAATCACAAGATACAACACTTCTTTCAAAAAATGATCTTAATGATTAGTTATATGGTTGCGAATATTACATGTGTTGGTTATCGTGAAACTTGTATGCGTATCCACAATTTATACTGAAATCTTAATATTTCTTTTTTAGTCCTTTTAGAGCCCATGGTTGATTCTTCCTAAAGTTTGATTTTTTCCTTCGCTAATTGTTCCAGTAAAATTTGGGTTTTTTGTAAAAGTGATATTAATTTAACTAGTATTGATGATTTTGATCAAATTATTCATTGCAACTTCTCTATTTTGAATATTTATAATATTGGTATATAGTTTATTTAGTTGCACAAGACTTGGTAGATTGCCTCTTTGGCAATGGCTTGTTGACCTTGAGAATTCTTATAAGGAACATTGGTTTATTAGAGGTGACTTTTAAAGTATAAAAATCTATTTCGATGTATAACAGATTGTTTATGCCTCCAACATGTAGGGTACGTTTACTTCAACGTGCAAATGACTATCCAAGAAGAGAGATATTGGATGTATAATAGATTGTTGCCGGGTCGAAAAGGATTGACAGTTGAATTTATACAGGGAGTTGAAACTTTCATTCAAGTTGCATCTCAACTGCCTTCCTTTCAGCTTGATAAAATGTTTAGATGTCCGTGTTCGAAGCATAAAAATCTAGCATTCCTAAAGCCCGATGATGTGAAGCTTGATTTATATCGTAGGGGATTTCTTCCAAACTATTGGATTTGGACATCACATGGCGAGTACGAGCCACATAGAGATGCTCATGCTGGTTCATCTACAGCTTATGAAACATTTCATGAAAATCAAATGAGTAGACCCTATGAAGACCTTATTTTTGATGTAGCAGGTCATAATTTAAGGTCTAATGTGGAAGAGCCACCAAATGCAGAGACACAAAAATTCTTTGAGTTATTACATTCAGCCCAAAAGCCAATTTGGGAAGGTTGCAGTACGCATTCGGAATTATCCATTGCAGCGAGGATGTTAAGTATTAAAACTGAGTATAATATTCCCCGTGAGTGTTTTAATGACGTTATTGGTCTTATGAAGGAAACTAATCCGGCTGACAATATAATTCCCTCAGACTTGTACCGAACAAAGAAATTAGTATCCAAGCTGGGTCTCACTGCTACAAAGATTGATTGTTGTATCAATGGATGTATGTTATACTATAAGGATGATGCAGCAGAAGTTACTTGTCACATCTGCAATGCTCCTCGTTTTAAGCAGAACTCGGGAAAACAACGTCGTCCAAAGAAAGATGTGCCATATTCTCGTTTGTTTTATTTACCAATCATTCCAAGACTTCAGCGGCTCTATGCATCAATGAGTTCAGCAGGCCATATGAGATGGCATAAGGAGAAAATAGCAAAAAGTGATATTCTTTCTCATCCATCAGATGCTGAAGCGTGGAAACATTTTGATCGAGTGCATCCTTCATTTGCTGCTGAACCCCGCAACATAAGATTGGGATTATGTACTGATGGTTTTACTCCTTATAGTCAAACAGCTACACCGTATTCTTGTTGGCCAGTTATATTAACACCATACAACCTGCCACCAGAGATGTGTATGACTACTCCGTTCATGTTCTTAACTCTGATTATACCTGGACCACATAATCCGAAGGCAAAGATTGATATCTATTTGCAGCCATTAATTGATGATCTCAAATTATTATGGGAAGGAGTGCTCACATATGACATATCAATAAAACAAAATTTTCTCCTTCGAGCTGCTTTGCTGTGGACTATCGGTGATTTTCCAGCTTATGGTATGTTGTCTGGTTGGAGCACAGCAGGGAAATTAGCATGTCCTTACTGCATGGAGAACAGTAAAGCTTTCACATTAAAACATGGAGGGAAAAATACTTGGTTTGATTGTCATCGTATGTTTCTACATGCTAATCATCAGTTTCGAAGAAATAAAGAAGCATTTGTTAAAAACAGAATTGAGCGATCACCTCCTCCACCCAGATTAAGTGGTGATGAGATACTCCAGAGACTTTCCAACATTCCAACAATTATTGAGTATCCAATGCTATCAGAATCTAAATTTCCGGGTTATGGTGTTCAACATAATTGGTTAAAAAAAAGTATTTTCTGGACATTACCTTATTGGAGAACTAATTTGATAAGACATAACTTGGATGTTATGCACATTGAGAAAAACTTTTTGGATAATATTTTTAATACAATTATGGATGTTAAAGGCAAGAGTAAAGATAATGTCAAAGCAAGGATGGACATTAAAGAGTTTTGTCGGCGAAAAAATTTGGAGTTAGTAACAACAACTGACGGTAAACTAATGAAGCCCAAAGCTCCTTACTCGTTCACGTTAGAGCAAAAAAGAATGATATGTCAGTGGTTTAAAGGTTTAAAAATGCCGGATGGTTATGGATCAAATATAAGCCGATGTGTTGACTTGAAATCTGCAAGGTTATTTGGACTCAAAAGTCATGATTGTCACATAATTATGGAGGTTCTTCTTCCGATCATAGTCAGTATGTTACCCGATTACATATCAAATCCGTTGATTGAGCTTAGCATTTTCTTCAAAGATTTATGTTCATCTAAACTAAGTGAAAATGCTTTACGGAGGTACGAGGATAACATACCAATCATCCTATGCAAGTTAGAGAAGATATTTCGCCCGGGTTTTTTTGATTCTATGGAACATCTTCCAGTCCATCTACCTTACGAAGCTAGAGTTGGTGGACCTGTACAATATCGTTGGATGTATCCTTTCGAAAGGTAAATGTGTTAAGATTTTTATTAATTACTCAATATTTTTGAATCAGTTAAGATAACATATTTTTATTTGATTAATAGATATCTGAACAAGTTGAAGAAAAATGTTAAGAATAAAGCACGACCAGAAGGATCGATATGTGAAGCATATTTATCTCAAGAAACAACACACTTTTGCTCCTACTATTTCGAGCCACATGTAAGGAGTACAAGAACAAAAATGGGTCGTAACATGGACTTCGATGTAGAAGAACAATCACATGCTACACTAACAGTATTTAGAAGGCAAGGAAAGCCTAGTGTCAAATGTGTTGAAAGATATCTCAACGATTTAGAAATAAATACAGCGAATTTGTATGTACTACTGAACTGTGAAGAAGTTGAGCCAATCTTAGAGTAAGTTCTTACATAATGTTAATAATAAATTAGTAATGTTTATTTAAAATACTTATGTATTATTTGTCAACAGGTATTTCGTAAGCAATTTACCTTTGACAGATTTAAGGGAACTTGTGAACTTCTGAACTGGTGATTGTAGCATTATCATGAACTATTTTGTGAACTTGTGATTGTAATGTTGTGATGAATTTTGTATTTTCTGGTTGTGATGAATATAGCGGCGTGTTGCCCAACATATATATGCTTTTTCTGCAGGTTTAGACTTTAGGGTGAACCTCCCTCAAATAGAGGGGATGCTGTCAATTTTTTTTTTCAGGTGCTACAGGTTTCCGGCGGCTAACCGGCGGTTTGGCCGCCGGAAACTACGATACCGGACGGGCAAGATAAAGCCGCCGGTGTTATTATTAAACCGCCGGTGAATACCGGCGGCTTACCGACGATCACCGGCGGTGCTACGATGGACGCACGACGGTTTAAACCGTCGGTAATACCGACGGCTATAACCGCCGTCAACCGCCGGTAAGATACCGGCGGTCTAACGGCGCCGTCCGGCGGTCTAATGAACCAGACGACGCCAGGTTTAACCGCCGGAACACCGCCGGTACTATGACCGGCGGTTTTCCGGCGGTTACATTAGACCGCCGGTACTATGACCGGCGGCCAAACCGCTGAAAGACCGACGGTTGAAATTCCGGTGATCACCGGCGGTATGGGCCGCCGGAAAACCGCCGCAAAAATAAACCGCCGGTAAAAGGCCGTCGGAATTTGTTTCCTACGCCGTTTTTACCGGCGGTCACTGAACCGCCGTTAGACCGCCGGTAATTTGACAAACCGCCGGTAATTTTACACTAACCGCCGGTAAAAACCGCCGGTTTTCACTGTTTTTCCTGTAGTGTCCATCATGGCCGTCATCTGAGTCATCATCTCAGTCATTTTATCATTCAACTGAGAGATTTCTCTGTCTTTCCTTCGCATCTGTCGCCTCATCTGATTTCTCATTTCAGCGAGTGTGATGTCTTCACCTCCGAAGGGATTTTCTCCGACCTCTTCTTCTTCCTCGTCTCCTTCTTCTGAGGAGCGAGCACTTCGGCTGACAATAGATCTAGCCCTGTGGCGACGTCGATAAACACGTACGCGCGGCTGTGATTGTTGATCTTCTTCATCACCATCATCATCTTCAACATCAATGTGGCTGACCATACGAACCACCTTGATTTCCATAGTATCATCATCGACATATTCTTTTTCATCTTCTTGTACCTGAATTTCTGAGTGGCGTCGCCACTGAATTTCAGGCTCTTGACTTGGAATGATTACTTCTTCGATCTGCGGACTACGATCGAAATGAACTTCCTCTTTAGCTGAAGTAGGAGAATGACGGGATCTCCTGGAAGACTCTCCAGGATGTCGACCGTCAATATAATTGTCGTCATTACGGGCCTTCTTTTGGACCCATTTCTAACGAGTTCTGTTGGCAGGTGCGGATCTCCGGTAGACTGTTCCGGATGTCACTCTTGACTTATCTCTTTCTTCAAAGGCCTTTTCATTTCGAGGCTTCGGCCTCCAAACATGTTTGCCTTTCCGCTGGGCCCTTTCGGCGACGGATCCCCGAACATATAGTTCAGGTGTCACGCCCTGATGCTCACCGCGCGGAGCTTGTTGTCGGTAATCCCTTCTTTCAACTATCACAGCAGATGATAGTCTATCTCTTGGAGGAGTTCTTCGGGCCTCAACAACCAATGGCCTTTGAAACTTTTTCTTCATCAGCCCTCTTTCCTTAATTGTCTTCAAAACTCGGTGCACCCGGACAGACAGATGTTCGGGCTCTCGTATCTTCTGAGGAGTTGGAGCTTCGGGTCAACGCTCCCAGAAAGATTTCTTGAGCTCACCAGAAGAGCTGTTTCTTTTTACCCACATTAGATTGGCGAACTTATTCTGAGTGGGCATATTGATCTCTGATTCTTGTGCTGGCAGATTGGAGGGATGGACTGGTACAGGTAATTGCTGAGCTCGCAACTCTGCATTTCTCTTCCTCCTTTGCCTTCTAGTAAGCCTTCCTCCAGATGAAGAAGCTTCATTATCATACCTCCCAGGTGCAACAGTCTCTCTGGGCAGGGCGGTGGTGTTTGCAGTCACCACAGAGATCTTTCTTCCATTGACAACCCTCTTTGCAGTAAGGGCCTCAGGCTGGGATAGTCTTTCAAATACAGAGGTTCTTCCTTGGGCAGCACCTCTAACAGTAGTCCTTTCAGAGTGGGACCTTCCAGAAGGTTCTTCAGAGTTTACGCCATACACAGGAACGGCTGCAGCCCTTGCAGAAGCTGCTGAGAATTCGAGCCCACCAAAGTGGATGGTGGCTCCAGTATTTCCAGTTTCAATCACAGCGTTTGCCAGCTGGATCCTAGCTCCTCGTCCCAGTTGGACGGTCATTGGGGTGTCCTGCATTTTCATTCTGCACAATGAAAAGTAGGGGTTAGTGATCACATTAATACATCATCACCCCACATTTTCATAAAATAGGAATAACGCAGGACGAATGATAGAAAGAAAATTAGCATGGAATTGAAAACCCTGCTAAACGAATTTCCATTTATCTTATTTAAAAGATTCATTTTCAGGAAATTTAAAATTTGATTTGCTTGCTACTATAGCCTTTGAATGACTAGCCAGAGATAGAAAGAGAAACCATTCCCCAGCGGAGTCGTCAGAAATCTGTGGGCTCCGAAAATTCGGTCTCGGCCTCCACTCGCTTTTCTTATTCGGCGAGGGAGTTTTAACGAACTAAGTTCCGAGGTAAATTTTGGAAGGCAGATGGGTTTGTAGATAAGACACTACCCAGAGATTTCGCCCTCATTTTGTGAGGACTTTATGATCTGAATTCTGGTTTCCTATAGGCGCAAGCCCCTATAGTTAATTACCCCTCAAGATCATGAGAGAGAACTTTCGATTAAGGCTAGTCATCAATCAGATATGTATATAAATACGTGTATCTGGCATATAGTAGCAGCATGGGTTTGAGTATTGAAAATTGGATTTGGGTATATTTGATATTTAAAATAGGAAATTGCATCATCCTGCACTTAAAGCGGATGGTGGGGGAATGGATGATAGACCCGATCAAGATCCCATGGTTCCGTCGTCCCGGGCCATCGCGGTCCCTGGTCTACTTAGTCAGAAGAGGTAGTCGACCCAACCTGACAGAAGGATCCTTGTCGACAGCCATGGGTTGCTTCGTCCAAGGGTACCTTGTAGACCGGGGTTGAATATTTGCCTAAGGGGACAAATTTGAATCCACCTTAGCTAACAGAGGGCTTTATGCCCTATCAATCATATCCTATTGATTCATATCTCAAGAATTTGATGCCAATAAGGAACGTAACGGCGCTGGCCATAACCGGTATATCGTGGTGCCATTTGGCGGCAAAACCACTCGGTTCAGAGGGCCCCGGGTCATCATAACCGTTTATCCTGCGGTGCCATTTGGCGGCTAACCGCCGGTTAGAGGACACGTACCACGTCCTTACTGGCAGGAGATTATTTTGAGAATGGATCCTAGTGATATTTTTTGACTAGGCATTTTGCTCTTTATGAGCTGAAGTAAATTTTGATTTGTCCACCCCGACAAACAGTTGCGGAGGGTGGATGGATTTTGCTTTAAGTATGGATGGATAATTTCAATTTTAATTTTTTTTGGGATTTTTGAAATTTTCTGGGATTTTTGTGGAGTTTTTGGGTTTTGATAGGCAGAGCTTGGATTTGACATTGGAAATTATTTGAAATGGACCCCTCCGGTTGAGATCTGCTTTCAACACGGCCATCATCGGGGTGTTTGAGGTCATTTCCACTTTAATTGATTGAACCCTGTCGACTCTATCTACTGGTCGATAGAGGATCGGGTTTCATAGGCTTTGTGTCTTTTGTTCATGAATTTTCTTGATTTTAGGCCTTGAAGGCCTAAAAAGAATGTATTTAAACAAATACACCGTTCGCTACAACCGTGTATTTTGTTAGGTAGTTCGAATCTTGTCGACTTCTATTGATTCGTATAGAAGGATCGAATTCGAACTTGAATTCACTTGTCAACCCGCGTAGCATCCATAGGCGTCACGTGTGTACCAATAACACGCTCGCCAGGGCCCATGCGGGTTGAGATTGTATTTACCCCTTGTGTACCTATGTGTATACAAACTAAGGTGCACGTGCAGGGGTACTTTGAAATAATTATAGACACCTTCTGTCTGCTTGTACGAATGTTGCAGATCCGGTGGCGTGGCGTTGTATTTTGTGGACGCCTTCTGTCTGCTTGTATCAGTGTTGCAGATCCGGTGGCGTGGCGTTGTATTTTGTGGACGCCTTCTGTCTGCTTGTATCAGTGTTGCAGATCCGGTGGCGTGGCGTTGTATTTTGTGGACGCCTTCTGTCTGCTTGTATCAGTGTTGCAGATCCGGTGGTGCGGCGTTGTATTTTGTGGACGCCTTCTGTCTGCTTGTATCAGTGTTGCAGATCCGGTGGCGTGGCGTTGTATTTTGTGGACGCCTTCTGTCTGCTTGTATCAGTGTTGCAGATCCGATGGCGTGGCGTTGTATTTTGTGGACGCCTTCTGTCTGCTTGTATCAGTGTTGCAGATCCGGTGGCGTTTGATTTTGATGTTGACTCCCCCTTTCTCAATCACCGGGGGTGGCTTTCTTTTGGACTTTGAAGTCCACTGATTGCTGCTTTGCTTTGAAAAGATCTCCTTTCGAGATCTTTAGTGTAGTAGACTTTTTTCGTACATCGGGTTGCTATTGTACCCGAAATACTTGAAGATCTTGATCACCGTTGTCGTAGGTGATATTCGTACTTGTGTCCACAATGGTTCGTTATGCTTACAATGTACACACTGTTGTTATCCCTAAGTCGTTTGTAGCCATTTGCAGGGGATTGTTGTACTCACTACGACCTCTTGAAGGTATTTGTAGAAGACCCATTGTTGCCAACATCATGCCCACCTATCACCAATCTCAGGTGGTTTGATGATTACATTTGCTTGTAGGGGACGGTCCTTCCATTATTGGTCTCCCATATTGCCTTCTCAATCAACAGGCGTTGTAGGGATTGTTGAAGGAATTCATGCATTGAGGTCTTGTAACGTGCTTTGTGTTACTTTTGACCGTACGAGTGCTCTTGTAATTTGAATTTCCTCGTGTACGATCCAAATTTTGATCTTTGCATGTGTTTGGATCCAAATTCAATTTCATTCAGACTTGAATTTTATAAGACCCCACTTGATGTCGTATAGTCTGAGTTCAAATATGAGCTCAAAGCACATATTCAAATTGATAGTTCATGTTCAAATTGTAGATTGAGTTTGAGTTTCAAGTCTCCTGAAGCCTTTAGAGATTCAAGTCTCTTGTGACCCAGTTGAGCTCAGGCTCTTTATTGTTCTCGTCAAGTTCGAGTTCAGATCTTTGTTCCAAGTCTTGTTCAAGTTCCATTTGATGTCATACTGTTCAAGTTCAATATCCGTCAGTTTGACTTAAATCATTTGCACTCGAGGTCAACTCGTTTGAATTTAGCTTGATTCCTCAACTTAGTTTAAGTTCCAGTCATCTTGCATATGATTCAGTCAAATTTAGACTCAACTTTAAGGTTCACAAGTTCGAGTCTGAGTTCAAGTTCCAAGAACTAGTTCAAATTGACTGTCAAGGGTCCTCTGAAATCTTTTGAGTTCAATTTCTTGTTCAAATGATTTGAATTGGGCTTCAGCTTGATTTTATTTCATTTGAATTTGGTCTGTAGAAATCATTTGAATTTTGGTTCTGATTTAAATCAACAAGTCCTCTGCTCGTCGTACAAGTCATCTGCTCATTTGGTTCAAGTTCCGTATATTTCTGTTCAAGTACATGTCTTCTACATTGTTGCTCAAGAAGGTCTTTATATTGTTCAAGTTCTTTGTGCATTTCAATGAAAATTTCGGCAGCACCCCGACATATCCCCCGTTTGGGAGAAAATAGGGGAGCTGGGCCTTCCCACCACGCTACTAGAGCGTGTATGGTAGGTATCCTTGGACACCGTGGCCGTACAAAGTTTCATCCCACCACGCTACAAGAGCGTGTATGGGGTCTTCAGCAGTATCCGTACCAGAACAGCAGTGACTCTCCCCACCACGCTACAAGAGCGTGTATAGGGCTCTCCCACCTCGTCGTATGCTTCGCACCGGGCTCCCTCCTACCGTGCTACAAGAGCGCGTATAGGTGGTTCCCCGGTCCGCTACAAACATCGAGAACGGGATTGGAGTTAGAAATTTATACCTTGGAACCTGGCGGACTGGCGACGATGGCTCGTGTATCGAGGCAAAGGAGACTCGGAAATCGAGGTAAGAGGAGCATCCTATTTTCTTTTCTTTCTTTCTCACTTTTTTTTTAAAATATAATTAATATTAACTAATTATAATTAATTAATAAATTATTTTTAATTAATTATAATTAATTAAACTAATTAATTAAATTTATTAAATTTAATTAAATTTATTAAATATAATTGATTAATTATAACTAATTAATTTTAATTAATTTTAATAAATCATAATTAATTGATATTAATTAATAATATTTAATTTTATAAATTATAATTAATTAACATTAATTCTAATTATAATTAATTATAATTAATTAACTTAATTATAATAATTTAATTAGAATTAAATATAATTAATTATAATATTTATAATTAATTAAAATGATATTTATAATTAATTAACATTAATTAAATATAATTATAATTTATTTTTTTTAAGATCCCTCGGCACATTGGAATTACGGGATTTGGCCGAACGAACGAGTGAGAGGGAGAGAGTCACCTTCACTGCGGCGAGCTCCTGTGGCTGCTTCCGATCAAAGTGTGGTAACTTCCGATCCAATGGGAAGAGCAAGTCGTCGGAGGGAGCAAAGTCGGTCAGCCCTGGTGGATCCGGAGAAGAAGTGGAAGGGAGAAAGTTATCTTCACGGCGGGCGTGCTCCCGTTCTCGTCCCGATAAAAATGTCGTAACTTTCCTTCCGATAAAAAGGGAAAATCGTAGAAGGAGCCAAGTCGACCAGTCAGAAGGAGCTGAAGAAGCGTGCGCAAGGGAGAAGGTTACCCTCACGGACGGCGAGCTCCTGTCTTGCTTCCGATCGGAGAGGGGAAGTCGTACAAGGAGCGGTGTCGAACAGCCACGAGGAGTCGAAGAAGCGTCTGAAAGGTAGAAAGTTATCTTCACAGCGAGCTCCTGCGATTGCTTCCGATAAAAAATGTTGTAACTTTCAGACCTGCAGGAGGGAAAGCCGTCAGGGAGCAAGCCGAAGGAGCGACGGAAGATAGAAAGTTATCTTCACAGTCGGCGAACACCCGTCGTTGCTTCTGATTGTAATGTCGTAACTTCTGATCCGGCTGGAAGAAGGCGTCGAGGAGAGAAATCGAGAGCTGGGGAGAGCAGAGGGCGGGAGAGGCAGCGAGAGTGAGAGTGAAATCGAGAGAACGGGATTCTGCCTCTTTTTCTTTTTCATTTTAACAACACAGGGTCGTGCGAACTGATTGAGGTGACGTCGACGTGCGAAATGCGGCGACGACGTGCGACTGCGTGGGATGGCAGGTACGTTGATTTTATTTTTTATTTTTTATTTATAAATTATCAACTAAAATTAGGAAAACAATAAATAATAATATAACTTTATCTATTTTAATAATTAATAATTATATGAAAAAAAAAGTAATATTTTACTATAGGATAAATCTATAGTAATTAATAAATTAGTTATTAAATACAAATCATACTTATATGAAAATTTATTGAATATAGTTAACTAATTAATAATATAGTACACTGCCTAAATTAATAAATAATCTAATAAATGTGTCAAATAAAAATGTAATTATAGTTAATGAAATAGATAAAATAATTGATTACTTTTTAATTAACTAATTTTCTTTATTTAATAATCATAATAAATTTGAAGAGATTTTACATGCTCATGACCGCTACATCAGCATTCTTTCCAGCATAAGAAAATAGCGTTCTCTTAGCCAGAATTTTGCTAGAGCACCATTTTCTCAATATGGCATTACCTCCTGTTCCTTCAAAAAATTTGTCTAACCACAATGGATGAAAAGAATCGTTTATAGTAGATTATTGATCCTACGTTGTCAGGTCATATGAAAAGGGACGCGGGCTAACAGTAATGTAATAGAATTACTTAAGATTCATTAAGTAAATAAAAGAAAAGGAATTTCCAATGCAGAACATACTATAGCGCACCTTCGCATCACAGAGATTTCATTCATAATTGTAAGATAATCCCCTTCATCCTGACATTATTCCATTCAAGAAAGACCTAAGGAAAAGGAAAGATTCACATAATTTTTTTTCAAAAGATTAACTTTATAGGTTCTCAGTTATATACAAGGCTGTGCTCGTACCATAGTCCTGCTGCCCCTTTTTCTCTGCTTCTGCTGCATTAAAGTCAAATCAAAGGATTTTACCAAGTGCTGAAAGAGAAGTCTTTCATGCAAGTGCCTTTTTTCTATAACTAATAAAGTATAACTTCTTGCCGTCCTAAGTTGGCATACCTTATTTTTCCTTCAAATGCATCATTAATTTCGTCAATTGTTGGCCTTTGAGGAAATCTGGCTATACTAACATATTTTTCCTTTCCAGAAGGTTCATCAATCCTCCTAAACAGTTCGTAATCTTGTGAATAAGTCATCCTGAAATTAAGAAAACACGGCAGATGATTCTAGGGAAATATTAAATAAGTAAAGACATCTTTCTAAAAAATCATGAAACAGAGAAACAAAAGAAGAACGCCACATCACCTTTGATAAACGTTTCTCTTCCTAAAGTTTATTAAAGCTCTTTTAGGATTACTGCAGGTTTGCTTTAAATTATAGTAGGATTTGCCTCAGGTTGTCATTGCCATTGAATTATTAAAATTTGACACTGAATAGTCCTTATAGTAGACACTTGATCATACTTTGCAGAGTATGAGCGACCTATTTTCACTAACTTCTCTGCTAAATCTAAAAAGCTATGACAACTTTTATTACTCCATCGATAATTGCTTCAAGTTGGGCAGCTGTCACAAGCTCAAATTTATTTGGGGCACATAATTTGAGGAGTGGGTTGGAGTGCTACTGAACTTATTTTATTTCTTTTTTCAATAATATTTCACACTCCATCACCTTGGGGTACTGGATTAGAAGGAAGAATAATTGGGGTGTTGTTGATTATGTGTTGATTGATTAGAGGAATAGGAGCAAGACGTGCAGTGACATTCCTTTGCATTATTATATTCATCTATGCCATGATTTCAGTCTTTACTGCCACCTCACAAATCCAATGGCCATCCTATTATAATTAATTATAAGGTTAATTTTAGGCTCTGATTTTGTATATTTCCTATTAAAAGCTCTCATAGGACTATATAAATTCTACACAAATGATGAAATAAAACCAACTAATTCTCTCCAATTCTTTTTAGAAAGATTTCATGATATACAATTTTAATGGATATCAAATTAATAAAGCCGATCAATAATTTTGGATGACCCAAAATTGTTTGATCAAAACTAACTATGATGATCTAGAGAAAGCAAATCGATGGGATTTAACAAAAGAGAGTGGTTTCAATAAATCACATATCTAAATTTGCCACAAGCAACTCAATAATTATTGCAGTTCAAGAGAAGTCATCACTCTTTATAAGCTCACCTTATTGCCCCCATAATTGGATACTGGGTGCCTGCGTAGTACAGAAGCCGAAAGAAGTAGCAATTGCTAAATGATGAAGCATACTCCAGTCTCTTATCCCTTCCCATTATCTTCACAATTCATGAGTTCAGTTGGAAAATATGCTGCCACAAGCAAGCAGCAAGGAAATCATACAACAGCAAATAGTAACTTAGCATGTGCATTTACCTGCATTACGCCACTGGAACCGGGTAAATCCTGAGAAAAAATAACAGATCGACGCCTAAGATAATGCTTTTCAATTTACAACTGAGGGAAAAATTAATTAATACATTATAATAGGTGATTTAAAGCAATAAAAAGGACTAGAAGTTAACTAGTTTTTTTCTAAATTGATTTAGTTTTAGATTTTATTATTAGTTAGGTGATATACAACAAGAGTAAAATGACATTATTTTTCATGCCATCAAAGTTCTAAGATTTGTTAATACTTTTTTCTTGAAATATACCTAAGAATGAATAACAGATGGTTTAAATGAACCAAAAAGAACGTGAATATTAGCACTGTACTTGAAATTAAGATATGATGCTATGAAGTAAGGATATGAGACCTACAACAACAATAACAACAACAACAACAACAACATCAAGCCTTTATCCCACTACGTGGGGTCGGCTACATGAATCCTTTTTCTCCATTGTGTCCTATTAAAAGTCAAATTCTCGTTTAAATCTAATAAAGAAAGGTCATTCCTAATATTTTCTAACCAAGTCTTTTTAGGTCTACCCCTACCTTTCTTAACATAAGTCAAATCTATTACCTCTACTCTCCAAACCGGGTCATCGCAAGGCCGTCATTTTATGTGACCAAACCATCTAAGGCGACTTTCTCTAATCTTATCTTCTACTGGAGCTACTCCAACCTTTTCACGTATATGCTCATTTCGTATCCTATCTCTAAGGGTAAAGCCACTCATCCACCTGAGCATCCTCATCTCTGCTACACTTAACTTAGTATTATGCTTCTCTTTTAAAGGCTAACATTCGGCACTATAAAGCATTGCAGGCCTCACTACCATCTTATAGAATTTTCTCTTAAGTTTGAGGGGTACATTTCTATCACATAACAAGCCCGATGCATTCCTCCACTTCAACCATCCAACTTTAATTCTGCTGATAATATCCCCATCTATTTCACCATCACTCTGAACAATAGATCCAAGATATCTAAAACGTGTACTCTTATTTATGACTTGATCGCCAAAAGTCACAATCCCCTCACTAGGTCTATTACTACTAAAATTACACTCCATATATTCTGTTTTAGATCTACTCAAGCGAAAACCTTTAGACTCTAAGGTTGACCTCCATAATTCAAGTTTACCTTCAACTCCCTCTCTAGTCTTATCAACAAGAAGAATATCATCAGCAAAAAGCATACACCAAGGTACATCCTCTTGCAAATGTCTAGTGAGAACATCCATGACTAAAGCAAAAAGATATGGGCTTAAGGCTGATCCTTGATGTAACCCAACCGAAATAGGGAAATACTTGATCAATCCACCTTGTGTTTGAACACAAGTAATAGCTCCTGCATACATATCTTTAATGATTTGAATATAAGCATTATTGACTCCTTTCTTTTCAAGAACTCTCCATAGCACTTCTCTTGGAACTTTATCATATGCTTTTTCTAAATCAATAAATATCATATGTAGATCCTCCTTATTTTTTCTATATTTCTCCATCAAACCTCTTAATAAATGTATGACTTCCATAGTCGACCTACCCGGCATGAATCCAAATTGTTTTTGAGAAACATTAGTATCATGTCGCAACCTATGCTCCATAACTCGCTCCCATAGTTTTAAAGTATGACACATTAACTTAATACCTCTATAATTCGCACAATCTTGTGCATCACTTTTATTCTTAAAAATAGGAATTAACACACTCATTCTCCACTCATCTGGCATCTTCTTAGTCTTTAAAATAGTATTAAAAAGTTTAGTAAGCCATGAAATTCCTTCATCTACTAAGAATTTCCACGCATCTATTGGAATATCATTAGGTCCAACAGCTTCCAACCTTCATTTTCTTTAAAGCCTCTCTAACTTCAGTTTTACTAATACGCCGATAAAAACATAAATCTTTATTTTCATTTAGGGTGATAAGGTCACTATAGTCCATCTTAGTTTCACAATTTTCATTAAAAAGTTTAGCAAAATATCTCATCCATCTTTGTTGAATATCATCTTCTAAGAAAAGTATTTTTTGATCTTCATCTTTAATATACTTCACTTGAATTAAATACTTACTACTCCTATCTCTTTGTTTGGCTAACTTATACATATATCTTTCTTCCTCTTTAGTATCTAATCTATTATATAAATCACTAAAAGCTAATGTCTTTGCATCGCATATTGCTTTCTTAGCATCCTTACGAGCCACTTTATATATTTCTCAATTATCAGAATTGTTAAAATTAAATCAATTTTTATAACAAAGCTTCTTATTTTTAATTTTTTCTTGCAAATTAGGATTCCACCACCAACTATTTTTACTATTAGGAGCTTTTCCCTTTGATACTCCAAGGACATCTTTTGCAATATTCTTAATATCACTAGCCACTTTTTCCCACATAATATTAACATCCTCATGCACAGACAAAATCTTAAGATCTAAAATCTTATTTCCAAAAATATTTTTGTTAATATTCTTTAAATGCCCCCATTTAATCCTAGAAAATTATTTTACTTTATTTTTTATTTTATGCCCCTTTATCTTAAAGTCCAAAACTAATAATCGATGTTGGGTACATAAATTTTCACTCGGAATAACTTTACAATCTTTGCAATCTAAACGATTTAATTTTCTAATAAGAAAATAATCAATCTGGGTTGTATTATATCCATTTTTTATAAGTGATGAGATTTTCGTTCCTTTTCTTAAATAAGGTATTAGCAATTAAAAAATTATAAGCTAAACAAAAATCTAATATGGTCTTGCCACCTTCATTCGTAGTTCCAAATCCATGACCACCATGAATGCTTTTAAAATCATCTACCTCTCTACCAACATGTCCATTTAAATCTCCTCCAATAAAAACTCTTTCTTCAAGAGGAATATTTTGTATTAATTCTTCTAAGTCATTCCAAAAATTTAATTTAGAACTCATATCCAAACCTACTTGAGGAGCATAAGCACTTATAATATTAACAATCTTATCATCAACAACAATCTTTAAAACTATAATTCTATCTCCAAACCTATTAATTTTTATAACATTATCCTTTAAACTCTTAGCTATAATAACATCTACACCATTTCTAGTACGACTCCTACCCGAATACCAAAGTTTAAATCCTAAACTATCAATTTCCTTAGCCTTATCTCCAACCCATTTAGTTTCCTGAATGCACAAAATATTTAACTTCCTATGAATCATAATATCTATTAATTCCATTAATTTTCCTGTAAGGGAACCTATATTCCAAGTTCTTATCCTAATTTTAGTTTCATGGACTAACTTCTTTGCCCACATCCGTCCTTGATGTGGGAACCCTTGCCTATTTAACACTGCACCCGGGCGCCGGAGCAGCGGCCCTTGCACACTTGTCACTGTATTCAGGCCATACAACGCATCGCTTTCAGGGGACGCCCTAGCATTAACACAATTTCTTAAAGGATTCATGTCATTATTGTTCGACAAGTTTTATGCTGGCTGTCGACTACCTAACGCAACCCTCCACTTTTCTCATCCAGAACTTGGGACCTGGCAATGGCAGTGTTAAACATAAATAATTCTAAATGATGTTGTATCTACATGTAATACTTTTTGGATGCTAGATTTTGAATGTTCAAATACTGCAATGGTCCATGGGTATAGCATCATATATGCCTAACATTATACGCTTTAAGTTCCAAAAAGAAAACTGCCCGACATCATATGCTCTTTAAATTTCCAAAAGAAAAGTAGGATAGCCTACCTGTCTCGTATTCCAAAGATCCACAGTGAGATAAAGATCAAATTAATCATAGAAACGAACAAAATCAATAAGAAGTAAAGATTAACAGCCATGACTTCAATTTTGGGAGAGAGCTTAAAGTTCAGAATATGATGACAATGGAAATGAATGGAAAAGTTGCATTGCTATTGATATGATCAGCTCCTTATTGCATTATATATATATATATATATATATATATATATATATATATATATATATGAAGAGAGAAATATTTGACAGTTGTTTACGTCTTCAATACATTACTGCATTACTGACTGAGTGCGTACTAGAAAAGAGAGGATAAACTTTAAGATGATGCAGCCTCTAAAGCAACATGAAGAATGGACGGGAGCTAAAAACTGAAACCGGAATCTTGGCTCGTCCTGTATGATTGGGATTATTGGAAAGCAAGACAGGTCTCCCTAATATTTTTAACCATTGCATGCATATAAAGAGAACACCATACTTGTAGAGCAAGTCATCGTAAAATTATTATCATCTTGAGCATTAAAAAACATAGATGGGGAATAGATAAAGATAATTAATAAAGCTAAACAATTGGATAATGCAGAGATTTGTTACAAAAATGTTACGATTGAGGTCTGGCTTGCAAGCTTAAGAAAACAATAAGCAGCAGAGAAGATAAGAGGTTGAAATAGGATGAATATAGTAGTAAATGTAGCTGAGAATGATACAAAGTGTGAGCGTGTTTAGAGAATTAAGCTACCCAAGTCTAACTGGTGACATCAGACAAGATGATGTGAACTCCAACTTCAGGCTAGTAGCAGAATATAGCGTTGCAAAGACTTCAAAAGAATTTTTGACAAATTATTCCAGATCAAAATTGAACCAAATCATATTTGACAGAATTTTCTATATGTAAAAAAAAAAAAAAAAAACTAGAACTAATTTTTATAACTTTAATTACGTAATTAAGTTTTGAAAAAAAGTACGCAAAGTCGTCCATCAAACGAATGACTGGTGATACATCTTGGAAGTAAAAATAGCAAAGTAAATAAGTAGAAATTGCATGAATATGATGATAGGGGCTGATTTTTTATTATCTCTTCAATAAGAAAGAAAGATACATGTGATCTACTATTCAAGAGGCAGATCAGCTCTCCCACAAACCCTAGACACCGCTAGGAATAACTCCTAAGAAAAACTACAGCAAACACAATCACATAATGAAAATAAAATAATATAATTACCTTTAAATAAACCATCACATTTTCCTCCAAGATATGAATTCAAATCAGCCCTCTTCTTAATAAAACCTTCTTAAATCCCTCACAAATATGAATTAAAATCAGCTCTAATTCCATAAATAAAACCTTCCAAATTCTCTCCCAAATTAGAATTCAAATTATCTTTCCTTCAATAAATCTTTCATAATTTCCTCCCTAATCTAACTTCAAATCAGTTTCTTTTCCCTAAATAATTCCCTCTCAATTTTAATTCAGACTATCCCAAACAACTCCCCCTTGATTCCTCCTCCTTACATAGTGAATATTAACTCCCCTAGGCCCCACAAGGTGGGCCCCTTGACATATCAATACTCCCCCAAAAAAACATACATTGTCCTCAAGGTGAAAGGATCAGAATTGTCTATTCTTGGCAATCATCACCAAGCAATTTGGATAACCACTTCTAATGCTCATTAGTCACCATCCTATGCTCCAACAGTAACTTCAAATTGCTCTGGTCTGTCCTGACGATAAAGTGTCGCCCTAACAAAAAGGGTCACCACTTTTTGATAGCTAAGACAATCGCCATCAACTTTCGCTCCTATATAGACTTCAGTGTCACCCATGTTTTGAGCACCTGGTTGAAATAAGCAATGAGTTGATGATACGGCATGAGTATTGCCCCAAGGCCATATCCTGATGCATCCATCTCCATCCGGTACACTCCCCGATGGGTATCTTCCTCTTCAAATATCGGCATCTTTACCTTCCTCACCCTAGCATCTCCACTTTAATTTCCTCTCCCTCCAATGGTTCCCCTTATGCATCGTGGGTGGGACTCTCGCCTTTCATCTATCATCCTTGCATGACCCGATCCTCACGACTCGGCTTGACCCCCTCTATCTTCGGCCACCAACTCTCCTTGCCCGCAATACCTCTCATAGTAGTCGGTCACCCCACCACCTCCACCACAAAATTTTCTTGTTGTTGTCTCCCCATCCAGAAACTCTAATCCGCACCTTATCACAACCCTAGCACATGAATCTTGATGAAAGAAACTCTCCTCGTCGAGCTCCTCCAATCCGATCTCATTTCCCTTAGATCCAACTAAGGGAATCCTGATCAAATCTTGGTTAGGTTTAACAATCGAAACCACCAATATAGTTTTGGATTGCATCTATATGAGCTTCCTCGTCTCAACTCCAACCTTCCAAATCAACTCTCCATGGTTATTTCCTCCACGCCAAATTTGATTTTCTCCATCTCACTTTACAATACCTCCATCTTCTTTGTTGTCATATGCATCAAAAAAGGGCTCTAATACCAATTTGATATGTATTGGAATTAAAAATAGTGTAAAAAAGTAGAAACTGCATGAATACGAAGATAGGGGCTGATTTTTTATCATCTCTTCAATAAGAAAGAAAGATACAAGTGATCTACTATTCGAGAGGTAGATCAGCTCTCCCACAAACTCTAGATGCCGTTAGAAATAACTCCTGAGAAAAACTATAACAAACACAATCACAAAATCAAAATAAAACAACCTAATTATCCTTAAATAAACGATCATATTTCCCTCCCAAATTTGAATTCAAATCAGCCCTCTTTCCCTTAATAAAACATTTCTAATTCCCTCCCAAATCTGAATTAAAATCAGCCTTTCAAAAAATAAAAGATTCATATTTCACTCCCAAATCTAAATTCAAATTAGCCTTCTTTTCTTAAATAAATCTTTCCTAATTTTCTCCACAATCTAAATTCAAATTAGCCTCCTTTCCCTAAATAATTCCCTCCTAATTTTAATTAAAACTTTCCTAAACAACTCCCTTTGATTCCTCCTTACACAGTGAATATTAACTCTCCTAGGCCCTACAAGGTAGGCCCCTTGACATATCAATATTGATGGACCGGCCAATTTGATTGGGAAGGAATTATAAATTTTACTAAACAAGAGGGAGCTATTAAGGAAGGTTCTTAATCAAAGGGGATTAATTAGGAGATGTTTTCTAATTAAAGAGGATAAAAGTAGGGGTTGATTTGGAGGGAATTAATTAGAAAATGTTTCCTAATTGAAGAGAGCATATTTGAGGGCTTATTTGAGGAAAAGTTTGGAGGAGATTTGATGTAGAACGAATATGGGCGTAAGAGGGTCATTTGAAATTTGAATTTCAAACTAAATGGAAAAGGGAGGGAAGGGGTACTTAATTAATCCCTTCACTGGAGTTCTTTTTTTTGGGAAGGAATCAATTAAAATAGGAGAGAGATTGGGGGCCTTAATGGAGAAGCATTAATTAAGTAGAGAGAGAAGAGATAGGAGAGAGGAGGCAGCGGGTTGATAGAGGAGAGGGTTTAGGGAAAGAAAATTAAAGTTGGCCTTCATTTGAATCCAAAATTGAGGAAGATTAATTGAAATCAAATCCAATCAGAAATTTAATTTTGACCTAATTTAAACAACTTTCCTAAAATAAGAATCCTAATTTAAGAAAAAAATTCAAATTCAAATTAATTTGAATTTTGAATTTGAATTCGTTATAAAATTAAGATTTAAAAATAGGAAGGCTTTGAATACAAGATGAAATTGTGGGGAGCCAATGGGGGAAAGAAGGTGGCCGGCAGCTATGGATGTATTAGGGTAAGGGTTTGTGAGGGTGTTGGTGGTTTGGAGGTGGGGGCAAGATGGCCGATTAGGCTTAGGAGGGGGATGGGGAATTTTGGTGGAGAAGAAGAGAGGGTTGTGGAAAGTGACCTGCAGGTTTGGGTGGAGGGATGAAGCCGACGGGATTGGAGAGAGGATGGAGATGGCGATTAAAAAAAATAAGGAGAAACAAAAACAAAGAAAACCGTGAGCCCGGACGCTTCCTGCAGGCGACGGGTGTTGCGTTGCCCTTCACCAAGGGACTTCAAGCCACAAACTCAGACCCATCCTGTGGCTGGTGGAAACTACGATTCCCTCCCATAGGGATCTCACCAAAGTCCTCCCAAGAAACAAAAGTGCAAAACAATTTTTTTATTAAAATTCTATCATTCCATTACACTAGCAAGATCTTCTATATATAAGCCTTAGAAATAAAAGAAACTAAAATAAAATGATCATGCCCCTAGGGCTTACATAAGATTAGACCCTTAAGGGTAAAAATGAAAAATGCATAATTAAAATAAAAATTTAAGATAATGTAGGACGATCACAATCGTCGATCTTCAGCTCATCGAATAGGCATAGACGGTTTGATGTCTGCATCAAGATTAATTAAAAAATATTTTCTAATTAACAATGTCTGATTTGAGAGAAAAATAATTAAGGAAATATGGCAGATTTGGGAGGGAATTAGGGCAAGGCTGTTTGGGTATTTGTTGTTTATTGTTAGCTTTAAGTAGTTGATTTATCCTTGGGTTAGGGTTATATTTTTGTATGTAGAATTTTGTGAGTGTTTATTATCCACTGTTTTTTGAAGGATTCTAACAGCATCTAGAATTTGGGAGAGAATGTCCTCTCGAAAGAGGACAATTATATCTTGTTTGTTCGTATTTCTTTTCTTATTAACAAAATCTATTGATTTGTTGAATTTTACTGTTTGATTGCCGATTTTTGGTTCTCAAGTTTTATCAATTGGCTGTTGACTTAGATTTATTGAGTCACGTGCCAGTCGTCCAACTAACAGGTGACTTGTTTCAAAAAAAATTACCATTGAAAATCATCAGTTAAACGGGCGACTTACTATAATACATTTCACATTTTAAATTCCTGGCCAAGCTTCTCTTCCCTACATTCGCAGTCGCTTCTGCACCTTCAGTCATGAGCTTGAAAATCAAACATTTTTTGAAGATACACATTATTTTATATATATTTTTATTGGTAAAAAATGATTAAAATATATTGATATATCAAAAAAAATTTATAGTATTAAACTATTAATTAATAAAATTATATTTAGTATGAGTTCTTAACATCCAATAAAGGTTTAGTTTTGTTTATAAGAGTATATTATTATTAAATTTTGATCAATAATATTGAGAAAAAAAATTCATAATTTTTAACAAAAGAATTTACTATCAGTTCTTAGCATCTTACTCCTTACTTTAAATAATTAACTAATATAATGTTTATCATAATAATATTTTAATAACATAAATATGTTAATTAATCAACCTAGAAATATATTCTAAATTAATGCTAGCATTCTATTTATTATTTTTAATCACAAAAATATATTAGTAGCATAACAAACAAATTAGTAAATTAAGATTATAAATTTGCACATATTTAAAAATAATAAGATACATGTAAATATTCCTTAATTAACATACCTAAGCATATTTAGGATGAAAAAAAACTACATTTACTCATTTAAACAATTAATTTCGGTTTTCTGTTAATTACATAACTAAATCATCAAATATTTCTAATATTTATCATACCTATCACAAACAAGATTTATCCAAATAATTTTTCATGAAATCCTAAAAAAATTACTACGCTACTGTTTGCTCACTAAACATAATTAAAATGAAAAGAAAAAGAAAAAAAAACAAAGATTAACATTAAAATCCCTAAATAGCACATTTCTATGCATTAAAATATGTAAAATTTAAATGATTTGAGGAATACATGACATGCTTAGTAACACAACTTCTAGCGAAATCTTGCAAAAACACTTGATTTGCGAGCTCACGGCCGAAGGAATGGAAGCAACTGCTCATGAAGGGAGGGGAGGGGAGGGGAGGCCAATAATTTAAATCATGAATTTACTGTAGCAAGTCGCAAGTTTAATGAGCGACATTCAACATAAACCTTTTCTTGAAATAAGTAGCCCGTTACTCGTGCAACTGACACATAGTTTAACAAATCTTAGTCAGCAACCAGTCGCCTATTTGATGGTCGACTTTGACTACTTTTATGATTTATTTAGTACTTAATTATAAAATTAAAATTTTGATAATACCTAGTTTAAAAATTAGTCCAAAAAACTGTTTAAGTTATGCAAAAAGCTAGGATGTCAACACACAGTGCAATACAACGTGCAGAATGAGTCTTTTTCTTTGAACTGTGAAGCGCAAACCAACCTTACACTTTTGTTAATTGAAGTGAATGTATCATAAGAAACATTGCATAATAATATTATTCAAAAAGCTCTAGAAAAATAAAAATCATGAAATGTTCGATGCATTTTCAGTCAAATATTAATAAGGAAAACTACTGCGCTAGAAATTTGCAGGTAATTTGGATAGCATCTCACAACGTAAATGACAAACTGCGAAAAGCAAAGAACACAGCACCAGAAAGAAACACCCAAACAATAAATAAAAGAATATGGTTGTGCTCCATGACCGCAAAATCAAATTGAAAGAGTTGGGAAAAAAAAACATCAAATAAATCTAGTAATTGATAAGTCAAAGGAGCAATCGTAGATCATATAAAATGAAGAAAATAAACAAGTTACTAAATAATATTGGAAAAACAACAAACAAAAACTAGAAGAGAAAAATTGTTGAGACATTAACAACTCATCAATGACCAAATCACATGAGGAGACGTTGAGAGAAGAAAGTGCTTGCTTTTCTTTGAAATTTTACTGCCACCAGTTCCCTTAGTGATATTGTGTCTCCTTTGCATGCCATGAAATTGAAGTGACAATGATGTAGACAAACAAGAGAAAAACTGACACAAAGAGTAGAACTTAAAACAAACTTTATTAAATAAACGCAAACGACTCAAAACTTGACAAACACAACAAAGATGCTAGGAGATTTTAAAGAAATAAAGAAATTTAAAAAAAAAACGCTATCCTCAGACAACCGTCAGAGCGGGTTCCTCACATGCATCGAATTTGTAGGTTAAATAAGTAAAGTGCATAGAACTAGCAAACCGATGGCCCACCACTGCAAGACTGTCCCAAATGCTTCCAAATCAACCAAGACACAACACCCTAAAGTTGCTTCACTGTTGAGAAGAAGGATACAGATGGAGTGGCACTTGCGGAGAGACGAAGAGATTAGAAGCCCGAGAAGAAAGGGTGGAAAGAGCCCGCAGGATTTCCGGAGGGGATGAGAAAAGAAGGTTGGAAAGAGCCCGCAGGATTTCCGAATAAACCCGCAGGTTAATAGCAAATATGCTCACAAATATCAACTCTCTCTTCTTCACAACATCTTCTCATATATATAGGCGAGAGAGAGGAATGCCAAGAGTCACATGACTTTAATTTTCCATAAGAATCAAAGCATTATAAGCATGGAAATCTTCCCCCCATGCTCACGGATAATCACCCAAACCAGGAATCAAAGAGGCAGTCACGGGAGATGAGGGAACCGCACGGACCAAAGAGCCAAGGCCACGGGAAAGGAGTCCAGGCACGGAAAATAGAAGCCAGCCGTGAAATCCCAAGAGGCCAACACAAAAAACAGCACCCTTCTTTATTTTAATGCATAGAATTCAGCAACCATTAAAAAGCAAGCCACGGTATCCCAAGAGACAAGAAGAAAGGGGAAGGGGAAGGGACAAGGCCACTCCAAAAGTAAACTTCATAATGAGGTACCTTTTTGGATATTAATGAGCTACTAAACTTCAGCTCAAGCAACTTAGAGAACCAGCTCAATAACGAATGCTCCAAAACAGCCAACCCGAGAACCACCAGCAGCCAGGGACCAATTGAGCCAGCAAACCAAAGGTTTACCAAGCCATATGCACTACCTACCATGATCATTGGATGCTTTCCCATCATTGGATAGCTAAAAAAAAGAAAAAGAAAACAAAATATACTATTGTTCAAAATAAAATAAAAAGTACAAAATTTCTTGATAGCATCAGACAAGGGCCTCTGCTTCCTGATATCATGATTGGTGGCAATGGAGGGGCGTTGATGGGGCAGCGAGAAAGAGTGAACAAGAACAAGATGAAAAACCAAGAGGAGAATAAGAAAAGAACTCTGACATAATGAGGAAAATAATCCTAAACACTTTTGATTTATGAATCGGTGAGTGGAGCTTTAAAGATTGCATCCAAACATTATAGTGAATATGCAAAGTGCATGTGGATCAGCACGATGAAGCGAACGCTCATAGAACTATGACACTCATGCTCCACCGTGTAATGCAGTAGATCAATGGCCTCGTCTGCAAGTCATGATGCTACTTTGCTCAGAGGCCCCCTTCAAAGTGCACTTTAGATCACACTAATGCAACGTATTACTAAAAAAATTTGCAAGGAAAATTAGAAAGAATGTGCACAATGTAATCACACTATGCAAAGCTACACTTCAGATTATTCTAGGACCTTTTTTTTTTTCTTTTGTAAGACTAAATTTTGTCCCACGGTATATCAAATGAGTTTATCATTTATCAAAAAAGATATTGTTCGAATAAAACTTACGCTTGAAAATCCTGCAACATACTAAGTTGAAGGAACTCCTGTATTTATTGCAGTTATGAACCTTAACACATTAATATCAGTACACATCAAAGGGAAACACACTAAATTCGATGTATCTTAAATTCTTCGTTGTATGGATAAAATGAAGGATCATATACCAACCTTAAGGCGCGGATTTATAAGTATCACTGGGCGCTGACCTGCTGCATCTGTCATTGCCTGTAAATCCTACACATTCAGAACAAAAGTCAACAACATCAGTGCAAGAACAAGTATAGATATATGTGAAATTTCTAATTTTTATTAGTTCTTACATTAATAATACAGTTACCAACAGCATTTTGTGGAGCGACAAGTATGAATATATCGTCTTGCTCATCCACCTCTTTGGCGCCTGTCATAGGAAACCAACAAAATTCAGTAATGACAAACAAAAAATATAATGGGGGATGTAAAACGTACATTAATTTATCATTCAAACTTTAAGGGAAAAAATGAAAAAAATTTATTTGATTAGAAATATTTATAAATTGATCTTGACTTCCAGATAATTCAGGTTTTCAAAACCTCAATTGAATACAAAACGTAGATAGAAAATATTGAATGGAGCATCAATTTAACATAGAGCCTGAATGAGGATAAATCTTCTCAGAAAATTAAGCTGCAAAAAAATTTAGAAGAGAGAATAATTAAGAGGAATAGCAAGAGAGACGATATGCCACCATTCAAGTATTATTATATATTGATAAGAGGACACAAGTTTTAAGATAAGAAACTATCTAGAGATTTCACCCTAATTTTGCAAGAACTTTGTGATCTAGTTCCAAGTTTCCTATAGGCATGAGCCCTATAGTTAATTATCCCTATTGCTGACACGAGTGAACTTTCAATTAAGGCTAGTTGTTAGACAGACATTAAGTACCATACATATTATAGTAAAAAGTTTAATATGAGATTTGAAATTTATCACCTTGCACTTAAGGCAAATGGTGGGCAGAATGATGATGAACTCAATTAAGATCTCATGGTTCTGTCGTGCGAGGTTGTCATGATTCCTAGCCTACCTAATCATAGGAGATAGTAGACCTAATTTGACTGAATGATCCTTGTAAATAGTCATGGTTGCATCATCCAAGAGTATCTTGTAAATCTGGGGTGAATGTTTTTTGAGGGAATGAGTTAACCTTAGCTAATAGATCATGTTATATCAAATATATCCTATGATTCATTACTCAGGAGTTTTAACTATGAGGATCATACAAGCTTTGACCGCAACCATAATTTAATAGTATTTTTCTAAAATAAGGCCACCCAGTCAAAAGGCCATAGTCACAACTGATTACTTATCGTGCCATTCGACAACAAAATCACCAGTAAGAAGACACATGCCACATTCTTATTGGTGAGAGATTATTTGAAAATGAATTATGAGCATAAGCATACTCGAATTTATCATCCTCGACAAACAGTTGAATAGGGTAGATGGATTTTTACTTTAAGTTTTGAAGGCATATATTTCGCTTCAATTTTTTTTGAATTGTGATAAATATTATTATTATTTTTTTTTTTGGAATTTAAATATCAAGAATTTAACTTTGGAATTCATAGGCATTTTGAAAATCATATAATTCCCTCTGGTTACATTTTTCTGTCAACGCAGCCATCAATAGAATTTTACATAACTTTACTTTGTTATTTGAACTATGTTAACTTACTAATAGAAGATCAAGTTCAAATATTAATTTTGTAAATCATTATACAAGAGTTAAACTCAAGAGCTTGCATTTTATATTTTTTTTTGTAAAAGATGTTGAAAGCCTAATGTGAACGCAAAATCAAATATCGTCGTTTCACAGTCATATGTTATCATTAAGTTCAAGTTTTTTTAACTTCAATCATTTCAAGAATGATGATTGGACTTGAAATTTTAAGTCCATTTTAATTTTAACCGGAGCAATATTCTCAGATCGTAGATTCAAGAGTTTGACACATCGGTTGGATAAAATGCAGGTATTTTGCATTTAAAAAGGGATAAGAATTTTAAATAAAAGAACAATTACATTTTTTTATTTAGATCATTTTACTTTTAACTGACACATCATTCTCGGACTACAAACCTAGAAGTTTGATGAATTGAGAGCACATGCGAGTATTTTAATTTTAATTTAAAAAAAAAAAGAAATTATGGTTTAACTTATTATTTAGCCCAGCGTAGCATCCACATGTGCTAAACTTAAGCACTTCAAATGCTTTGTTGGAGCACATGCGAGAAATTTGGACTTAATGGTTTGATGTATATCTCACACTTTTGATGCACTTGCACCGCAGATTAGCATGTTTCACAGTGCAATACACTTGAATATTTCATAGTACACTTCCATGATACACTGGCACATATCTTGATGCACTTTTGTGATGCTTTTATACACTTTCATAATCTTTAGTGTGTTTAGATAGTGCACTTGCACAATCAAAGGTACGCTTACACATTCATTCATACATTTGTGCATTGCATTCACATGTTTTCAGTACATTTGCAATGAACATTTAGGGGACACATGGATAAAATCTTCTTTCATTGATTTAATGTGTCCCAAGAACTTTGTTCAAATAGTCATGCAACCTATGATATGAAACAGTGCAATGTTGTCTTATTTAAAAAATATTTGTTCATGGGGGTGCACTGTTTATTTACAGGGTGTACGACTTATTCGCAGGATGTGTATGAGCTCCTGTTTTTTAGTAATTAGCGAGCTGTTACTTAGGCACTTGTATACCTATGACAAGTAATAGATTTATCCATTTCATTTTTATTTAGAAATATTCACATAAACACAGCTATTGGAGATGCGTAAGGGCGGACGTGACAGTTGTTAACATGAATGAAATATCTTTGAAATGTTCTCGTGACTTAACACGTTGATTCCATTATTGCTTGGATTCTGTCCATTTATGCATATGTTACATATTCAATTGCAAGCTTCATGAGTAAGAATCTTAGAACATTTTTTACATAATATTTTTTCTTTTTATATAATTGGATTTTAGTTAGGTGGGCCCCACATAGAATCAAGTTTTGTGTTATAAATATATAAGCCGCCTGACTCATTTTCATCCCAAATTCAATCCATCAGTTGTATTCTAGATAAATTTGAGTGTTCAAACGAGTTCTAAGAGCAAAAGAGAAAGCTTAATCGGGCTCCCAAGTCTCTTGTAAGTCAAATGTTGCTATCATTTTTACTAATTTTGACTCATTTTATAATTTAAAAAAATTGAGTATTCAGACAAGTTTCTTTTTATTTTATTCAATATGGCTCATTTATCAAACTAAATTTTGGCAGCATCTCAACACCTCCCTTGTATAAAGAGCATAATTGGGTATAGTAGGTCATCCCACCATACCAAGAAAGGTGTGCATTGCCAGTATCGTAAGACATCGCAACCAGAGTTTTCTATCCCACCAGCCAAAAAGTATACATAGGTCTTCGAGTACTTGTTTAAAACTTGTAATATTTTTTCATTGTGTCAAGAAAGACATGGACATAAATTTACCCTTTCGTGCTAAAAAACATGTACAAGACGAGTTTCACCTAACACCTAAGAAAAGCATGCACAAGTTCTGCTAATCTACCAAATGTGTCACATTTGGGATTTTAGAGATTTTAAAAAGTTGTGAGCTTTATACCTTTGTGTACGCATGTTGACGCATATTTCTGTGTCGACCCGACCTCAATCGAGCCCGACTAGTCTCGACCATGCTCGATCGACTCGATCGATCAACGTCGAGACAATATCGACTCAAATTAAACTCCAATTTAATTAAATTAAATCAATTTAATTAAATTAAAATTAAATCAATCAATTAAAACCCAATCGAACCTCGTCGAGCGTCGTCGAACCCAATTCGACGCTATTCGGCATTGATCGGAGTTCAATTTCGCAAAATTGACTCAATCGAACAAAATCGGACACAAATTGACTCAAATTGATTCGGGTCGAGCCCAATTCAGAGCCAATTTCAGCCCCAATTGATTGATTTGGGCTCAATCAACTCCCCAAATCAGAATTTTGAACCTAGGGCTGAGATTTTCTCTCAAATCTCACCCAAATTTGGGTTCAATGTACTCAAGTACATTCTCCTCGTTTCAAGTAACGAGAGAGCCTCATAGGCTCATTTGGGCGGTCCCTTGGGTTGTCTGTCCGAAGCCAGAGCGAAACAAGAGCGGGAGAGGGAGTGGGGAGCGGCATTCGGCTCCCCTGTGTGTTTCGTTTCCGTCCCGACCCAGCGACAGAGCGAGAGAGGAAATCGGAAAAATCCCCCTCTCACGCGCGACTCCATCAGGCGGAACCCCAGTGCGCGCCGAAGCCCCAGTTTGCACGGCCTTCCCCTTGTTCACGCTCCTTGCGTGCAGGAGCCCGTCCAGCCTCCCTCTCGCGTGCGACGGCTTTGTCCGAGCCCAACCAGGGTCTCGGCCAGACCTGCCAGGAGTTCCGGCTCCTTCTTTCACCGGATCTGTGCGACCGAAGTACTTCGACTTCGTCTGGAAGGCTTTGCAATTGCTGCGAAGACTTCTTCCCCTCCTTTCGACTCCGGCGACCTCGAGGCAGCAAGGGAAAGCTTCGAACTTCTCCAAACAACAACTTGGAGTCTTCAAATCGCCTTGGACAGCAGCCATACAGCTTCCGAGAGCTTTCAAACGCTGAAAACGGCTGTCCGGAGTGCTTTGGACAGCAAATCCACCCTCCGGAGTTGCTTGGACAGCAATTGGAACTTGGAGCGGAGCTTGGACAGCAATTGGAACGTGGAGAGGAGCTTGGACAGCGGATTAAAGCTTGGATTGAAACTTGGACAGCAACTTGGACAGGAATTTGGAGCGCTAGGACAAACCGGGGAAGGTATACCTTTGAAACTTAGTGAAACCTAGGGTCCCCCCATGGCCAATTGTTATGTGGTTGACGCCTCCAAGCCCTAGGTCCTTAGAAACTTCAATTTTTGCTCTCCTAAAATCCTATATCCGCTGTCCACTTGTTTAAATCATGAAAATTAAGTAAATTTCCATGATTTGTCCTCATGTGAGGGCTAAAAAGATAGCGGCGTGGCGATGGGGCGTTGAACTTGTGTTCAACGTCCCTATTTTTGCATGAAAATAGTATCCATGTCATGCTTAGTACTCCTACCTTTGACCAAACCTTAGGTTTAGTAGCTCGCCCAATGTCTAACGAAATGTAGAAGTGCGAGGTCTCTTGTCTAAGTGTGGCACGCGTTAACATACCCTAAAACTTGTATGTTTCAACTAGATTAGCACATGCATGTGTTAGTTTTACACCGCCATGACATTCACTATCTCCTTTAAATTTGTTAGACGTTCAAGCATGTGTTTCAATCATTTTTTTTTATGAGGTTAGGGTTTGTTCATGAGCACTTTTAATTCATGTTACAAACTCTACAATTAATGAATTGATTGGAAAATATTATTGAACTCCAAATTTAGGAAGGCAAAGCGAAAAAGAAAAAGTTTTTTTTTACATGCTCTCATTTCTTAACGCTAAACTAAGCTTGCATGAGTTATTACATATTTGAATATTCGCTATATGTCTATGGCTATGATCCTTGTACCTACAATTTGCAAAACCCTGAATATGCCCACCAAACTTATGGATGCTTGTAAAGCAAAGATGGGGTGGTCTATGGTTTCAAGGAGCTTATAGATTGTACACCCCATCATATATTGGAAGTTTGTTGGACATGTTTAATATAGTTTGTAAATTGATGGGTTAAAGGTTTTTAACACAAAACTTAGGCACTTGGTGAAGCTTTCGAAAAGACGATCGAAAGCCTTCACCCTTAGGCTCCCCTTTAGACTCTAGAAAACTAATTCTTAGAGTCTATCCATAGGATTTCTAACGACATTCCATCCAATGCCTCTAGGTACCTTAGATGACACCATATGTTGTCTTTCTAGAAGAGTCGTAGGAGCATGTCCACCTTATCGAACCTCTCAAATCATGCCAAAATTGATTTGGAGATCGTTTCATGAATCGGGAATTCTCTAATCAAGTTTTCCCTTCTCATGCATAATGGTTTGGAGCACCTCAAGGCTCCAAACACTCTGATGCATGAAACCTTTTGACTTAGGACCAAAATCCTAGGTTTGTGACACTTTGTTTATTAATACAAGATCAATAAGCATTTGTCCATTACCCTTCATCTTGGATATCTTGGAGCCCTCCTAAGGCCCCAAAATAATCCATCAACTTTAATCATCATGACTTTAGGAACAAGTCCTAAGTCATCTTCCTTTTGTTGAGACAAAAATCAACAAATGCATGCACTTCCGTAAGTGATATTTTGGAGCTTCTCTAAGCTTCAAATGTCCATCGTGTGTATCACTTGAACTTGAGACCAAACTCTCAAGTTCTCTTACTTAGTTTGTTGAACCATCTAATCAACAAACACTTTACTCATGTGATGTATTTAGAGACTGTCTCTCCTCCTGCACATGAATCTTTGTAGTTTGGAGTCAAACTCTAGGCTATCAACCCTTGTGTTGGAACATAAAACCAACCCATCTTTTCCTTCCCTTCGTTTGTTAAGACATACAATTGACAAATGAATGTTCCACTCCCCCATGTATGATAATTTGAAGTCTCTGAAGGCTCCGATCAATTATCATTACATGATAGTCAAACTTTAGAAACAAATTCTAAGTAATCCTCCATTTGAATGTTGAAACAAAATCAACAATCCTTCTCTCTCATACATGATTATTTGAGACATCTCAAGTCTCCAAATGTATTATTGTATGAATCATCTAGACTTTAGGACCAAATCCTAAGGCGTTTCTTCATTTGTTGAGTCATAAAATTAACAAATGAGCATCAATCCCTATTCACTTGGCTCCAACCAAGTGAATGACCTTCCCCTTGAGTATCAAATACTCAAAGAACATTCATGAGATTTTGTAACTTCAAAGTCACATCTCTCTCCTTTAACCCCAAAGTCACAAGGAGCCTAGCAAATCACTCATGTATTGGAACGCAAAACCAATGAATCCTCTAGATTTGGGATTTAAATCTAGGTCCCCCTCCTCCATTCACTTAGCCTAACTTAAGTGGATGATAACCTCTCTTTGGATACTAAATGTCCAGAGTGCACATTCAATCGGCAACTTGCAAGTTGCATTCTAGTCATAATCTCTTATAAGTCAAGATTATAAGAGAACTTATGAACCTTTTTTTACCCTCCCATGTACAATCCATAGAGCGTTCTTGAAGCTCCAAGCGTTAGAGTACATGAATCTTTATAGCTGGAAACTAAGTTCTAAGCTATCCCCTTTTTGTTGGAACATAAAACCAACAAACCATTTTTTTTTTCTTCAACCTCAAAGTTGTAGGAAGCTTCTCACATAATTTATTTGTTGGAACATAAACCAATGAATAATCCTTTGGACATAGGATTCAAATCCTAGTCTCCCTCATTTGCTTAGCCACTAATTTAGCAAATGAATGCTCCTCCTTGGACACTCAATGTCCAAGGAATTCCTTTTAACATGCAATTCAAAATTTGCTTGTTGCTTCTCTTTTCTACAACTTAAGGGTTGTAGAAAGTCCTCTCATTTTCCTAAACCCAAATCTAGGAGAATGGTCGTTTCCCCTTTGAACACCAAAAGTTCAAGGGCATTTATGAATGTGGAATCTATAAGTTTCACATGATTTCCTTTTTTTTTACAACTCAAAAGTTGTAGGAAAACCATCTTATCCTCCAAAAAAAAATATCAAAATTAGGAGAATGTACTCATCTCCTTTGAGCACCAAATGTTCAAAGGATCCCTACGATTTGCAACTTTTAGGTTGCATTTCTCTCCCCCTTTTCCTACAAGCCAAGATTGTAGGAGAAAATCTGAATCCATGTTTATGCTCCCAAAACCCAAATTGGGAGAATGAATCCCATCTTTGGACACCAAGCGTTCAAAGAAACCACTCCAATTTGCAACCTCTAAGTCGCACTTCGGTCTACTTCTTTTCCTACAATTCTAAATTGTAGGAAATCTCCCAATTCCCCTTCATTTGCCTAGCCTCAAATTAGGCAAGAGAATTTGTTCCTTTAAACATCAAAAGTTTAAGGAACATCTATGAATTTGCAACCCATAAGTTGCATGTTTCCTTCTCTTATTTCTACAATCCAAAAAAAAATTGTAGGAATTTTTCTTATTTCATTGACTCAAATTGGGTGAGTGAACATCCCATCTCCTTTTCTCCTCCAACCCAAAATTGGAGGATGAAACCTTTCTTTTCTTTGGACACCACATGTCCAAAGGAATTCCTCCAATTTGCAATCTCTAGATTGTACATTGGACTATTTCTTTTCCTACAAATCTAGATTGTAGGAAACCACCAAAATCCTCTTCATTTCTCTTAACCCAAATTAAGAAAATGAAACTCCTCCTTGAATACAAAAATTCAAGGAAGCACCTTCTTGATTTGCAACCTTAAAGTTACAAATCTTTTTTCACTCCTACAGACTCCAAAAGTCTTAAGAAATTCCTTACCTTAGCTCGAAGCCATTGGTTCTTTCACTTTTCCTACAACTCAAAAGTTGTATGAAGACCACTTTTATTCAACCTATATTAAATGATCCAATTATGTCCCAATTTATCTTACTTGTTGAACCAAAAATAACAAGTAATTTCATCCCAAGCTTAGGATTCAAGTCCTATTTCTCTTTGCCCTTCCAAACTCAAGTTGGAAGGGTGCAACTCTCTTTTTGGATATCAAAGTATCCAAAGACCTTCATGAATTTGCAACCCAAAAGTTGCATTTTCTCCCAATTCTCTTTCAACTCCAAAGTTGTAGGAGACTTCTCCTCTCTTTAGCTCCAAAAGCTAGAGAGAGCTCTCCAACATTTAGCTCAAAAGCTAAATGTTAGATTCCTACCTCTTCTTCTTAGCTCCAAAAGTTAAGGAGAATTTCCCTCAACAAGTGGCCCAAAAGTCACATGTTGGACACTCCTTCCTTAGACCCAAACTCTAGAAAGACTTTTAGTGTGACATACCACACAAGCCTCACACACTTAGTTGCACAACCCCTTAAGCATGCTAGGATTAGGATTTTTTTTTTTTGTGTGCGCATGTGATTGATGTTGTGGATTGATTGTCCTTGGATTGTCTGCGTGTGGGCACTTGCCCTTAAGTGGTTAGTGTAGAAAAATATAAATGTTTTTCTGTGCAGGTGGCCATATCTAAAAGGGGGGCGCTCATAAATAATAATAAACTGCATGACAGGTACTGCTTAAAACCCTCCAAGGATGTGGCCAATAGGGTAGAAGCAGGGGGCCTGGCACTTAACACTCTAAGTGCTAGGCCAATTTTGGGATGATTACATGCTTATTATATAAACTGCCTCCTAACTCTGTTTTGCAGATTTGAGTCTTTTTTTTTATTTCATATCATGTATTTGATTAGATCTAGGATGTAAAACTTGTGGGGCTTGATTAAAAAGAAAGGAGGATCGAAGGAGAATGCACCATTTTGGAGATGAAGCTCAAAGACCTCCTTGAAGGTTAAAGCTTGAAGACCCCCACAAGTAGAGTCTGTAAATATAACTGGGTTGTATAATGGCAGGCAACTCAGCTGCCAAACATGTTTGTAATAACTGGACATTATTTACATTTCTGTCTTTATTTATATACAAAAGCATGTGTTGAAGTATTTATTGGGTGCGCAATAGAAATGCATGTCTTTCCTAGGTTTCTTCTCTTGTTTTTGTGGGTGTGGCCTGGACTTGATCACGTTAGGCTCTTAGGATAAAAACTAAGTTTTCTACCCCTTAACATGTAAACAATCTAAAAATAAAATCAAATTAGGCTTCATGTCTTTCAAGTAAGAAAATTTTGCATGGCTCTTTTAAAGGGTCAAGTTTTCCAAAAGCTTAAAATAATCATGCATAGCCCAAGCATGTTGCATATATAATGCCTCCATATAAGGATTAGATAACAAAAATCTTTTCTTTGTGAGTCAGCATTTGCATACCCACATACTTAGGCATCTTGGCCTCAAAGTCAAGTTGTAAGACCTACCTTCTAAATAAAAACAACCCTACCACTCTATATTTGCATTGAGACTGGATAACATGGTTTTAAAAGCGATTATGAGGGTTAGCTGGTAGTCCCTTCCAGGCGGGACAATAAATCCAGAGGTCGGGCGGGCTATGCCTCTTGTGAGGTGTAGTTTGTAAGCCTCTTGTGCACTCGTTAGATTTAGGTTCGAGGCATTACCTATCGGTAGTCCTCACCTTAGTCTTAGGGTCCGAGGCAAGGGTTGATTTTAAATCACCCTATAAGCCCGCATCTTTCGGGCAATTCCTCCAACAAATGTTGTTGGGATGTAAGCCCCAATCTTTTAATAAAATATCAACTTAAACCAAATTTAGATTCAAAAAATGTAAAGCCCAATATAGGATAGTCCGAGCACCTCTGAGTTTCCCTCAGAATCAAGTGCTTTTACTTCATCTCATTTGGCTCTCATTCCAAAATCTAAATCTAAGTTGATCAACTCCTTGAAATTCCTAAAGGCCAAAACTTTTAAGCAAGTTTTTCATGGATTTTAAAAAAAAAATCAAACTTTAGCCAATGTCTAAAATGACTTCCAAAGAAAGAAAACCACTAGTTTAATCAAAAGTTTTCTCAAATCAAACTTGGGATATAATTAACCATAGGGGCTTGCCCCTATGGGATGTCTGTACCCCATAAATAAATAAACCCCTTTCAACCAAACATTGAGTGGGGGAATCTCTGTTAAATAATTGTAAATTTTGTTATTGAGTCCATAAGGAAATGATATTTTTATCCTTCGGGGTAATATATCATGTTCTTATGCCGTACTTGATGATGAAATATGCAATCCGTTTGAGGATACAAAAATTCTCTAACAACGCGTAGTGGTGATGATGAAAACAGAGATGAAACAACAAGGTGACAAACCCAAAATTTCTATTTTTTTCTTCATTTTTTATTTTCTTTTTATTTTCTTTTTTTTTACATAGAGAGAATGTGGAGAGAATGAGTGAAGAGAAAGATGGAGAGGGAAGGAGCGAGCATGAAGAGAAAATGAAGTTTCTCTTGACATTTAGAGAGAGAGAGTGGTGTAAGTGAAAAATATTTTCTCTCTATGTAGAGAGAGAACAAGAGTGGGAGAGAGTGAGTTGGGAAAGGAGATCTGCACAGAGCCAGAGAGGGAGTGTGAGAGGAGAGATCTATGAGAGAAAGAGAAGAAGAAGAAGAGAAAGAAGGAAGAAGAGGAAGAAGAAAAGGGAAGGAAGAGGAAGGAGAAAGTGGAAGGAGAAAGAAGAAGAGGAAAGAAGGAAGAGGGAAGAGGACGAACGAAGAAAGAGAAAGAAGGAGAAAGAAGAAAAAGAAGAAAGAAGAAAGAAAAAAGAACAAGAAGAAGAAAGAGAACATGACGAAGGAGAAATAGGAAAGAATAAGAAGAACAAAAAGAAGCAAGATGGGTGCAAGGGCGCGGGCTTGCAGTTGGCAGTTAGCAGGGCGCGGCGTAGAGGCTTACAACCCACGTGGAGCAACTCATGCAGAAGCGGAACCAACCTTATTTTTTAGAATGGAAAAACATATAAAAAAATAAAAATATATATAAGACAAAACTCAAAACAAATTCTTGTATTGTGTTATAATTGTTAAATTTAAAAATATATATATAAGTTTTGCATTCTATTATGTATTTTTTGCTAATATTGCATTACAACTTTATTTGGAATCAAGTCAATTTTTTTCTCAATATAAGGTATTACGCAACCGTTATGCCATTTTTCTGCATAATTAATATTTGCCAATTTTTATTATAGAAAATACTCTCTTCATTATAGCAATGATAACTGACAAAGTAAATATCAAGATAATAAGTCTATAAATTAAGGGATATACAACATCTTTCTTGACCTTAATAATTATTTTGCAAGATCAACAATGCTGCCCAAAGATAAGAACTACTTTCTTGTAAGTATATCAATAATGCAAGTAGATAGTTGATGTTCAAGAGCCACAAGTTCAACTATAAAAAATCAACTGAATAACTCTGCAAGTCAAATTAATTTTCCCTTATCATAAACATAAAAAATATTACTTTGATTTAGATATGAAACAAAAAGAAACAACTTAGTACTTGATTCAGAGAATCGATTATTCAATTTTTGAAGTTGCATATCAATAACAGTGTAAAAGAAATCAACATGACAATGATGCAAATTTATTTTTTTCTTATTTCTTCGTATTAATTGTAGGCGAGCTTTGAATGTAGAATTCATACTAAACATCAATTTCAAAACATTGCAAAAATGTTATACTTCGTAAAATAAAGAATCTCATTGATTCCGCCTCATCATCTGTAATCATTGCTCAAAAACTTATACTAATTTTATTGCATTCATGATATCTTGATTTTTTTCTCTATAAAATTTGTTATAATTCATTTGTAATACCTAAAATGTCAATTATTAAGTGCATTGAAAGAATAAAATCAAATATTCTAGAGCATCTACCAGAACACCAACTAATTGTTCCTTCATAGAAACATCACGGGGGTTTCATCAATTATAATTGAGAAGTCGGAGTCATCAATATCTTTCATGATAGAAATTAATGTTTCAGCAGTTGCAGCACAAAAAATTTCTTTCTGGACATTTTGTGAAGTTAAATTTAAATTTGAGCTTGTATAAATAGATGTAACTTTCTTAATTTCTTCATTAAGATTAGTAAGGAAATCGAATAACTCAACATAATTTTCTCGATTATCCAATCCAGATGACTTGTTATACCCACGAAATGACAATCCTTGACGCAAGAGAAACCGAATGCAATCAACTACTACAGTCAACATAATTCTATAATTTTTTTTGTTCTTCTCATCTTTACTCAATTATAAAGCAGGAAGAATATCTCCTTGATGTCAAAAATATTCCAGTTGATGGGATCCCTAACAACACAACAGCTTTATAAAATATCTCCCAAATAGTTGAAATCGAGCTCTACATTTTCTAACATCTACTTTAGGTTTCCTAATCAAAGTAGACACTTTTTCTAACCTTCTAAACGGCTACAAATTTTCCAAATCAATTCTAAATGGATTTAAAATGACAACCTACATCATTTCAACTATTCTTCTTAACTCTCAATGGACTAAACCAGCATCGTCTTTTGAAGTTTCTCTTCAATGTAAAATCGTGCTCTTGAAAAATCATTTGGGAGGAAAACGTTGTCATTCAAGCAATAAAGCTATTTGCAGCTTCTCTCCTCCAAGAACATTTCCACCACCTCAAAATTCTGATTTTCTCAATCAATTAACTTGCAACATTTTTGTGGATCCAAACAAAAGCCCTTATTGCAAAACTTCCAAAATCTTTCAAAGGAAATTGAAAGATCATATAGATAGTTTTCATTTCAAAGTTTTTTATTTGGATTTGATTACACCATCTCTATAAAAATTTGAGTTCACAAGTTTTGTTTGATAGAGTTTTCTTTTAAGTTATGTTTCCTCTCCCCTGAAGCCTTTCAAGCTACATTCTTCAATATTGAAATTGGGAGCAAACAACTCATTTCTTTATAAATACTGTAAGCAAAAAAGAGAAGTAACCTTACAAAATATACCTTACAACCGGACGTTAATAAGCAGTGGCCGGAGGCCCAGAGGACACTCAGAGGGGAGCACGGGGCCGAGAAGGACAAACCACGAGCCTGAAGCGTGCGGCAAGCCTAAAGCGTGAGCAAGATTAACTGCGTGAATAAAGGACGATGTCATGAGAAGTGTAAACGGGAGTAGCTTGGAGCCTTCACTTGCCACTTGCATGTCAGATGCATGAAGAGATGGGGAACAACAAACAGCAAACTGGAGGGAGTTGAGCATATGGCCTAGATTAGGACCAAAAACAAAATTATAGGGGGCAAAATTTTGAAATTATCCACTTCATATTTATTTTTACGTTTTGAGGGGGTGTGGCTTTGTTCCACTGCTAAGCCCAGGGATGCGGCATTGGCTGTCAAGTCATATGCGTGCAAGGGAGGGGAAAGCATAACTGTTGTGTTCGTTGAGTGAATGGGGGAGGGGGTAGGTTTAGGTTCATTTTACATTTTTCCTTTTTTTCCTTTGAAAAACTCCCTTTCGATAGCTAAAAAAAAAAACTAGTACGTGTACCAAAAAAGCCCCCTCTTTATATATATATATATATATATATATATATATATATATATATATATATATATATATATATATATATATATATTAAATTTTAAATTTTAATAATAATAATAATAACAAATATTTATTTATTTTAATCACGCATCAATCTACTCGCTAAATTTTCATCGCTCACAAACATCGAGCTAGTCATAATTTTTTTCGAAGATGCCGACCAATATACATGTCAATCTTAGCTTCATCAGCTGACGCGAACACGTCAGCACTATCCGTTTTACGATATTGACTTTTTGATCACCATGTTTTTGACAACTTGATGTCACATCTTTCGCTTTCCATTTTCATCATGTTTGGTTGGTTCGACCTTGGAGTGGCTATCAAGGTCAACATACAATAATTTAGTTGTTGTGCTAATATTAAAGGAAGATTGTTATGTGTAGAATCTGATTGTGTTGATCAATCTGATTATTATGTTGTCTCGGACCTCAAAGCTTGTCTTGTTTGTTAGGTGGTGCAGGAGTTTTACCCCTTGTTTGGGTTTTGGTGCAACACCCTTATTGGAAAATTTCACAAAAAAACATTTGTCTGCAATGCCCTGGCACTGTCATGAGCGCCCAGCGTTGAACAATAGAGAGCAGAGCACCACAACGGCTTAAATATGGCATCGCAACGGTGCAAGACAGATGATTGAGCTCCGCAGCACTGAAACTGGCACCGCAGTGCTGCAAGACGAACTGAACGGTTTCTTTCTCTTTTTTTTGAAGGGTTGCGCCCTTGGGGGTTATTTTACTTAGCTTCTAGTCTATGATGCACTGACACGTCTCCTCAAAGAGGCGTGCAGTGTCTGACATGACACTCCTTCGACACGTGTCGGACACGCCGAAAACGTATCCGATTAAAAAATATTAAATGCAAATTGGACACGCGTGTCCGATACGCGTATCTTAAATATTTTATGAATTTTTTAAATATAATTTCTTGTATTTTGCGAAATTTTCATCGAATATTCTCATTTTTATTTCTTTTTGACAGTGAAGATATTTTCATCTCCTCTCTCGGAGACTGATAAATGGCATCGAAGCCTGACTCTCGACGCCTGAAATATTAATTGTTGTTTTTTGAAACTTACCAAAAAAAAAGCTAATGTACATGCTCGGAACCGCTAGGTATCGCTAGGTACATGCTCGGTACCGCTAGGTATCACTAGGTACCGCTCAGTACATGCTCGGTACCGCTAGGTACAAGCTCAGTACTGCTAGGTACATGATCGGTGCCGGTCAGTACATGCTCGGTACCACTAGGTACATGCTCGGTACCGCTCGGTACATGCTCTGTACCGCTCGATATCTTTCCATACAAATAACTTATGAACTTTAAAAACAAGCATAACTTCAAGTATCATCATCTTCTTGTTGTGAGAGAAATGCACATACTCATTTATTCAATCAATGAAGATGAATAAAATAACTCCACAACGAGCTGAAGATTTAGTTTATGTGCATACAAATCTTCGTCTTCTATCAAGGAAAACTCCACTTTATATGACATGTGATAACAAGATGTGGAATGTTGCTGGGATGGGTTCGAATGCCTTGATAATATGAGATTATTGGAGGTTGCAAATCATTCTCTAAATGAACAAGAGTTGGAAGCAATGATATTCAATGATGATGATATGGAAGGACAAAGATCAATCTCTGAATCTAATTCTATCATTCCCTCTATTGAGTAGTTGGACCTTTAAGTTGTACTAAATGGTTTTTTGCTTATATTTTTGTGATTGTACTAGACATTTTGTACTAAACATCTTTATGTTATAAGCTAAACAAGTTATCATGAAATTGATTTATTATTGCTTGTCATTTTTAATATAATGTCACCTTAATTTCTATATATTATATTAAAAAATTATTATGACGTGTCCACGCCGCACCCGTGTCCTATATTTTTAAAAAATGTCGTGTCCCGTGTCCATGTCGTGTCGTGTCCATGTTGACGTGTCCGTGTCGGTGCATCATAGCTTCTCCGTATCATTTGGTGAGTACGTTAAACAATTGTGAGACGGGGGCCCATGATCGAGAAGAGAAGCAAAGGAGAGGAGAAGTGAGAGAGATTTTTGAAATGAAAGAAATATCAATATTACATTATCTTCGTCATTGCGGATTCTTATAGTGGACTTCTTGGTGTGGTGTGGCTTCGTGATTTTTTCCTTATTTTTTGAATTTTCAACGTTAAATCTTGGTATCCTTTACTTTTCCGCAGCTTTTACTTTCTTGCTTGTTTCATCATTGTGGTGTTTACTCCTCATCTCACCCCCACCAGAGATTATAAAATAAGTTCTTCAATCAAGCATTAAAGAGTTACAATGACATACCTAATGGCTACAATGCTACTAAAAAGATAGCTATTTCACAATGTAAAATAACTTGATGGATGTTGATATGCATGATTCTAAAACTGAAACTAATACCACAAACATCACTTTGGTTTCTTAGATGCAGACCTATGGAACCAATTTTAATAAACGTGTCTTTAGCACCATACTCGCCCCAGTCCATATATTCAAGAATTCTTCTGCTTCCAGCAAGCTGCAGTGGCATCCCAGCAAGCGCACCTTCTCCCATAGATCCTTGAACACAGACCTAGCAAAAGTGGCAAAAATGGTCAACCAGGAATTACCAGCAGAATATGCCCTTATCCACATTTCTAAAACAGAATGGCATACCTTCTGTGTTCGTTTACGCCTGCGCTTTCCATCATCAGCGAATAGCGTATAAGAGCATTGTGAGATGTTCGTGGACAAGAATTCAACGTTAAATCTAGCAGGCTTGCATCAACTCCGAGATTATACTTCAATCCATGAATGACATGGCTACAATGGCTATTTCATGTAAAATAACCATGAATGATAATAGAGATGCATATTTCGTGTCTTTAGCACCATACTCGCCCCAGTCCATATATTCAAGAATTTTTGCTTCCAGCAAGCTGCAGTGGCTCCCAGCAAGCGCACCTTTCCCATAGATCCTTGAACACAGACCTAGCAAAAGTGGCAAAAATGGTCAACCAGGCCAGCAGAACAGGATACCTTTATGCGCTTTCCATCATCAGCGAACGAAAGAGCAAGAGTTCGAAAACCAATTATACATCCTGAATTTCCAGGTTCTTTTTTTCTTCTTTTCTAGTTAAGCAGGAGTGAAAACCTTACCATTTCAGGGTTAAGCTCAGGAATGTTGATCTCCACCTGCAGGTCCATTAATTTAGCTAAAGTAATTTGGACATACTACCAAAAAAACATTTTATTTATCAAAATGTAACGAACTACATAAAAAACTTTAAGAATCTCTGCAAAATGCTGTATGCAAATGAGCCACATTTTTAAAGTGTGAAGTTGGGAATAGGGAGTTGTGCAAATGATTGAGATCAAATCATATCTGTCTAATTCACCTCATGTCTATTCTAATACTATCTATTTGTATAGATATTATATCGAGAACTCATTTGAAGTATTTCAAATCCACAAGTAATGAGAGGCTCCATTTCAAAATTAACCACTAACCAAGATTTTTAAGATTTATTATTCCTTTAATGAAGGAAGAAAGCATTCTTCATATAAAAGTTATCATCAAAAGGTAGTCCAATCAGATCTATAAAACCTATTTAATAACTAATGTAATATGTATATCAAGTACTATTTCTTAGTAAATTAATATACATAATGAATTTGATAATCACTTTTGTTCTCTGATTATAAAAATATTTAATTTATTTCACTATAGGAAAACCCGGTATTACCGGTGGAACATATCCGCCGGTAATACGTAAAATACGACGGAAATCCTTGGTTTCCGAAGCATTTCCGTCGAAATTTCATATGGCGGTTTGGTGCGCGTCGAAAAAAGTCTTTCGACATTTCTAAGACGCCGGGAAGCTTTCTAGCGCACTCTCCGACGCATTACTGGCGCAAAATGTGTTAGCTAAAACGTCGTTTCTTAACAGATTATTCCGACGTTATATACGCCAAAATTTACGACGTACATATCCGACGGAAATACCGGCGGATAAAACGTCATAAGGTGCGCCGTAACTAAAGCTACGACTTATTTCCGGCGCGTTTTCCTCCGGTATTTCCAGTGGAAATAAAACGTCGGCATCATTGCACCGATTCGTTGTATCGTCATTTCCGGCGTATTTCCGACGCAAAATCCGTCGGAAACCTGTAGCAATAACAAAAAAATTGTCTTCCCAGTTAACAATCGGATTTCCACACCTGCAAACATATACAAATACATACAATAACAGTTCCACAACACAGATCTACACATCACAGATCTCAAGAACTTCAACATATACTTAAAAACATAAATATCCATTAAAATAGATTATTCAATAGCATCAATCAACTAATATTAAAAACATCACAAATTGTTCAATAACACAGATTCAAAAAAGTAAACAAGTTCATATGACTAAACTAAACTACTCTGAATCCGTGGACTCATCCTCAATTGGAGCTACCTCTTTTCCACTCAACTGCTCCCTCATTTTGCGTATTTCATCCAACAATTGATTGTGTTGCTCCTGCATCTGCATTTGAACCTGTGCTTACAGCTGAACTTGCCAATCAGATTGTGATTTCCTTACTTGTTCTAGCTCTGCTTGAAGGGCAGTTATTTGTTAACTATATAAGGACTCATGTGAACTGGCTGCGAAGATGGATGCAGTAGAGGAGGTCATCCCCTCGTATGCCTGAGCTTGCGAACCTAAACCATAAACTCTATCATGTTGCATTCCTCCAACGGCTTGCGACCAGATGCGGTACTCAGAATACTCCATAGAGCCGCCAGAAGAGCCCTCACCTGATGCGGCATGACTCTCTCGAAGCCGTGTATACTCCTGTGAAAGTAGAATATAAATATATATAATTACACTAAAAATAAAAATTATTAAACACATATATTTACATGGGCTTTTCTTGCTCGCTCATCAATCCATTGTTGATCCTCCTGTCGCTTATGAGTGTGACTATGCAATTCCACAGGAGTTGGTTCTCTACCCAGCATCTCTTTTTATTAGAATTAAGAGAAATCTATTAATATTTGTATTAAAAAAAAATTTAGAAAACATTTAAAATTCATTACCAAATGTCGCATGTGCTTAACATGTGGAATGGAGCCGCCAGTATGAAGGGAACTACCCAAGCCCCCAACATCAAAAGCTCTGTTCTGTCGATTTTGATCCCTCCTCCTGTTATACTCTGCTATGCCCCAAGCAGTGTTCAACTCAGCTCATATAGTCTCTCCAATCCACAATGGTCGCTCACCAGACTTTCTAATGTCTGTGAACATGTCGCGCATCCGAGTGGACCCACGCTTCTCAAAATTCTTTCTAATTTTATCATTATATTGGGGGAGCCAACAAAAATCTTTTTGCATTCAAATACATATAATATAGAATATATATGTTTGTTAGCTTAAGTAAAAAAGAATAAACCATTTAATTAGACATAACATAAAAAATAATACCCAAAAAGACCTCAAACTCTCTAAACCACATTTCTCGGACTTCTTTCGGGACTTTCTTCCAAGAAACATAAAGATCGTCAAACCTGCTCCGTATAATGTCCCGTATTTTATGTGTCGGTTGTTTTGATGGGTAGAACCTACAAAAATAAGGCTAGTAGAGAAAAATATATAATATAAAATAAATATGTGCTTATGCTCATCAACTCCATCTCTAGTCTTATCAACAAGAAGAATATCATCAGCAAAAAACATACGCCGGTAACTGCACCGGACCTTTTGTAAATATCTAGTGAGAACATGTACGACTAAAGTAAAAAGATATGGACTTAAAGCTTAAAATTGATGTAATCCAACCGAAATAAGAAACTATTTTGTCAAACCACCTTGTGTTTTAACACAAGTAATAGCTCATGCATACATATTTTGTATAAAGATTTTCGCTTGAGTAGATCTAAAACTTAATATATGGAGATATTAATAGTAGAATTCAAGTGATGAGAAATAGATGGAGATATTTTGTACTGCATTAGGCTTGTTGTGCGGTAGAAAAATCTCCCTCAAACTTAAGGGAAAACCTTTAGACTCTAAGGTTGACCTCCATAATTCAGGTTTACCTTCAACTCCATCTCTAGTCTTATCAACAAGAAGAATATCATCAGCAAAAAACATACGCAAGTAACTGCGCCGGACCTTTTGTAAATGTCTAGTGAGAACATCTACGACTAAAGTAAAAAGATATGGACTTAAGGCTTATCTTTGATGTAATCCAACCGAAATAAGAAATTACTTTGTCAAACCACCTTGTGTTTTAACACAAGTAATAGCTCATGCATACATATTTATAATGATTTGAATATAAGCGCTATTAACTCTTTTTTTTTTTTGCAAGAACTCTCAATAGCACTCTTTGAACTTTATCATATGCTTTCTCTAAATCAACAAAAATCATATGTAGATCCTCCTTATCTCCCTATATTTCTCCATCAAACCTCTCAATAAAAGTACGGCTTCCATAATAGACCGACCCGGCATGAATCCAAATTGATTTTGAAAAATTTATCAACAAAACACTATCTAATATGTACATCATCTAGCAAATGTCTAATAAGAAATAACATGAAGAAAAAAATCTTATAATCGACAAAATCTGGAGGCAGCGAAAAATCGGGAGGCGGCGAAAACTCACGGTCGAATTTTGGGAAACCGGACTCCTTTTGCCGGCGACGAAGGCGGTGATCGTCGGTGACGCCCCGTGAATGTCTACAAAGCTCGGCGACGGCGATCTAGGGTGGGCGACGAGAGAGAGATCGGAGATGCGAGAGAAAGACTGGAATGAAATGAGAAGCCAGACGGATCGTGTTCGGAAATAGGGCTTTCGCCGGTGGACTTTCCGGCGTCCCAGACGGCGGAACTTTTTCAGGCGCAAGTTTTGCCGGTTCCAAGTCATTGAGTTTAAAATAGCCGACGTATTTTCCGCCGATAAATGCGCCGGACATATTCTGCCGTAAACTCCGTCGGTAATAATGAAAAGCTGCTAATTTTCGACGTTACTACCGGCACAATGGACGTCGACAAATTTCCATCGCAAGATGCGCCGGAATAAACGTCGTTAATATTCCTTCGAATTATGCGCCGGTACAAACGCCGTATTTACCGACGCAACAAATTCCGCCAGAACATCCGACGGTATTCGCATGTTTTCCAGTAGTGTTTTAAATTCTACCTTAAATATTTAATAGACCAAAATAATAATGTCTTTCATATTTAAAATATAACATAAGGTGAAAATTCAATTTTAAAAAATGAGACTTAAACATAATTTGTAATTTATATATCAGTCCTTAAGCAAAAGCTCAAATAGTCTCTCGACTATTAATAAATGTCAATTTAGTCTCAGATTTTCATGTTACCCTATTTTAGTCCTCAAATATTAAAAATTATCCAATTTGGTCCCTTGATTAAATTTTTCATTTAAATTAATGAAAAAAAACCGCAAGCATTCGCTACTTTTGTGAGTATTTTAGGAAAAGACTTCTTTTTTATTACTTAATCCCTCGCCTTCCCACTATAATCCACTGGAGAAAGAACAGTGCGAGCGAGAAGACATTTGCTACGAGCAATGCGACGTCCTACGACAAAAATGGCGGGTTGCGTTAGGAAGTCAACAGCCAGGGTAAAACTTATCAAATAATCATGACATTAATCCTTTTAAAAATTGTGTTAATGCTAGGGCGTCCCCTGAAAGCGACGCGCTATATGGCCTGAATATAGCGATAAGTGTGCAAGGGCTACTGCATCGGCGCCTAGTTGTAGTGTTAAATAGGCAAGGGTTCCCACATCAAGGACGTCGGATGTGGGAAAAGAAGCTAGTCCATGAAACTAAAATTAGAATTGGAACTTAGAATATAGGTTCCTGTTAAATCTCAACCTTACGATCCCAAAGATATCCACGGCTGTGAACAGTAATCCGTGGGAAGACTACATGGATTGCATTAATTCCTCCCATTGATTTAGGAATAATTGTGATGAGGTCATCGATCAACGGTTCAAACGCGTGTATCGCCGGAAACATCGCCGATCGATGGCCACGATTCAGAGCTTATATTTTTAGTTATTCATGCATTTTCAGTTTTCAGTATTCCTATTTTACCCTTGTGTGTGAGTGAGTTATGTTGGGGCCCCGAGGGCGATTTAGTCATTATTTATGCTTTTATTTTCTTGTATCTCATGACCTATATATAGGGGGTCATGTATCATTGTATGAGGTTAATGAATATTTGAATACAATTTGATGTTATCTTCTTCTTCTTCTTGCATGAGAGCTAGAGAAGGGTGAGAGAGCTCAAGGGGAGCAAATTGCAAGGCCCACCAGTCGTTGGAAGAGTCCTCGACTCGTGGTTTTCTTCTCTTATTTTATTTGTTTTCCTCATCTCCACACCCTCCCTCACCCACTCGACGGCCTCCTTAGCACCACCATCATCCAAGTACAACTTCGCTCGTGGTTCAAAGCCTTCTTCCCAAACGCCCAAACCAGCCCCTACTTCACCCACCCGTCCACAACACCCCCACCCGTCCAGCTAGCCCCTTGCCGCCGCCCACCCACTCCACCGTCCACCTTGCTGATTGATCCACCTCATCACAAAACTTCCCCAATGAGGTTGAGCATGATATGAAGATTTGGCTCCATTTGAATTTCAAATTTTGAAATTCAAATCTTACCAAATTTGAAAAAAAATCCAAATAAGGAAAGTTTTATTCATGATCCCAATTTGAAATTCTAATAAATTGGACCTCATGAAAACTTTCCTAATTCCTCCTCCCACTTTGGAAACTCCCTAAATCCCTCCCCAAATCCCTCCCCAACCTCTCTATGCCGCCGGCCATCATGGAGAAGCCCCAATAATTACTCTTTAATTCCCCCATCAATTCCTTTGAAATTTGAAACTAATTTCAAATGGAATTTCCCTCCAAACATCATTAATTCTGAAATTTATTTCAGATTTAATTAGGGAATTAACTAGGTTTTCAATTTCAAAACCTAGCCTCTCCTTGTGGAACCCGCCGCCCCTTCCCCTGGAGATCCCGCCGGCTTCTCATCCCCATCCTCCCTTCTCTTGGGCGCAAGGCTTCTCCTTCATCATCACTCCAAGTTCGTTCTTGTGGAAGATTGGCCAACATCAAGCATGAATGGCGGACCCGGAGTTTAAGTGGGGTCTCGTATTCAACGCTGACGGAAGCATCAACATCCTACGATCACCTTGTTTCGACGTAGGATTTGAAGATGAAACGACCGTGGAAGAATACTTGGAGAGAGTCGTTCCGATCCTTGCAAGCATCTACGACTGACAATTCGCTAAGGACACGTGGAGTCTCGAAAGTCAAGCATTCACGCCCTCCTCGTCATCGTCAACCTCTCCGTGGCTCAAGACCCTTGGCATCGCGACCTTCCTCGTGGCATCGTTTGGTGTGCTGAAATTCTTCTCCCGCAAAGCCTAGTCTAGTTGAGTGAGTATTTCCCCAAGGTGAACTTCTCGTTATTAAATGGCGGATTGTTGTAATAGCTTTTAGTGTTGCCATTATTATTTTGGTTGTTTGAAAGTTTTGGCTAATCTACATACTTCTTCGCCTAAGCTAGTTGATAACTACGAAATGTTGATGATTTTCTTGCTATCGCCATAAGTTATTAGTTGTAATTTCTTTGCCAACTCAATTTTAATTTGTTGCGAAGCTCCTTGCATTTGGTATCACATCATATTTGGTTTCATGTTATTATAAGAGTTATTTGTTTCCTTATCGGTACACCTTATATAGATCTATAAATAGGGAGTAGATTGCTTAATAAAATTCAAGCTTTTCCCTCTCAAATTCTCCAATTTAACATGGTATCAGAGCCAATTCGCCGGCCTTCATCACCGGCCCAATTCTGAAACCGAAGCCCTCGATCGTGCAAGGAATTGCCGCAGACGGAAGCCTCGGTTCCGCCAGTTACTTCCGCAGAAGGAGACTCCGATTCTGCCAGGCACGGTCGAAGGAGAAAAAGGGAGCGAAGTCGATGAAGGGAGGCTCCGTTTCCGCCAGGGTTGTCGACGAAAGCTCGAGCGACTGGAGCGGCTCCCGATCCGACTGAAAGGAAAGTTGACGGAGGAGCGCCAAAGGAGCTGAGTCGAACAGGCAGAGAGCCAGATCCCGACGCACGCCTAGCCCTTACGGCGCCGCCGCCTGGTTCCGATCTAAGGAAAGGTGTCGAAGGAGCGCGGTCGAACAACCCACGAAGAAGACGAAGGAGCCCGCCTTCCCGATCCGAGAGGTCGCTTGCCCTAGCTTTTTGGATCGGCTCGGTCCAGGAAGTTTAAAAAGAAAAAAAAAAGGAGAAAAAAAAAGGGGGGAAAGTTTTTTGGAAACCTTCATTGCTAACCACAGACATACAGATAGTCTTGATTACTATCATAATGTCAGAAATTAATTCCTCCGACAGTATTGAACAAACTGAGGAGACGATGGTGCACCAAGGGCGAGGTGACCTTCAAAGCATTCAACCTTCCTATCGTCTAAATGGGAAGAACTACCTGAAGTGGTCTCAATTTGTGAAGACCTACTTGAAGGGAAAAGGTAAAATACATCATCTCTTTGGAGGAGGACCAAAAGAAGGAGATCCCAAATTTGGGGCATGGGATGAAGCAGACTCCATGATTATGTCATGGATGTGGAATTCCATGACTCCAGAAATTAGTGACACATTTATGTTCCTTTCAATGGCAAAGGACATATGGGATGTTGCCAGACAAACTTACTCCAAAGCTCGTGACGCGGCCCAAATCTTTGAAGTTAAAGTCAAAGTTGGAAGCACAAAGCAGGGGAGTAAGACTGTGACGGAATATGCCACCATTCTACAAAATCTGTGGCAAGAACTTGATCACTATAGGTGCATTGAAACCAGATGTCCGGAGGATGCTGCGATCCTAAAGAACTTTATTGAAAAAGATAGAGTTTATGATTTTCTTGCAGGACTCAATGCAGAATTTGATCAAGTTAGAGTTCAAATCCTCGGCAAGGAGGAGACACCATCACTCAACGAAACTATTTCTCTCATCCGAGCAGAAGAAAGTCGACGAGGAGTGATGCTATAACCAAAGGTCGTTGAAAGCTCAGCAATGGTGATGAACAAAGAATCATCATGGAAGGAGAAAGGTAAAGATTCTTCAAAATTCAAAGATAAAGACTTACTTTGGTGCAGCTATTGCAAAAAGTCAAGACACACAAAAGAAACATGCTGGAAGATACATGGAAAACCCCCAAACAAGGAGTGGAATCAAAAGGGTGAAACAAGGAGTACATCACATGCCAACAACACTACAAGTAAGCCAGAAGCTCAGTCATGTCTTGGAGAATTCAATAAAGAAGATATTGATAAATTGAAACGACTCCTAGTATCTCTTGAAAAACCAAATGCTTCTTCTTCACTTGCACTCTCAGGTAAGACTCTGATTTCTATTAGTTTAAGTGCTTCTAGAAATCATTTAAAGGAATTATAGATCATTGATTCAGGAGCCACAGATCATATGACCCACTCACCAACCCACCTCATAAACTATACTCCTTGCCCAAACAAAAAAAAAAATCATCACTGCTGATGGTTCTCTTACCACGGTAGCTGGCCAAGGAGACATCATATTATCACCATCCCTCACCCTAAAAAATGTGCTCCACGTACCACAATTATCCACAAACATGATATTTATACAAAAACTTACCAATGACCATAATTGTCAAGCATTATTTAATCCTACTTATTGCTTATTTCAGGACCAGAGATCTGGGAAGAAGATTGGACTTGCTAAGGAGAAAACGGGATTGTACTACCTGGAAGAACCAAATCAATCTAAAAGGAGTTGCTCTTTGTTATCCCTAGTCGATAGGAACTCCGCTATTTGGCTTCATCATTATAGACTAGGACACCCATCTTTTGATGTCCTAAAACATATGTATCCGCAACTTTTTCATAATTTAGACAATAAAATATTTCATTGTGAAACCTGTGAGTTGGCTAAACATAAAAGAACCTCATTCCCAAACAAAAGTGAGAGATGTGCTACTCATTTCTACCTTATTCATAGTGATATATGGGGACCCTCTAAAATTCTCAATATCTCTGGGGCACGTTGGTTTGTGTCATTCATTGATGATTGCACAAGAGTCTCTTGGATCTATTTCCTTAAACATAAATCTGATGTTGGCACCATTGTTCCCATCTTTCATTCCATGATCAAAAATCAATTCGGGGGAAAAATAAAAAGTTTTTGCTCCGATAATGCCAAAGATTATTTCAACCAAACCCTTTCCTCCTACTTCTAGAGTGAAGGGATCATCCATGAATCCTCCTGTGTTCACACCCCACAACAACATGGGGTTGCAGAGAGGAAAAATGGTCACCTTCTAGCCTCTACCCGAGCTTTCCTATTTCACTACAATACACCCAAATTTTATTGGGGGGAAGCTCTTTTAACTGCAGCATATCTCATAAACCGACTACCTTCAATAGCCTTAGGCCTCAAAACTCCAATGGAGACCTTGTCCTCTTTTTACCCAGAATTTCGAACCCATCATAATCTTACACCCAAAAACTTTGGATGCACTGCCTATGTTCATATTCATAGTCAGGAGCGAGGAAAATTAGATCCAAGAGCACTCAAATGCATCTTTGTTGGCTACTCTGCTACCCAAAAAGGGTATAAATGTTATCATCCACCCACAAGAAAAACCTTTGTCTCTATTGATGTTACATTTGCTGAACAGAATTCCTATTTTTCAAAAATTCATCTTCAGGGGGAGACTGAACTTGAGGAAGATGAGGAAAATGAACTAGCACTGCTTGACCTAGCACCTCTTGACCTTCCTCCACCACCTCAGAAAAATCCACCTGAAACCCAAGAAAGGGAAACAAATGACAACACTATCATTAGATTTGAAAAAGTTTACTCCAGACGTACAAGTCCAAGTTGTGCTCCAAAGCAGATCCAAGAATCGGAACCATCTCCTGGAAATAAAGTAAGTTCACCACCTCCCTTATACCCTATAAACAACTCTATATCCTTCAACAACTTCTCATCATCACACAAAAATTTTCTTGTTACATTAGAAGATATCCATATTCCTAAACATGTTTCTGATGCCTTATCTGATAAAAATTGGAAAAATGCCATGAAGGATGAAATGCAGGCCCTGGAGAAGAACAAAACTTGGGAGATCGTCAATCTACCGATAGGGAAAAAATCGGTCGGTTGCAAATGGGTATTCTCAGTAAAATACAATGCTGATGGCACACTAGAGAGATGTAAGGCAAGACTAGTGGCAAAAAGGTTTACTCAAACGTATGGCATTGACTACCAAGAAACGTTTGCGCCTGTAGCCAAGATGAATACTGTCCGAATACTACTCTCACTAGCAGCCAAATACAATTGGCACTTGGAGCAACTGGATGTGAAAAATACATTCTTGCATGGGGACTTAGAAGAAGAGATATTTATGGAAATACCACCAGGGTTTAAAGAAAAATATGAAAATAATAAGATATGCAAACTGAAAAAGGCTCTATATGGGCTCAAACAATCACCAAGGGCCTGGTTCGGAAGATTCTCTAAATTCATACTCTTAAATGGATATCGACATAGTCAAGGGGATCATACACTATTCTTCAAACACTCAGACTCAGGGGGAGTCACAATACTATTAGTATATGTTGATGATATTATTTTGACAGGAAATAATGAAGAGGAGAAAGCCAATTTAAAGAAAAGTCTCACTAAGGAATTTGACATCAAAGAACTTGGTAGACTAAAATATTTCCTCGGAATTGAAGTAGCTCACTCCAGTAAAGGAATCTTCATTTCACAACAGAAATACATCAAAGATCTTCTAAGAGAAACAGGTAAACTAGCATGTAAACCAGCACCAACACCAGTAGAACCTAATCTTAAACTGGAAGAAGCTAAAGAAGATCCAGATATAGATAAAGGGGCCTACCAAAGACTTGTAGGGAAATTGATCTACCTCTCCCACACTAGACCAGACATAGCATTTGCGGTAAGCATGGTTAGTCAGTTTATGCAGAATCCAAAGCAGATTCACATGCAAGCAGTAGGCAGGATATTGCACTACCTTATAGGAAGACCAGGAAAAGGAATTCTCTTTAAGAGAGATCGTGGAATGACCCTAGAAGTATACACGGATGCTGACTACGCAGGATCACCGGTTGATAAAAGATCTACTTATGGGTATTGCACATTTCTTGGAGGAAACCTTATTACATGGAGAAGCAAAAAACAGAATGTGGTGGCAAGATCCAGTGCAGAAGCAGAATATCGAGCTATGGCTTTGGGAATATGTGAGCTGCTATGGATCAAAATAATCCTAGAAGATCTAAAAGTTAAGTGGGATGAGCCCATGAAGCTACATTGTGACAACAAATCAGCGATCAGCATAGCCCACAATCCAGTCCAGCATGACAGAACCAAACACATAGAAGTGGACAGACATTTTATTAAAGAAAAACTAGACAGTGGTCTAGTAAGTGTTGACCATGTATCATCAAATGATCCACTTGCAGATTTCCTTACTAAAGGATTGGACAGTTCTGTCTTCCTCCAAATGATTGACAAGCTGGGAATGACGAATCCATATTTCCCAGCTCGAGGGGGAGTGTTAAATCTCAACCTTACGATCCCAAAGATATCCACGGCTGTGAACAGTAATCTGTGGGAAGACTACATGGATTGCATTAATTCCTCCCATTGATTTAGGAATAATTGTATTCATGTTATTATAAGAGTTATTTGTTTCCTTATCGGTACACCTTGTATAGATCTATAAATAGGGAGTAGATTGCTTAATAAAATTCAAGCTTTTCCCTCTCAAATTCTCCAATTTAACAGTTCCCTTACAGGAAAATTAATGGAATTAATAGATATTCTAATTCATAGGAAGATAAATGTTTTGTGCATTCAAGAAACTAAATAGGTTGGAAATAAGACTAAGGAGACTGATAGTTTATGATTTAAACTTTGGTATTCGGGTAAGGGTCGTACTAAAAATAATGTATCTGTAATTATAGATAAGAGTTTGAAGTATAATGTTATAAAAATTAATATAATTAGAGATAGAATTATAACTTTAAAGATTTTTGTTGATGCTAAGATTATTAATATTATAATTTTAAAAGCATATTGGTAGAGATAGAATTTTTTTTTTGGGAGATTTAAATGGACATATTGATAGAGAGATAGATGATTTTAAAAGCATTTATGATGATCATGAGTTTCAAATGACAAATGAATGTGGTAAGACCATATTAGATTTTTTTAGCTAATAATTTTTTAATTGCTAATTCCTTTTTTAAGAAAAGAGATGAGCATCTCATCACTTGTAAAAATGGATATAATAAAACTCAGATTAATTTTCTTATAAAAAAATTAGACCATTTAGATTGTAAAGATTCTAAAGTTATTCTGAATAAAAATTTATATACCCAACATCGATTAATAGTTTTGGACTTTAAGATAAAAGGGCAGAAAATAAAAAATAAAGTTAAACGATATTATAGGAATAGATGGGGGCATTTAAAGAATAATAACAAAAATATTGTTTAGAGTAAGATTTAAGATCTTAGGATTTCATGCGATTCAAAATAGTACTCTAATTGTCTAACCCATTCCCTAAAGTAGCAAGGGTCCGAGGAGCCATCAAAGGTGGGTAGACGGTAAGGCGGCTCAAAGTGAGGTCGTTGTGGCTTAAACTCAGGTCTAGGTGGAAAAGCAGAGTGGGACACATAATTCGAGTGGGGATAGTCAACAGGTTTCTCCGTCATAATTCTAGTCATAGTGCCCACTAGGTTAACGATGTCATCTAAACTCTTTTGGAGTCTTATCGGATCCATTGAAAAAGTGTCAAGTAAAACTCAAAGATAAGTGGGTGTAAGGGACGTCATCTAGACTCTAAGTTATGCTCACTTAGACTCACTACAGTGGTGCAGAAAAGTTTGGACAGCAAACCACAACAGTTGGTGAAGAAGCCTAGGTGTTTAGGATGGGTTTTGGGGTGGAGGAAAACACCTAGATGCCGCGGTAGGATGCTCCTAATACCTCTATATGCTGCTGGAATCCTAAGGACAGCAACCTAATACAATGAAGCAAGTTGGCTAAGTGTTGGGGCCGGGTTTAGAAGGTTGGACAGCAACTTGTTAAAGGTTTAGGGTCACCTAAATGTCCCTAAATATCGCAGGAAAAATATGGACAGCAAGTATTACAAGTGTAGCAAGTGACCTAAACGCTTAGATGAAAGTGGCAAGACTAAGACTTCACTTAGGTGATGAATTAAACTTGCATATTACGATAACAACATGCAGGAAATATTCTGGACAGCAAAATAAAACAGGAAATTCTTATGAAATTAGCAATGATATGCATGCAAATGAGCCACACAAATGGTAACTAACTTCCTAGGAACTTCTAGCACAAGTAAAGCATGCTAGCCATGCTCTGATACCAAGATGATGTGAAACGTACATGCGATGATGGGTTTCATAATGAAAGCTTGCACGCTTAATTTTAGATAGAACAAATAATTATATCTTTATAATAATTTGAACGACGAGATAAAACATCAAGACAGAAAAACGAGCTTACGGTTGAATCACACGGGTAAGAATTAAGATCATATAACAATCAAGTCAAACTAACGTTGCGTACATGAATGGTTTTTCCACAAATATCCCTAGACTAACAATGAGATTAATCACTAGAAGTGTCCACTCACTCAACTCTCTAATTCGCTATGCTTTAGCAGAGAAGCGTCAACTTGATCATCATGGATTTACTATGCCACAATTGAGAAGCGCTATGAAGATAAAAGAGTCGGGGAAAGAGTTTACCCAATGACGAGAGAATACGAAGCTTCTGGTTTGATCACCAAGGCACTGGAATACTGGATGAAGAGCAATCAACAATGTCAAGGCTTGAATACATTTAGGAAGGTGATCCTTGATTTCTTGGACAGCAGGGCAGCAAGAATGGACCACCAAACTGAATGGGCAGCAGCTGGGAACTTGTGGACAGCAGCAGGTGATGGTTGAAACCCCCCCGTTTTAGCACACAAAGACCTGCAATCAACAGTCCAAATAGCAACCTGGTGGGTTAGGGCAGCCGTCTAATAAGACCCAGAAAACTCCAACCAAACCAATACCAAGGAGGAGCTCGGGTAGTAGAGAAAAGCTTCAGACAATGGCAGTTTCAGATTTCTGAAATTGGATTTTAGTGAGGAGAAATGGGGGAAGCTGATTTGAAAATCCAATTAATTTCCCAAAGGAAGTGCCAACGGTTAGTGGGGGATTAGGGGTTTAATGGGAGGCAATTAATGTAATTGAAAAGAGAATTAATGGGCAAGGGTGGCCGGCCATAGAGCAAGGAGAGAGAAGCTTTGGAATTTAACAGGTGGGGCCCAAGATAATTGATTGGCAGATTTTAATAAAATCTGTAATAAAACAGATTAGGAAACCTCCTTTTCACGGGTGGGAGCAATCAAGCAATTGTTTGAATTTCAAACTTGCTTTGAAACCAATTAAAAGACAATGGCTTAAATTCAGGAAACATTTAAGGAAGGTAATTAAGCTCATGAAATTGAAATTCAAATTACAGTTTCCAGAGAGGGGCAGGATGGGGGTATGGGGGCTGGCCGGCAAGGAGTTGGCCGGAGGGTTGGGCTGGACGGTGGTTGCTGGCCGGCGGGTGGGGCTGCAGGCCGGCGGCTTGGACCAGCCAGGGAGGGGCGGCGGAGTGAGCAAGAGGGGGAAATCAGTAGGGAAAATCTTGGGATGCAATCGTGAATTCCACTCTTCACAAATGCTTCAACCGGATCTCCACGACGATGAATCGATCACAAAAAAAAAAAAAGGAAGAAAAATGGTAGAACAAGAAGATCTAGAACTCACAAAGAGATCTAGCTTCTCCTACGAACTCACTAAGAGATCGAGGAGGGTGGAGGCACTCACAAAGAGAACACAAAGTAATTTTTTTTTCATTTCATCAAAACTAACTCTTACATGAGAAATGGGCCATATAAATAGGCCTCAAAATGACAAAGAAAGTAAAGTACTAAAATGCCCCTTGGGCTACAATAGCAACCAAATACCCATAAGGGTAAAAACGGAAAAACATAAAATAAAAATAAACTACTACATAAAATGATGAAAATACAAATCATGATCGTGGGCGTCGATCTCCGGCATCTCCTGAAGGTACATGTGTCGAAATCGCTGCTGATGTCCCCATCAAAAATACTCTCATATTTAACTTTAGAGTTAAATTTAACTCTAAAGTTTAGTCTCTATGACTAAATTGGATCACTTTTTAATTGTTGGGGGACTAAATTGGGCGTTTAATAATAGTCGGTGGACTATTTTAAAATTTTACTTATTAGTCCATTTTTTTTTAATCAAATTCTATTATTAATTAATATAAATCATCAAATTGAAAAGAGCTTTCTCTTTAATATTTATTTAAGGAATTAAATTAATCATAAACTAAATTTAAATATTATTTACATTGAAATAAAATGCGACTATTAATCCAATTCCAAATATTAAATGGATCAAACTATTTCACAAGAGTTATAGCCAAAGTCTATCAACTAAGTAGGAATGTCAAGACTTTGAGAGATAACATAGTCAAGTAAACTTTATGCTTATTGGATACAAAGTTTGACTTCATTACAGTTGCTATTGAAAAATTAAGGGAATGTTCCTCACAAAGTCATAAAAGGACAAATCCTAGAAAAAATTTTTGCCGCACATCCTATTTCTGCAACTTTTCACTTTAGTAACAATTTACTTCATGAGCAAATTTTACTCATTCATGAAAATCAAAAGCTACAAATCTAGGAATTATATTTCATGGAGCATCATCAATCTTTCTTAACCAAAAAAATACAACACAAACACAAAAAAATTTTAAGATTGCAAAAACTAAATGTCTTCCTTAAGCATAAACATAATAAACATAAACCATAAAACTTATATATATTTAAGAGAAAAAGGATACAAATGAGACGGGGACCGCAAATAGAGAAGAATGGATTAGAAGACCGAGACAAATTTTAAGAAGAAGAAAGGAAGAAGACAATAGCTCGCAAGCTATTCCAAACCTGTAGGTTTCATGCTCTAAAAATTATCATCACTAATCCCCCATTCACCATCCTTAAAATAGCCCCTATATAAAGGGAGAAATAAACCCATCAGCCACTAATTGAGCCGCCCCAAATAGCCAATGGAACCAACATAGGAAATAGCTTAAGAAGGGGAATGTATAGAACAGGAATCCAACAACCATCTATACAGATTCTGCATTGGAACCCAGCAGAAGTCCAATGTACAGCCACCAAACCAAGCCAATAGGAGGCAACTTCACATAGGAAATGGCAGAAGGAGGGGACGAATAGCATGGGGGAACTAAACTACCAAAAGAAACAAGTGGAATCATTAATAGCAACCACCAATCTGAAACAAGCCAAACACCAAATAGCCCTGGGATAACGGGAAATGGGCAAAGCCCAAATAAGAGAAATTCAGCCCAACAATAAATGCCCAAATAACCTAAAGGAAGCAGACAAACCAAAGCAGAGAGTTGACCCAAGAGCACCAATCCTTGACTGCATCAAAAACACGACCTATTATTACTCTCTTTAATTTTGAAGGAGAATATAAAAATCTGGTTGAGGAAACTCCAAAAATTGTCTTATTCCACTTGAAGTTACAAATATCAATATTGATAGCCAATCGACAATCACATTCCAAATATAAAAATCCATTATCAAAGGAGCAAGCATAGCTATATATGATATAACTTTATTCATAAAAATGTGAAAGAGAAAGAAGTGGCGCTTATTTACATGAGAACATATGATAAAGTTGAGATATCTTTGCCAAATCACGTGCAACAGATCCATTTCATAAACTCAAGTATCTTCTTGGAACAAATCATATAAGACAATTAAGTTTAAGGGGGTATTGAAAATTATAACTTTATTTTAAATTAAAGAATTATAAGGGTTGCATAGAATTCTAAACATCAAGTTATTTTTATGAAAGCATTAAACGTAAATCATGCATGTACAAATAATACAATACAAAGAGTCATGAGCATATTAAGAGCCAATTTTGATTTTGTAATGTAACATTTGGATAACTTTGTCATAACTCATTTAAAGTTCTATTGCATTAAGAAAACTCAATGGAATCATTTTGGAATCATGAGCCAAATAATTTGAGCATAAAACTCCTTTAAATGTCATTTCTATTTTTTTTGTCTAATTTATGCTAGCCGTTTTATTTCTCCTAATATCTATAACACTCGGAAGTTCTTATAAATAGAAAAATAGAATTTCTTACAATTCTTTGAAAGGATATTGATCTTTGAAGAAAACTACCCATGAAATTTCAAAAGCATTTCATATATTCATAGATTGTTAGTTTATAACAAGATCAGACTTTACCGATTATTGTATAATTTATCAACGAACACTAAACCTTAAATCAAAATTATGTAGAGAGCAATAGATGTGGGTAACATTTTTCTGTCATTAATCAACTTTAAAACACAGGCAAAAGTGTATGACTTCGCATGCAAACCTAGTGGCAGACTGATTTATGATTTAGACAACATGAGAACCAGGCAACAACATCTTACCTTTAATCGGGTTCTTTTACCTTCGACAGCCTTCTGTGTAGATTGTAGCACATCATAATAAAAGTACTCCCGTATTTCCTTGGAATGAGGAATGTTATTCAGTCTAGTAGGGATCCCACGCCACTTTTCCTGTGAATAAAATGTTCAGCAAGAAACTGCATTATTCAAGTACTTCCATAAATTTATTCTTTTGAACAAATAATCACCCCATTGATTTGGAAAGGTCAAATAAAAAATGACGTCATCAGAATCACCTGGCTCGAAAATGAAACGGTAGATCCCCCAACGTCAACTGGATGTCCTATAAGCAAGTGGAAAGCAGAAAATTACAAAATTTTTGAAACTTCAAAATCGCGGGCGGAATTAAGAAAATGTTAGTACCAATAAACAAAAAGCGTATACAGAACTAAAACAATGATTTGTGGAAATTTAAGGCCAAAGAGGGTCACTTTTCCAAAAGTTTCGCAAGCATATTCCAACTTACAATCCAAGAATTGAACAACAGCCACACGGTACAATGAAAATTAATGAAAAAAGGAAAGGTTCTGAAGCACAAGAAATAATACATGGGCCAAATCAGATTCTGAGGCATGCTATTTTATGCAGGCCAGCGGACGAGTCCCCGTATTAGGCATCATTTGTATTTCCTAGGTTATTTCAAAAATTGCACATTACAGTCCCTGTTATTTGGATGAATCATGCTGAGCACGCTATAAAGACCAATCATAAAAGAAGGCAAAATAGTAGGACAAAGGTTAAATTTTGTGTGCCCATTAATGATCCAACATATCATGGAAAGAACTACAACTGTTGGAAGTATGCAGAGATTTTATAAAATGTTATAATAGTTACAAGATTAAAACATTTGCAGTTGTAATACAGGTGTAATACAGGAGGCTCCAACATCAAACTAGTCCAATCAAATCAGTCCAATCATATTGCAAGCCCAATTCATGCCCAAATCAAACCTAGGTCAGGCCTAAAAGGAGGAATGGTCCATAGAGCACAAGAGGGTACATGAAGCCAACACGTGGTCTTCAAATTAAATCAAGGTCTCATTTCAAATGCCAAACCACTCTTCCTCAATCATGAGGCCGACAAAATTAAATGAAGGGCAGAGAAAAGGTAGTTGCCAATACAAATTCAAGAGGAAGAATTTAAGAAAATTCAAGACTCCATCTTCACAACTCAATCCTGTCATGCTTAAACCAGCAACTTATGGAGGAGAGAATAATCACTTTTCATGAATTTATTTAGATTTTAAAGCTTTTGTCGATATTCTCTTATCTGTCCTAGACCTTTATGTACTATAAATACCAAAAAGTACTGAGACAAATTCATTCGAATTCAATGAAGGAATTCATGACAAGTTGGGTATCTCACTTACTCTCTCTATATATCTCTAGCTGGCCAAAGGTCACCTCCCCTTTCATGTTTTGTCAACATAGAGCCCTCTCTCTCATTTGTTAATAGCACAGATCTAACTATTACAGTATTATAACCCAAAATGATTAACATAACATTATGTTTCATAATATAAATAATTTTTCTAATGCCTTTCGCATCCATTTGGCCTTCGAATTCACATGTTTTCAGAGAAAGGAATGTATAATTGTAGGGTTTTTTTGTTAAGTTATCATATATCATTTCATCCTCTTCCTCAAACAAGCTAGAAATACTTGATAGCTCAGTCATAGTTCAGTGAATATTTTTCTTTATTGCGAGGTTCTTATTATACTTTGGATAGCATTAGTAACTTGAGTAATACTATCAGTCGCCATAACAAGATACTCACAAAGAGTTCAATCAATAGCAAATACCTTATTCTTCTTTCTAATGACACCTTTGGAAGATGAATACAATGCTCTATTTGTCACTTCTATGGAAAATTCTTTAATTTCCACATCAACTCAATCACCAATTTGTAATGCATCTACACCAGCATCTATAAATCTTGAAGGCTTATCATCCTCAAGGAGTATATATATTAAGCTACTATTCAAACTCTAAAAATTCGGATTTAGTAAATTTGACAAGCAAATCGTACAGTATGATCCAAGAATGTACAGTACAATCTGAAAAACTATGCCGACTAACGGAACCATATCAGCACATTCAAATGAAGTTCATCTGAAAAAGCACTCTATTTGTTTAGATTGTACAATATGTATCATAAAGTACCATCTTCACAAGGTTGATGACTCGTGGCATTGGATCGGCCTGTCCAACCAGATTTCGGCCAGATATGTCTTTTGTTCATTTGTATTGGACGATGACGATCGTACAGTACTAAATCAAACTCTAATTCGTACCCTTGATTTTAGGATCCTCAATAGGTAATTCATTATACATGGTGTTAATATTTGTATTTTACGAACAGGTTGGTCTAGTACAAACTGTTCAAATTTTAAATCAAACTATTTTCAAAAATTCAGAATTTGAACGATCTAAATTTGAACAGCTGATCGTCCAATATGACATCCATCACACAGTAAGATTAATTAAACAAAGTTTCAAATTTCAATTTACATTAATTAATCCCATTTAATTTTTTAAATTGTCACTCATATTATACAGTACAATCTACTTAGAAAATAAAATGTTTTAATTAGCATTGTTTTAATTTTAAATTATCCCTTGTGTGTGTGGTTGTTCAACCAACTCTATGCCTAAACATACCAAAGACTCAAGAAAGAAAAAGTTGCAATTACAAATCAACACACGCACTGCTTCTTGGTTTTTACAGGGCTGAAGTATTTCATTTGCTTTTAACCTTTAACCTTAGCAAGTCCTTTGGTTTGAATCTGTCGAATGTGTGCTTCCTACAATTGTTAGAAAAAGGCAATTCTTGAACACACCGCTTGATTAGTAGTCAGTGTGACCAACAATATTTGTAATCATCAAAATTCCTAATGTACGCCAGGCTCATGGGGTTCAACATTCGTAAGAGAGGAATGACAAGCATGTTAACGAACTGTTAAGGCCATGCAGAAGTACAATTCCGCACCTAGTTTTCATGAGAGAAGAATGGAAACTAACCTTGCAGGAATCACGTGAGAGAAACGATGTGCAAACCTGTAGGATTGGGGCGAGAGGCGAAGATCTTGCAAGACTTCACACGAGAGACAAAGAGCTTGCACACTTTCATGCTAACTTTCAGTGCATGAGAGAGGAAGAGCTTGATATTTAGAACTCAACCTATTTCAACGGTTTTTAAATACACCACAAATACACTATCCAGTGGGTTTCAAAACTTTATAATTTTACTTTGCATTTACTTTACATCAAACCAAACATAAACAAACTCAAAACCCCTTTATTTACTTTATAACTACAAATATAGGCAAACTAATTGCCCGTTACAGTTGAGGATGGAGGAATGTCATTAATGATCAGAAGAATGAAGATATCAATAATAAATTTGAATTAGTAACTGCTTTTATTTCTCAATCATCTAAAAGAAAATAACAAAGTAGGCTTGGAGCTTCAAAAAAATTAAATGGTGATTTAAATATAATGGATATGTTTGTTGTGTTATTAATTTGTTCCTTTATTTTATATTATAATGAATGCAATGTTAATTGGTATAGGAATTTAAAAAAATTGTAATTGAAGGAGGTTTTGAAGATGATAATGAGACAGAATTCAAGGATGACATAATTGTTACATACGGTATATATTCTCAATAATATGAAAGTGAGGATGAAGCCGTCATGGATCTTGATCCTCATAGCGTATTTAAGTTTTAAGCAAGTATTTACCTTAAATCTCATTTCAAACTTTTATTTTATAATAATATCTAATATTGAGATTTACACTTAATATTTTTATTATAAGTAATCAAGTATGTTGATGGCTTATTTTATTTATCATTTTTTATGGATTATTGATAATTTTATGAGTTCTTTCTTGTTCTATTTTGAGGCTCACCCTCGCTAACTAAAAAAAATCTCGATTCCCAATTTGTCCTTTTTAAACCTGGCAACTTTCCACATAAAAATATCCAGAAAACTTGTGTTGGAATTCCTAGCCCACTCCAAGGAAACATTCTAGGTCCTTACCAGTAGATTGTTTTAATATCTAATTCATCTCAAGGGAACTCTCATTAACTGATCCCATTTTGGAATTATAGTCCTAACCTTAAACAAGGTTAGATAATAGCTAATTTTAGAATGACTATAGAATGCCCGTTAGATATATATGTACTGCAAGGAGAAACCCTATATCTTTGATACCTCATAAGTTTGCCTTGTAATCAACCTTGGTTAATCTTTGAAAACTTGACTAGTGGTATGAGCATTCAAATCACCTTCTCATTCAGTTAATCACAAATGTGAATCATGATAAGAAACATTCCTTGGGTTTATGAGTATTCATTTCATTTTTATCAATGTCCATATAGAATACCCGTGTAAGTCCTAAGTCCCCATGAGAACATTCATAGTTCTTAAGATAAATGGTCTTAAAACTCAATCAAATTACTTCTAGAAGGTCTAGATCACCAAATCATAGAGACCTTTGGATAAGCCCAATTAAATAATTGGGAATATATGTCACAAAGTGACCATATCATTTGATAGAATAGAACCCATTTGAAGTAATGGACCAATTTAACCAACTTGGACCCATTGACTCAAATTTAGATTATTAAAGTATGTCCTATAATGATTCATACACAATTGGACCCATAGGACATTTTGATTTAATCATATGATTAACCACTTTAATCATAAAAGACCAAAGCCTAGCCCTTATCATCACAAATGAACCCATACTGGCTTAGGACCTTCACTCGAATCCCACGAGATGTTAAGACTCCAAGAAGACTCTCTTGAATGATTAGAAGTTCTTAGGTCCCAATTGACCCCATGGTTTTCCCAATGGGTCAACAAAAACTAGGTTTAACTAAAATAAACTCTTAAAGAGCTAATTTGGTCAAATAACATTTAACCTTCGAACTGGCCAATTTGATTATATCATAGACTCATAATAGGATGTCTACAGATATATTACATTCTCACAAAACCAGTTGACCCATCAATTGGACCAATAGGGATTATCTGGCCCAATTTGATCTATTTGAACCCAAATGAGTCAATTGAGCAAATTGGCTTAATCAATTGGATATAGAGCTTCCCTAGAATGATTATAATATGATTCAATCTTGATTAACTCATTTGGATAACTAGTTTGACAAAAATTGGTTAAACAAGTCAAAATCTCCCATATAGGAGGATCCCACTTTCATGCTAGATTAAGCTACCAAATAGCAAAATCAATTCAAATCCTTGGAAGCCGTTCTATATGAGAATGTCAAGAAGAGAAGTTTTGTTGAGACAAATCCTATGTTGCACCGATACGGATACGGCGACACGGATACGACACGATACGGATACGGGACACGTCAATTCTTAAAAATACAGGATACGGGTACGGCGCGGACACGGCATTATAATTTATAAATCATACATAAAAATTAAGAAAGCAAACAAAGCATAATATTTGAAATTACAAAAGAAAAAAAGACAACAACATCATTTGTAGCCTTGTAGCTTATAATATCAAAATATAAGCAAGCATTAAATGTCTAGTACAACAATAAAAGCATAAACATAAATTATCTAGCACTTGAAATTTCAACTATTCAATAGAGGGAATTATATAATTATCTTCTTCATTGGTTTGTCTTTGAACTTCTATATTATCTTCAATAAATATCATAGCTTCTAATTCAAGCTCATCAAGTGAAAGATTAGTAAATTTTAATATTTTCATATCATCAAGAGACTCAAATCCATCTCGAAAATGAGAGAATCTTGCTGGCAACCGCGGAAGTAAATACGACACGTCTTTTTTTTAATTCTTTTTGTTTTTCAACAGACACGCGTATCGGATACGCGTGTCCTTTTGAAATTAAATAGTATTTTAATTGGATACGGCTTTGGCGTATCCGACACGTATCGGTGGAGTATCGGAGGCGATCGGTGTATCGGTGTATCGGATACAGCACGCCTTCATAAATAGGTGTATCGGTGCAACATAGGACAAATCCAAGTTAACATCTTAAAATCAATCAATTTGTTGAAATGACCCAACATATCTCTTTGAAATCCAAATAGAAGCATCCGCCTTCCTAAATGTATTAGCCCAACTAATTGGCCAAATCAAACCAAATCCTTGGAAGTAATTTTTTAAGGATATTAGGAATATAATCCTAGTTCAAACTAATTCATTTTAATCAACTATATTTTAAAACCAATATTTTCATTAACTTCAAATTAATTGACCATATACATATAAAATTCTTACCCATACTTTGCCTAGGAACTTTTTTTGGCTTCTGTATTTTGTCCCAGCTTAATGATTTGCTTCCGTCCTTCTTCCAAAATAATATTTGTTTGAAAAAATGACTAAAATGGTTCATTGACTCTTTATGAAGAATCAAAATGATCCTAAACTACGTTAAAGGATTATTTCAGTCCCTAAAGTCTTAAAAAGGAATCAAAATAGTCTCATGGTATAACTATTTTGGTTCCTCTTTAGGGAGTTGAGGGCCCAAAATAATCCTTTAATATAGTTATGGGCTATTTTGGCCTTTCATAAAGAGTCAACGGACCATTTTAGTCATTTTCTCATATTATTTGTCACGACCCAGCCCGGTTAGCTCGCAAGGGCGAGGCGGGAACAGAGGTCTGACAGGATGAAGATAAAAGAAACCTCACAATAAACAATTAACATATCTCCAAAAAGTATCAAACATAAGGAAAGAGTCACTACAAAAACTCCAAAAAGTATCAATCTTTGTATGTAACAAGCCTATTAAGGTGTTGTTTGATACGGGAGCATCGCTTTCTTTCATTTCGGAGGAGTTTGTTAAGTCTGTTGGTTTATCTTCCTCATTTATGCTCAAATCCTTATCAGTTTTGATGCCCAATGGGAGTCAGTTGGAAACCAACAAGGGGTGTCATGTGGAGTTGGTTATTGGTGATAGAAATTTAGGAGCAGATCTTATGGTATTGCCTTTAACGGAATCTGATGTGATCCTAGGTATGGATTGGTTTTCTAGTCACTTTGTGACCATAGACTGTAGTAAGAAAGAACTTAAATTTTGTATGCCAGGGGAGAAAGAATTTAAATTCATAGGGAAAAGAGGCATAACTTCCATGATAGTCTCTTCGTTGGTGGCTTACAAATTGTTGAGAAAGGGTAATGAAGGCTTTCTAGCCTATGTTAAGGAGGAGAAGAAAGAAGAGAGGAGACTAGAGGATATACCTATTGTGCAAGAGTATCCAGAAGTGTTTGCTGATGATTTACCTGGCTTGCCTCCAAGCAGGGAGATTGATTTTACCATTGAGCTGGTTAGTGGAGCGGATCCTGTTGCCAAAGCCCCTTATCGGATGGCAATAAAAGAGCTTAAGGAATTGAAGGATCAATTGGAAGAGTTGCTTAATAAAGGATTTATCAGACCTAGCAATTCGCCTTGGGGTGCTCCTGTGCTTTTTGTGAAGAAGAATGATGGAAGTTTAAGGCTTTGCATAGACTACAGAGAATTGAACAAGTTGACTATAAAGAATAAATACCCTCTTCCGAGAATTTGCTTATAACAATAGCTATGGGAGACACACATCCCACTGATTGAATTTACTTATAACAATAGCTTCTAAGCAAGTATAGGCATGACACCTTATGAAGTTTTGTATGGAAGGAGGTGTCGAACTCCTTTATGTTGGGCTGAGACAGTAGAAAGAAAGATCATTGGAGCTGATTTAGTAGATGATGCTACTGAAAAGATAAGACTGATTCGTGACAGATTGAAGGCTGTGCAAAATAGACAGAAGAAGTACTATGATGTCAAACATAGATCTGTTGAGTTTGATGTTGGAGAGTTTGTAGTTCTCAAGGTTAGTCCTATGAAAGGTGTGAAGAGATTTGGCAAAGTTGGAAAACTGAGTCCAAGGTATGTTGACCCTTTTGAGATATCGGAGAGAGTTGGCAGTGTGGCTTATAGATTGATTTTGTCATCTCACATGAGTGGAGTACATAATGTATTCCAAATCTCTTCTTTGAGGAAGTACATTGCAGATGAAGCTCAGAAGATCAGTACTGAAGCAATAGATATCCAACCAGATCTGACATTTGTAGAAGAACCTGAGAAGATCATAGATTATGATGTTAAGCAGCTTCGAAGTAGAGAGATTCCTTATGTCAAAGTTATGTGGAAGCATGGAACTGAGAAAGATGCTACTTGGGAAAAGGAATCAGAGATGAGGGAGAGCTACCCTCACCTTTTTGACTAAGGTATGGTTTCTTAAGCTTGTCTTAAATTTCGAGGACGAAATTTTTATAAGGGAGGGAGAATTGTAAAACCCGCAAAATTCTATTTTAGATCTCGCACACTTTTCAAAGCGTCGCGACGAGTTTTAAGTGAAAAATTTGAGGTTATCGAATTTCGACGAGAATAATTTTAGAAAATAGAGCACAAAATTCTGATCGTTTTGATGTATATAACCCATATTGGATTTTAAGTATTTTAGAAGTTAAAATTCATCGAAGTCTCATAATCCCAACAGTACCCATAATGTTTATTCAAGCATGGGTTGTTTAAGTGAGGGCAACTTGGTAATTGGACCTTTCCCTTAACTCCTAAGCCTTAAGGGGACCGATTCTATTCGGTCCCCTCATTCTTTCGTGTGACCGAACCGAAGGGGGAGAAAAGGGCGGACGGGCAAGGCGGCGGGGAGCTCTTCGGGTGGCGGCTCCGGCGAGTTTTCTGGCGGAGAAAGCTAGGGAAATTGTAGGGAAGATTAAGAGAAGGCTAAGGTATGTGTTTTACTTGAGTTTCCTCCTTCTTCCTTTGAGTTTTCCCTAAGAAATATTGAAAACTAGGGTTTGAGAAAACTTTGTTTTTCTTTAAGAATTTTAATGGGAGATTGTTATGGAATGATTAGGAGATATTTTTATACTAAGAATGTGGTTTTATTTAGAATGTTTTGAGTTGGAGAAATTTAGGGTTTTACTTAAAATGGATTTTCTTTGCAAATGTCTTCTTAAGAATAATTCCTAATGTCATTGGAAAACTTCTAATTGAAGAATATTGAATGAATGATGAAAGTTTTGATTTTTGAAATTTAGGGCTTTTTCCCTAATCATAGAATTTTGATCCCTATAGTTCTAATGGGCTTTTGGAAGAATTTTTGAGACTATTATAGGGCTTTTTCATGAAATGTAAGTTTTTCTAAATTATGGTTTACTTTAATCCGAAAATTAAGGATGTTTTAAATAATGTTTGGTTGTAGGAAGAATGTTTGCTTATATGAGATCCATGATTTTAACTAAACCCTAATTGAGAGTGAATGGACGTGAGAGATATCATGAATGGTGCAGGGGTTTAACTTGAAAGCGTAGTTATGACATTAGAAGAACCCTTTTATTACTTTAGAATTAGGGTTTAGGATATTGTATAGGGATTAGTCACTTATGCTTTTCTTTGTATGTCTCTTTTAGATATAAATCGTGTGGAGGGAAAGAGTTTGATCGGACAAAGAAAGAGGTGCACAGATTGAGGTAGGTGGAATGGATATTCTTATAAATTTTAGACAACTTTTCTTTCATTGCAATTACTTTGAAATGACAAATTCATTTATGCTCATTATGAAACTTTTATGGCTCATGTTCCCTTGTAAGTTTATGGACACTTGAAGCAAATGCAAAGGTTCTCTTTATGCAAATATACAATTCATGAATGGATCCCATGCTTATTTCTCCACTCTTATTATACATGCTTTCTTCTTTACATGCAAAAGCACACATAAGCATATCAAGCATGCATATCTCTAATAAAACATACACTTGGTTAGTTTATGAATGGTTTACATAAAGCATCTCTTATGGATATATAAGTAATAAGTGTATGTGCATGTTGACGCGGGAGTATCACATGGTAAAGGAGGCTCTTATGAGCCATGATAAAGGAGGCTCTTATGAGCCATGGTAAATGATGGTTCCTATGAACCAATGGCATGGTTTAAAATTGCGCAATATGAGGCTCGCCTTGAGGCCCGCCTTTGCGCAATTCCAATAAAAAACGTCTCGATGCTTACGCCTCAAGTTTTGTTTATGAGGCTTGCGCCTCAACTTGGTTGAGGCCCGCCTCGCCTCACTGGCATGAGGCTTACGCCTCACGCTATATATATTAAAACTTACATAAATCTTGAAGTAAATGCCCGACATTAGACTCTATAGGAGAGGAGGAAGGGGAGAGAGCAGTTCATCATAATGATGATTCAAATGAAGAACCCCTTAGTGATGACAGTGCTGATGACTTAAGAGTTCTTATGTGATATATCATTGCTATTTATTTTTGGAAATTGGAATTATATGTTAATGAAAAGAATATTGGGAAGAATTTTGAGTTGAACTATATTTCATGTTGTCTTACTATTGAGATATTTTGATTTCACTTCATCTTTTTTGCTTTTTTATGTTTTATATTTTATATTATTCACTCATTAGTATATAAAAATTTATCATTTTATGTTTACGCAATATTTTGATTTTGAGGCTTACGCCTCAAAACACCTTGAGGCTTACGCCTCGCCTCACGAATGAAAAGCGCCTCAATACTCGAATACGCAATTTTAAACATTGACCAATGGTAAAGGAATTGGCCAAATTTTATGTATCTGATCAGTACAAGTGGTACTCCTGAGACGGGTGTTATATTTACATGTTAAACTATTATGAACATTTCATATTCATGTTATGCATTTGAGACTATCATGTGAGGCAAAATGTTAAAGAAAAAATGGAAATATTATGAAGGAAAAAGCACTTGAAAGTTGAGGTAAAGGTATGCATTTCCTCTAAGCAAAAGTTTCTTTATGTTGTTGTTTCTTTTGTTAAAATATCCAAGCATGATATAGTTTTCTTCTTTGATTCTAAGTTTATTTGAATTCCATTCATACCTATTGAGTTTATGACTCGCCCTCGTTGTGGGAACACTTTTCAGAAGGATCTAGAGCAAAAGATAGATGGCAGACCAACCACCGAGCACTTACCGTCATAGGGAGACGATGGGCGGCAGGTTCTTTTGAGTTTTGATGTTTTGTATAGAAGGTTTAGAAATGATAAGTAAGAAAAAATGATTTTTGGATTCCCTTTTGTATTTTGTAAACTTAATGTTAAATTCATCTATTGGTGTTTTGAATGAAAGAAGGTAAAAGTTTATGTTTGGAGTTTTTGTAGTGGCTCTTTCCTTATGTTTGATACTTTTTGGAGATATGTTAATTGTTTATTGTGAGGTTTCTTTTATCTTCATCATGTCCGACCTCTGTTCCCGCCTCGCCCTTGCGAGCTAACCGGGCCGGGTCGTGACATTATTTGTATTAAATATTATTAGACTAAACTCTGAAAAAGTCAAAAGCCATCAAAATAAGAACAACTTCAAGTACAATGAATGTCATTTAAATAACATTAAATGATTTTTTTTAATTATCATGCCATAATTATAATTACATTATCAACTTTTAATCTTTAAAATGATTGAAATTAAATATCTTTGAATGACATTAATAATCTCAATTGATCTTTCTTTTTGTCGAATCAAATATTTCACTTCCTGCATTTATCCCAAAAAAAAAATCGATTCAATAAAATAAAATCACTAAATTCCCTTCTAGAGTAAGAGAAAGATAATTTCTGCTTTACTAAAAAAGAAGCCGACAACTCTTTATCATCTCTGTTTCATCTTTACCCTCACCAAATTTCACTTCTTCTTTCTCGTGAATGCTCTTCCTCGCTAAATTCCACTCCTTTGAATCAAATCGAATGAATGAACTTATCTTAGGAAAGAAATCGCATCGATTGATTGTTGCTCATGCTAGATGGATTGAACTCTTTGCCCACTTGCTTAAGTTATGCTCTCGACTTCTCTTGTTCATGCGGTATATTAGACAAAGCGGAATTGAATTATTTCCTGCAAGGAGTTGTGTATTTCACTTTCGATGAGCAGTTTTGCTCGTTTAAGATTCGACCACTTATCCGCTCGCCCACTTGCTTTACTGCATCGCCTGCTCGCCAACTTTAGTTAATGGACTAGTTCGATTGAATTGGTCCAGTCGGTTCTTACAATTGGGCCGCCACAACTAGACCATAATTTGGGAAGAATTAACCCCATCTAAAATAGATCTCTATCTCCAAGAAAATTTAGAGCTTAGGCGGGTAGTTATGCTAGTGACACTTAGGTTGTACTTAAGGGAAATTTGGAAAATTTTAATTGGACGAGTGTTCTTACACTTATCTTTAGTTACCCTGGTTTAACCCATGGTAAACATTAAGTTAATGGCCTTAACTTAAGTAAATTTCAGGTGCGTAGACTAGCTTAGTGTGTTAGGTGTTAATTGGAATTAAATTGATCAAGTGATTCAATTATTATGTGGGTCTAAATTCATCTTAACCCCACTTAGCTCAAATGAGCTATATTCATTCATTTGATTAAATTGACCTATCAAAAGTCGTTAAAAAGGATTGCGATGAACAAGGATTATGTCCCAAACATCCAAATTAAAATTGCTTTCAAGCTTTGGCTTTGATTTGATTTTTTCAATTAGCTAAGAATAATTCAATTTGGAAAGGTGGAGAACTCTTGGGTTCAAAAGAAACATGTCAAGTCATTTCAGTAAATTGACCAATTAAAAGTTGGCAAATTGGGTGCTTTAGTTAAGCTTATAATTCCGAATTCCTCCCTCAAGTGTATCTCTCTCTAGTTTCCAGTCTATATAGCTTCTTCTATCACTTCGGTAGCCTTGATTATTGGAACATCTCATACCATTAATATCTTGGTTTGGAGAGGAAGGGTGTTCATACTCATTCTCCTGAATCATGCATCTAGTCTAGTATCTAGGGTAGAATCTGACATCAGATCAATATTGTTGTCAGGTTTTCCATTCCAGAATAGATTGCTATGCACAATATGCTAAATCAATAGCCTGTTTGAAGATTCTGGCTGCTATGTAAGTTGAAAGAACAAGAACAAAGATTGTATGGAACAGTATTCAACAAGTTCAGTTAGTCTTTCTGGAAAAACTTCTAGCAAGATGAACTCTGCACTTGCTAGATAAACATACAAGCTTCACGTCAGTAACAAATCCCACAGCTCAATCCTACATGAAGTGCTAAATAATCATCGTCTTAAAAAAATTGAATCTTAAAGCTAAACGTTGTAACATATGAATCTTAACTCAAGCTGATAAACATCATACACCAACCTTCAACAGTGCTCAGCTTCTTTGACTTGGCAACATCAGCTTGAAATTGCTGTAATAAGGAATCAATTTCTTCAAATACAACTTCTTTCGGGTGGTTCCCATCAATCTAAATCCTAGTACGAGTTAGAAAACTCAACAAACTAGCAAATTATTTTTTTAATAGAAAACTGGACATGTACATTATCTTGATGAAGTAAATGAAAGGAAAAACCTTATTTAACAAGTCCAAGTACGTAGACAGGATAGCTTCTTCATTTCTCTTATATGTCTCAAGACGAGACACAACCTACCAATATCATACGGTAGAAGTTAGTTTCATATCGTAAATCAAAAGGACATGTCAAAAGTACTGCTTCCAAAATGATAGAAAACAACAAGACAAAGTAACTTCATTAACAGAAATTTGAGGTTGGTTAAAATTGCAAAATTCAGTGCAAGGCGATTCAAGGAAAGTCAGAGCATCAATAACGAAATTCAATGAAGAACTAAGATGATGAAAAAAGTCAAGTTCAATGAAAAATGTCTATTACTGTCAGCAGTTTCATTAAGGTTGCGTTGCTGCAAAATTTAAGTGTACTCGTAACCTATGTTTTCTGCCGGAAAATGGAGCCAAAATGTCATAATGGAAATTGAAGAAAAAAAATGCAATTTGGTTAACAATACCTTTTCTTGAGTATCATCAGAACGGGTTATTAGTCGTGCAGAAATTTCATCAGTCTCAGGAGGGAAGTTCTTAAGATGGTAAATTTTTCCGGTTACTGGATCCATCCTCCTACCCACACATCTGTCGATCAGAATTTCATCAGGAACCTAAACATTAAAAGGTCAAATTATATGAAAGGTCAGATGCAAAACTGCATAAGCTTTAACTAGTGTTTACGTGGACTTAAACCTAGACCATTGAAAATATGCAAAAAATTCATTAGCATTTACATTTATGATTGATCATATCAAAGACATGATACCAGACAATCTCTATATAACATAATTTATTTCGATGAAATAAAAGTTAAAAGTTACAAACAATACAGTACAAAAAAAATTAGATCTTAACAAAATCATTCTAAACCAAAGAAACCTAACAAATTAGTTCCGAAATGCTAGTCAAGCTGTGCAAGATATTACTTTGTTAAGTTTATTGAGTTCATAAATGTAATACACAGCAAGAGATCTTCCTAGGTTTTCATAGTTGTTATTGAAACTAGCGTGTTACTAATCTTATATCCCTTGCTGACCTCAACTCAAATCCAAGAAAAAAATCTGCCAAAATTCTTGCTGAAATTCCGCGTACCTGTTCGGTGCTGGCGCCGCTCAAGTCTTCTCCTGTGATTCACTCATCTCGATCGCGCTCAAGCATTCGTCATTAAAATAGGGAAGCAGAAGACACTTTCATTTCCTCTTTGACACATAGGCTCGCGTTCGGTCTCACTCTGTCGAATTCCCTCCTCCCATCTCCAAGCCCCAAACCCACAGTGAGCCGCTGCCACCGACCTAACCCTCCAAGCCACCTCCCATTTCCATTCAAGGATCCCGACGTCCGACTCCTGCAAGCCGTTCCTCCTCCTCTGCCGAACTCGCAACCCAACCGACGCCTCCAGCCTCCAATCCCACTTCAACAAACCGCAAGCCATCCGCCTCTACCTGTGCTATTACCTCACCATAAATCCGACTCTTTCCTGCCCAATTTACCTTACACCCTGTATGTCAGATCCACCCCGACCTTCGACCGATCCCTCTTGCCGCAAGTAGTTGCAACAACCGAGCAGCTCCCTCTCATGTGCGCGATGCTCTAGTCGAGCCCACAAATCCCTATCACCAACAGCCCTTGTCGCACCTCTCAGTCGAACGAATACCCAAACCTACCTCACACATGTTACCTAAACTGAGGTCATCCCTCATCTCCTCTCAACCGTACGTGAAGCCCAACTCACATTTCCAATCGATCTTCACTCTTTATTCCTCTTCCTAACCTATCACTGTCCGCACACAAACACTCACAGACCACTACAACAGTCAATCCCAGCCCAATCTTTATTCTTCTCCCTGCTTAAGTCAAACTTCACAATCTGAACAGATCTGATTTCCTCTTCCCAATCTTCACTCTTCTCCTCTTGCTTTCAAAGTCCACTAGAACAGCCAATCCCAACCCAATCAACTGTGCAATTCAAACAGGTACCTTGAAGACTCATACACGCTCTCGTAGCGTGGTGGGATTGAAGAACTACAACCGCAATGTCACCTAGCATCTACCATACACGCTCTCGTAGCGTGGCATCGCATCATAGCGTGGCGTCGCATAGCATTTATGACGGCAGAAATACACTCATACAAGTTGAATGTTGAAGAAAATTATACTTGTAGAAGAAAGAAGCTAAATAGCATTGCTGATGCACAATAAATGAAGTACAACGTCATGCCACCAGATATGCAACATTCGTACAAGCGGACATAAGGCGTTTACAAGCTTCTAAATAAAACGTAGTGCAGACCCAAATGACAATCATTTGCACAGCTGATTAGTACCAAATACTTTAAAACACCTTCCCGCATGCATTTGCAATAAGCAGAGGATTTCATTCAAGCATGTCATTCAACATTGCATTAACATGCAAAGATATCACACATGCGCAGCCGATTAGTATCAAAGACTTTAAAATGCCCTCCTGCATGTTTGTGCAAATGAGCTGAGGGCATCATTCAAGCACCTTGTTTTGTGTTGCATTTACATGTGAAAATATCACACGCTACAACTAAACAGTGTGCAAATATATATATGCCAACATATATGCGTACATATAAATGTATAAATACATATGCTAACATGTTAACATGCAGACGCATACATGAGTGTGTATGTAAACATGCAGATGTATCACATACATATATATAACAGTCATATAAATACATCTTATAAAATTCATATAAAAACATAAACCCACATGGGCCTCGACAAGCATGATGTAATGCACACACGTAACGTATGAGGATGTTGTGTGGGTCAAGAAACGAACCTAAGTTCGAGCCCATCCTTCTATAAGAATAGATAGGAGTCGACATAGTTCGAACGACTACACAAATATACGGTCGTAGCGCCGATTGGGTGTGGGCTCCGAAAATCCGACCCCGGCCTCCGCCCACACAAGATTGTGCTTTTCCTTGATGAGGGAGTTTTAATGGAATAAGTTCCGGGATAAATTTTGGAAGACAGATGAGTTTGTAGATAAGACACTACCCAGAGATTTCGCCCTCATTTTGCGAGGACTTTATAATCTGAGTTCTGGTTTCCTATAGGCGCAAGCCCCTATAGTTAATTACCTCTCCCGATAACGAGAGAGAACTTTCGATTAAGGCTAGTCGTCAATCAGATACGTAGAGTATACGTGTTATCTAGCATATAGTAGCAGCATGGGTTTGAGATTGGAAGTTTGAAGAGTTTGGAGATTTGGGAATTTGGGGTTGAAATACTTGGGAAACTGATATTTAAAGTTAAAATTTCACCATCTAGCACTTATAGCGAATGATGGGGGAATGGATGATAAACGCGATCAAGATCCCATGGTTCTGTCGTCTCGGGCCATCGTGGTCCCTGTCTACTTAGTCAGAGAAGGTAATCGACCAAACCTGACAGAAGGATCCTTATCGACAGCCATGGGTTGCTTCGTCCAAGGGGACCTTGTAGACTTGGTATGGATGTTTGTCTAAAGGGACAAATCTGAATCCACCTTAGCTAACAGAGGGCTTTATGCCCTATCGATCATATCTTATTGATTCATATCTCAATGATTTAATGTCATTAAGGAACGTATTGGCTCTAGTCATAACCGATATTTCGTTGTGCCATTTGGCGGCAAAATCACTCGGTTCAGAGGGCCCCGGGTCATAACCTTTTATCTTGCGGTGCCATTTGGCTGCAAACCGCTGGTTGGAGGACACGTACCACGTCATTATTGGCAGGAAATTGTTTGAGAATGGATCCTAGTGATATTTTCGACTAGGCATTAACTATTTATGAGCTGAAATAGTTTTAATTTGTCTACCTCGACAAACTGTTGTGGAGGGTGGATGAATTTTGCTTTAAATTTTTAATGGGTTTATTTCAATTTTAAATATTTTTGGATTTTTTGGATTTTGGGAATTTGGACTTTTGGGAGGCGTTTGAAATTACTTGTGTACCCCTCCGATTGAGATAAGCAATCAACACGGCCATTATCGGGGTATTTGGGGGCATTTTCATTTTCTAGATTGAACCTTGTCGACTCTGTCTACTGGTCGACGGAGGATCAAGTTTCATGGGTTTTATGCCTTTATTAGTGAATTCTCTTGATTATAGGCCTTGAAGGTCTAATATGAATGTATTAAAACAAATATATCGGTCGCCACAACCGTGTATTTGTTTGAAGGTTCGAATCATGTCGACTCCTATTGATCCGGATAGAATGATCGTGTTCGAACAAGAATTCACATATTGACCCACGTAGCATCCCTAGACGTCACATGTGTACCAATAACACCCTCGCTGGGGCCCATGCGGGTGTTTGGGGGCATTTTCATTTATAGACTGAACTTTGTCAACTCGACCAAGCTATTGATCTAGGATCAGGTTCCTCGTAGGCTTTGTACCTTTATTAGTAAATTATTTTGATTATAGGCCTTGAAGGCCTAATATGAATGTATTAAAATAAGTATATCAGTCGTCGTGACCGTATATTTATTTGATGGTTAGAACCCTGTCAACTCCTATTGATCCATATAGAAGGATCGGATTCGAACTTGAATTCACTTATCGACCCACGCAGCATCCATAGACATCACGTGTGTACTAATAACACGCTCGCCGGGGCCCATGTGAGTTCTATGATTGCTTTTACCCCTTTTAGTGTACCTATGTGTATACAAACTATGGTGCACGTGCGGGGGTATTTTGAAAGTATTTGTAGACGCCTTCTGTCCGCTTGCATAAAAGTTGCGGATTCGGTGGCGTGGTGTAGCAGCTTCTGAATAGAGTTGTTCGCTGCCTTGTACAGGTAAACTGTCGTGCACTACTTGCATGATTTGCGCAGATAGATTGTAATGCAATAACGAATCTCCTGTTTTTGCCTGTAGATGCTGACATCTACTATGCTTCTTTGGTATTCACTCATAGATAGCATGTTGTATGCACAACGAGTTTCCTATAACAACTCGTAGAATTTGCTTTTGCTATAATCTTTTGACATTCTACTCGTAGATGACGTCTAGTGTATATGAAGGGTTTTCTAAAAGAGTCCGTAGGAATTTGCATTTGTTGTCATCATTTAGCACCTTATTTGTAGAGAACATCTTGCGTGTATAATGAGTCTCCTGTATTTGTAGAAGATTTGCTATATTTACAATACATTTATCCCCACTTGCTTGTAAATAGGACCACTATATGCATTACAAGGCTCTTGCCATTATCTCTCTAACTTGTAGGTCAACTGTTGTATATATGATGAACTTCTGCATGCCATGAATCTTCTACTTGCATGATGGCGTTGTTGGTTTAAAGATCTAGAACCTTGTCCTTCATGATCTTACACTTTTGACCTTGTTGTGCAATCATCAACTTAAGGGTCCAAAGCCCTCATGTCATGGCTTCAAAATCAAGCCTTACTTTTCACAATCTTCCGATTTCTTGTAAACGAGTCATACTTGGAAGTTCTTTATTTTCAAAGATAATTTGCAATTTGTATGATGATCTTGGCATCAAATTACTCCATCTTTTCATTCCAATCAAGATCATCACTACAAGTTGCTCGTTATTGCTCATATAAATTTCATTTCAAAGCTTAAAATGAATTTGTATATGACTCCTTGCTTTCTTGGATGAGATTTGGATGGATTGCTCTCTTTAATTAACATTCACATTCTCATTAGAATGATAATTCCATAGGAACATTAATTATCCTCCAAATCCTATTCTTTGAAGTTCCTCCATTGATGTTTATTTGAGTCCTTCAACTTGCATAATATATGAATGATTTAGATTTCTTTGGTTAGCATTTTGTATTCAACTTGAGATTCCATTAAAGTTTTGATATCATTTTCAAGTCAAGTTCTTTATGATTATCCCAAGTCACAATCTTGAGTCATTCTTCTTTCAAGTTCAGATTGAATCCAAACCAAAGTCTTCTTCATTCGTTTGAGTTTTCTATAGTCCAAGTTCTTTGTTCAAGTTCTATATCCACAAGTTTGAGTTCAATGTCAAAGTTCACCTTGGTCACTTCAGTTCGAGTTCCGTTCAGCTTGAGTCCGACTCAAGTCTTATACAAGTCCTTCATCATTTGCCCAAGTTTGGTTTTGAGTTTGAATTAAGCCTTTTACACATTTTTATTTGGGTTCAATTATTTATTAAGTCACTTAGATTTTGTTCAAAAGTCCAAGTACAAGTCCTCCGTCGTTCTTGAGTTCAAATCAGGTCTAAGTCAAGTTTCGCATTCACCAGAAATTTCGGTAGACTCCCGACGTCTCCCCCGTTTAGGGGAAAACTATGAGAAAATTGGGCCTTCCCACCACGCGCAATAAATGCGTGTATGATAGGTGTCCTCGGACGAGAAAACTGCGGTCGTGATCTTTCCTCCCACCACACGCAATAAAGGCATGTATGGGGTCTTTAACGATACCTGTTTAAAAAGACAATTTTGCTTTCCCCCCGCTCGGGGGTACTTATAAATGACCCCGCCTTGCCGTAGGCGTCGCACCGGGGTCCCATCCCACCATGTGCAATAAAGGCGTGTATAGACTGTTTTCCAGTCCGCCACAAACATTGAGGTAAGGTTTTTAGGTGATTACCCGCCTCGTCGTAGGCGTCGGACCGGGGTCCCATCCCACCACGCGCAATAAAGGCGATAGGCAAACAAGCTTTCAGAGTTTAGGGTTAAGGAGTTATACCTACGCAGGGTAGAGGTGGTGGACACGAAAGAGAAAAGGAGGTTCTTCGCCTACCTCGTCGTAGGTGTCGCACCGGGCTCCCTCCTACCACGCTCAACAAAGACGTGCATAGGTGGTTTGTCAGCTCGACATGCATGCTGAGGTAAGAAGGGATTTTTTTTTATTATAATTAATTATAATTAATTAATCAATAATAATTAATTAATGATTAATTAATTACAATTATAACTAATAAATGATTAATTATAATTAATAATGATTAATTATAATTAATTAAATAATTATAATAATTAATTAATTATAATTGATTTATTAATTACAGTTACAATAAATAAAAATTAATTATAATTAAATAAATAATTATAATTAATCATTAATTAATTATACTTAATTAATAATTAATTATAAATACTAATAATTATAATTAATTATAATATATATAAAAATAAAATAACATCCTTCCTCTCCCTTTCTCTGGCTTACGGGAATTGGCCGAATGGGCGCACGAAAGGGAGATAGCTAACTTCACTGCAGCAAGCTCTCGTGGTTGCTTCCGATCAAAATATCGTTCCTCATGATCCGACAGAAAGGGGACGTCATCGAAGTAGGCGAATATAAGATGTAAGGTTAATCTCTCTCTCTCTCTCTCTCTCTCTCTCTCTCTCTCTATATATATATATATATATATATATATATATATATATATATATATATATATATATATATATATATATATATATATCTCTCTCTCAGCTCTCTCTCTCTCCCTCTCTCTCTCGGATCAAAGAAGAGGGCAAGGCTCGGATAGGGAGAGGTGGGGAAGACCGATCTCGGCTCTAGAGGTAGAAAGGCATGTGATGTCTGGAGGAGTTTGGTCGGGTAAGGGAGTCGAGAGCTTTGTCGTAGAGGCGACGGGTTTAGTGGCTTGAGCTCGGCAGTGGGAGAAGAAGACAGGAGGAGGTGTCGGCTAGAGAGGATTTGTGGAGTCTACGGAGAAGAGGAGGTCATCTCGAAGGCTTCAACTGGTTCGATATTTAACGACATGTTTGGGCACTCGATCGAGGTAAGATACGGGTTTTGCGGAGGTTTTGACATGACCGGCGCCGAATCTACAGTTCCTCGGCAAAATTTCTGCAGGGATTTCGGAAATCGTGGATCCATAAGGTTTCTGCATTCCTCTCTTTTGTTCCTTGTACATAGGTCAACATCGGGATATTTGTTTTATACATTCATAAGGTCTATTAAAAGAAAGATTTATTAATAAAAGTATAAAATCAACGATGAGCCTGATCCCCTGTTAGCAAGTAGAAAGAATTGACAAGGTTTGACCAATAAAATGAAATTGCTCATAAATACCCCGATAATGACCGTGTTGACAGGAAATCTCAACCGAAGGGAATCCCAAAAATATTCAAGATGCCTCCAATTCTAATAAAATACACTCAAGAATATAAACATTTAAAATTAAAATAAATATCAAACACTTAAAACAAAACTATTTATCCACCATCCGCAATAGTTTGCCGAGGTAGACAAATGTACAAATACTTCTAGGCATTTCCTTTGGTAACTTATCTCAAAACCTTCCCTCTGCATAAACTAGTTGAATTCCTACAATACGATTGAAAAAATCTTCTTCAGAAACCAATACTAATCTTTGGAAATCTATCAAACCACTTTAATAAATTCAACTTGCTTACCTATATTTCTTCTTCTTTTTCCTCACAGAAAATTCACTCTTCGCTCGTTGCAACCCTTTCACTACAGATAAGGAATTTTTGAATTATAGTGCTGATTTGCAAGCAAACTTCCTCCCTAGCAACGCCACTCCTAAACCCACTCTCTTTCGTTCTCTACTACTCTCACTCACGTAAAATTCACAAGCCCAGCATCTCGCTCCCTAAGTCTATTCGAAAGCTTGTGTGAAAAACTAATGGAAATAGAGGCTCCACGCACGTAACTGAATTCAAACTCCTTCAAAGCCCTCTGATAGCAAAATCAACAATTACTCTTTTCGACCCTAGCATGCACCTCTTCAAAAAAATCGGGAATTTTAATTTAATTAAAAATATTACTTAGTATAAATATTAGTATTCACTACACAGTAATTTAATTATTAATACTAATTTAACAGTGAGTTTACATTAGATATTAAAATAAGTTCTAAGATATATTGAAATAAATTTTAAATTTTCATACGTAAAAATTTTGAGCCTTACAAATCTTCCCTCATTAGAATTCTCTCCTGAAATTTAACTTTTGATACTTCTTCAAATAGGTGAGGAAACTTTAGCCGCGTGTTTGCCTCTTTTTCCCATATAACCTGTTTTACGAACATGTGCTTCCATTTAACTTTCACATAAGGAATTATTCTGCTTCTTAATTTGTGAACATCCAATTTTAATGTCTTTTCTGGTTTCTCTACATATGTCAAATCATTTTGAAGTTTAATTTCATTTTATTAAATTTTTTATTTTATCTGTAACTCATTTTCTGAGCATTGATACGTAAAAATATTACACACATCTGACATGTCTGCAAGTAGTGCTAGTTTGTAAGCAACTTGCCCTACTATTTTAATAATTTCAAATGGATCAATACATCTATGGCTCAGCTTTCCACCTTGGTTAAATCTTAAAAAACCCATCATTGGACTAAGATTTAAGAAAACAAAATCAACCATTTCAAATTCTATCATTATATGTTTGAAATCATAGTATTTCAGGTGATGATCATGTGCAGCTTTTAATCTGTCTCTAATTAATCTGACTTTTTCAGTAACTTGATAAACTAACTGCAAACCCAATAATTTTCTCTCTCCAATCTCAAACCAACTCAAAGGAGTTTTGCTTTTTCTTTCATAAAATGCCTCATATGGTTTCATATTGATACTTGATTGAAAGCTATTATTATAAGCAAATTCTATCAATGAAATATGATCTTCCTAGCTACCTTCAAGATCCACCGTATATAATCTCAGCAAATCTTCTAGCACTTGAATTAGTCTTTCTAATTAACCATCTGTCTGTGGATGAAATGCAGTACTGAACTATAATTTTGCACCCAAACTTACACAATTTAGATATAAAGCATCCATCTCGATAAGACACAATGAACTTAGGAATTCCATGCAATATAATGATTTCCTTCAAAAACAAAAGTAATTTCTGATTTGAATTAGTTTGATGGATAGGTAAAAATTGTACTGATTTTATTAGTTTGTCAATCGCAACTCATATACAATCGTGCCCTTGTCTTGATCTAGGAAATCCTGTAACAAAATTCATCGCTATATCTTCCCACTTTCATTCTGGTATTGGTAAGGATTGCAACGTACCATTTGATTTCTGGTGTTCAGAATTAACCACTTGACATTTCTCACCACATCGCTTTTCATTCTACGCCACCAAAATAATTCCTTTAAATCTCTATACATTTTCGTGCTTACTGGATGGATTGAATAGCCTGAGTTATGGGCTTCATGTAAAATCTTCTGAATTAAGCCTGATTCTTTTTGTATCCATAGGTGCATATTACTTCTTATTATTTCTTGATCATCTACACTAAAATCCTTTCTTTTGCCAGTTTGTCATTGTTCAATAAATTTTTTATATTCAACACAACTCTTTTGGGCTTCTCTAATTCTTTCTTCTAAGGACAAACAAATCGTTACTTGATTTAAGCAACCTAAATCATAATCACTCTGCATTCTGATCTCTAACTATAATGTTTTCATATCTTTAATTAATCTTTCTTCTTGAGTTAAGATATAATTTACATGTTCTCTAGACTTTCTATTTAATGCATCAACCACTACATTAGCCTTTCCGAGGCAATACTGAATGTCGAGATCATAATCTTTTATCAATTCCAGTCATCTTCTCTGTCTCAATAAATTCCTTCTATGTGAAAAAGTAAACTTTTATGGTCATAAATGTAATGTCTCCAAATTTTAATGCAAAAATAATAGCATCCAATTCTAAGTAATGACTTGAATAATTCTTTTCATAAGACTTCAACTGTCTAGAAGCATTCATTTACAACGGGAATAAAATTTATCTCATCACTTACCTCTTTAGTAGTTTCTAACTTTGTTAAGAAAATTTCTGCCAATTCATCAATGCTTTTACTATTTCTAGATTACTGATATACATTCACCACTAACGTGTCTTAAGAATGAAATAGCCAAGAATATTTAGCAAATAATTTATGTTATCTTAATAATCCCAAAATAATTTTTAAGTGATTTGCATACTCTTTATCATTTTAGAAGTAAATCAAAATATCGTTAATAAGAATAATTACAAATTAATCAAGATAAAAAAAAAAAAACAAATTAATCAAGATAAAGCTTGAAAATTCTATTTATCATATTCATAAATACTGCTGGGGCATTGGTTAAACCAATCATAACACAGTTCCCATAATACTAAATAGTATTCTCAATATCACCTTCTTTCACTATAACTTGATGATAACCATATAGCAAATCAATTATGGATAACACAACAACACCTCTTAACTAATCGAATATATCATCAATTTTAGAGAGAGAGTACTTGTTTTTAATGGTCACCATATTTAATTCTCTATAATACAGAATTGTATTGTACCATCTTTCTTCTTAACAAATGACACCAGTGCACTCTAAGGAGATATACTGGGTCTGATAAAGTCTAATTAATTCCCGAAATTCATTCTGTAAGATATTTTTATAATTGGATTTGTCCCAGGTTGCATATCTATTGAAAATTTTGCCTCCCTTTCTGCACGCAAACTATTTCATTCCTTAGAGATGCTAAAGTGCCTCATATATGGTCTGTACCCAAATTTCCTTACTAATAGTGCACGTATAACATACAATCTTTAGAATTTAAAGTGCTTTAAAGATTTTGCATTCAATTGAGCATTTATTTTCTCTTCTCTACTCCATTGATTAAAAGGAATATCTAATTCCATCTAAAATACGTACGATATAGAATAACCAGTTAAAATTATATGCCACATACTGGGAATAAAATTTATCTCATCACTTACCTCTTTAGTAGTTTCTAACTTTGTTAAGCATCAATGCTTATACTTTTGTTCACTTGATTAGAAGTAATCAAAGATGAAATTACTCAGCAGCAAATCAAATATGTAACGAGTATTCAATAGTAATACTTAGGTAAGACTATTAAGTCTGATCTAAATTCCTTACCGGCTATCACAATATTAACTGAATATGAAGAACTAGCAATTGAATAATCTCCAGCAGGTAACCGAATACTTAGACCAGGAGTAAAACAAAATGTTTAACATGTAATTTTTTACATAATATTGAAGATATAAAGAAATGATATGCATCAGAATCAAAAAGAACTCTAGTAGGTAAATCTGAAATATTGATAGTACCCTTCACCACTTATGAAGATTCTTTAGCTTCTTAAGATGTTAAAGCAAAAAAATTTGAGTTTGTGTTGATCTCACCACTTCCCCTGATGCTTCTCCTTTTATCTTAAAAGATGGTTGCCTCATTTGTAGCCTAGCTCCCATGTACTGATCTATCATTTAACTACCTTTTAATTCTCTGACTCATTGAACATTTTTCGGTCAATTTTTTTATGTCCTGGATCCCCACACAAATAATACTTTCTTGAATTCATTAAATAGTTACCTAGATGAAACTTTTCACAATTTGCACAAGCTGTATGGCACATAATCCTGGGGGCTGCTGTTGTTTAGCCTGATGAAATTTCTGCCTTTTGATTGATCACATTTATGATCAAATTGTCTCTTTTTGCTATCAACCTCAACTTTATGTATTACCGTATCCATATAATGCTCCAAAAGTCTAGCACTTTCAATGAGTTCAACAGAATCCTTTATGCGAAGAAGAATTAAAGGTTGTCTCCATAATCTCTAAGGCCCTTCAAAAATCTATAACATTTTTCAGCAGGAGTACTGATAAGCTACGAAGCATATCTCGATAAGAATGTAAACTCTAATTCATATTGAATAATAGCTTTGGCTCTTTACTTTAAATTAACAAAACTCTTCTACATTGCCTGCTTGGCAGGAGAAAGAATATACCACTCCCTGAAAAATTGATCAAATTCTTCCCAGGTAATTGACTCTTCTACTCTCCTTTCAATTTTTGTCAAATGTTGTCCCCTCCACCATCACTCTACCTAATCTTCCAACATAAAAATAGTAAGGAATACATGTCTGCCCCCAGGACATTTCATCCCATTCAAAATTTTCTAAATCTTGGTTATCAAATCTTCAACAGCTTTGGTGTCTACTCCTTTAAATAAAGGTGGCTTTAAACTCTGTAAGAGTTTTAAATATTTGTCTACTTCCACATTGACATGAACACCTGAATTTATATCTACACTGATACCAAGAGTTGTGTGAATGAATGGTATAGCTGCAGATAGAACACTAGGTGTTGCATGTCTTACCAGAGACTACATCTTTTCCATCATTTGCATCATCATATTCATCATCTGCATTTGCATCATATTCCCTATCATTACATTGGTATGGTCAGGCACAAGTGGTACATTATTAATTCTATGTGTACTGTCTTAAACTTGTGTAATATTTTTAGGACCCTCAGGTGTCCTATCTTGCTAAGATGACTGACCATTGGTCCCCTCAGGTACCCTTTCAACAATTATATATGCAATGCATTATATCATGAATTATACTTTTATATAATTATGCACACATATTAATATATCATCTTTATTTGCTAATTACAAGCAGGATAAAAATTGGACTAATTACTAAATTAAAAATACAATTCTCACCTAGGCTTTATAATAATTCAATCAGATCCAATTCTCTTCCTTAAAACCACTAAATCTAATTAAGCTTCCATAATTAAATTCTCATAATCTTAATTTTTACTCTGATACCACTTTTGTAACACCCCATGGTACCTCTTACTAGTAAAGTAGAGTATCACAGAGAAAAAATAAATATAATATAATTCTTATACATGTTCTAAATAAATTGAAGCATCTAATTAGTCTCAATTATTTCAAAAAGTAATTATAGAGTCACTAATAGAATTCAAAACATCACAACAAATTAACAATCTACATATCTTAGAGGTAGACTAATATAAATACTATTAAATAGTAAAGCCTAAATATTCATTAGCATGAACATAATCTACTTTCACTTTTTCCTTATCTTTTCCAGAAACAACAGCCAATATAAAACTAATGAGCTATGAAGCTCATAAAGTGATGCAATTTAAATAAAAAATTAAATACAAGATTATAGGGCATATATTTTTGAAATCATAACCGATCAACTCATAAATATTTGCAAAATAATATAAAAATATTTTTAAGATCATCTTTTATTTTATTTGAAATCTGTACAAAATATCATAATTTCTTTTAAGATTCTGATTATCATTTTTATATAGTTAGCTTTAATAAGAATGTTCAATGAGCCTAGGTAAACCCGGCACTATCATCATTGAAATACATAGATGGCTCTTTTACCTTTTTCGGGATCCCTTTTGCCACACCTGCAATGCAGATATCATATCATTTCATATACATATAGGTTCTTTTTGCCTCTTTCGGTGATCCTTTTTCCCCACCTGCAATGCAAATATCATATTATTTCATAGTCAATTTTCCCTAATTTGATATTCATTATCCTTCAAAATTTCGAACTTATATTTGTTTTTTCATGCTTCATTCATTCATATAAGAATTATATCTACTATACTGATTGCAATAAAAAAATAAATAGACCTCCCCTCTGCATAAACTAGTTGAATTTCTACAATACAATTGGAACAAATCTTCTTTAGAAACTAGTACTAACCTTTGGAAATCTATCAGACCACTTTAATAAAGTCAACTTTCTTACTTCTTTTCCTTCATTTTATTCCTCCACAGAAAATTCACTCTTCACTCGTTGCAACTCTTACCTTCACCACAGATTAGGAATTGTCAAATTATAGTGCTGATTTTCAAGCAAACTTCCTCCCTAGAAAGGCAGCTCCCTAGACCCACCCTCTTCCATTCTCTGCTACTCTCACTCACACAGAATTCACAAGCCCAACATCCCACTCCCTTAAGCATATTCAAAGGCTTGCATGAAAACCCAATCGAAATAGAGGCCCCACACACGTAACTAAATTTCAACTCCTACACAGCCCTCTGATAGCAAAATCAGCAGTTACTCTATTCGGCCCTAGCCTATGATGCACCGACACTTCTCCTCAAAGAGGCGTGCAGTGTCCGACACCGTGTCCGACACTCCTCCGACACGTGTTGGACACGCCGAAAACGTGTCCGATTAAAAAAATATTAAAAATAAATTGGACACAGGTGTCCGACACACGTATCTTAAATATTTTATAATTTTTTTTTAAAATATAATTTCTTATATTTTGCGAGATTTAAACTAAATTTCTTATTTCATATCCACAACACCAAATCAACGTCTGCATTTAATACCCATTTATTGAATATTTTCATTTTCATTTCTCTTTGGCAGTGAAGGTATTTTCATCTCCTCTCTTTTTGCACAATTATAAAATCTTTCTTTTGTTAAACCAGAGTTGAAAGTAGTGATATTCAATAATGATGATATTGAAGGTAAAAAACAAACCTCTAAAGCTAATCCTAATAGTTGAAGCTTGAATGCTTGATGTTGTAGTAAGTGATTATTTGCTTATATTTTTGTAGTTGTACTAGATATTTTGTATTAAATATTTTATATTATAAGCTAGACAAGTTATCATGTCATTCATTTATTATTGTTTGTCATTTTTAACATGATATTACATTAATATATATATATATATATATATATATATATATATATATATATATATATATATACACTATATAAAAAAATTTATTGCCGTGTCCGCGACGTACCCGTGTCCTATATTTTCAAAAAAAGCCGTGTCCCGTATCCGTGTCGTGTCGTGTCGTGTCCGTGTCGCCGTGTCCGTGTCCGTGCATCATAGGCCCTAGCATGCACCTCTTCAGAAAATTTGGGCATTTTAATTTAATTAAACTTATTATTTAGTATAAATATTAATATTCACTAAACAATAATTTTGCTATTAATACAAATTTAATAGTAAGTTCACATTACACTTTAAAATAAATTTTAAGATATATTTAAATAAATTTTAAATTTTCATAACAGAAAATTTTGGGTCTTACAGAACTTTAGTTTTGATATTTAGAGATATAAAAATAACTATCTAATCTCTCCAAATAAAAGACAAACACTTGAAGCCACCAAGCACAAGGCAAATGAATAAAACTTCTCCATAAAATTATTTCATTCTAAAACCTGAAAATTATAATTCATACCAGCTCATATTCATAAGCGTTACAGGAAAACTATTAGAAAATAAGATAAATGAAAAAATAAAGGGGTGGGTGGACATTATAAAAAAGTTCCATCTACCAATTTTGACTATTTGTCTCATCCCTACCTAACAATTCCATAGCTAGATAGTAAATAAAATATAAATTATATTTTAAATTATAAGCTCGTTATTGGGCTCTTGTAATTAGACATTTTCATAAATCATTTGTTGAGCTTTGTTCTTAGCTCTTGTAATCGAGTTTTTAGCTTGATTATCTCCATCCACATGATATGCTTCATCATTAACCTAACATAAATAAGAAATCATATGGTCTTAGGAATCACAACAGAGGACAACAACATGCAGGAAAATATTTTCATAATTTTGTAATAAAGAGGAGAAAAGCATATAATCAAAAGAATATAAAACATTGCATAATTGGAAGACTATCTAGCCTAACAAAATCAGCCAAAATTCTTTAGGAAAATACTTATCGTAATTATGTAAAAGCGTATATTTATAAGAATATAAAATATAACAAAATTGGAAGACTGGTTATAACATAAACAGAAAGAGAAATCATAGGATCCTAGGAATCGGAACATAGGACAACAATCTGCAGAAACAAATGAATCAAAAACAAAACCTAGCAGTAGAAGCATTAAGTTTTAACATACATCAAGCACAATGTATATATCTGGTCTTATATTAGCCCTTTCAAGGCTTTGTGCTTGTGAAAAGGTCCTGGGATATCCATCAAGAAGCCAGCCTCTCTCTTTTACATCAGGTAGCGAAAACCGTGTTATCACCATCTATTATAAAGGAAACCTTCATTAGAATATGTAGAAAAGGGAAATTCTGTAAGAGTAAAGCAGGACACAACTCATCTGAATAAAAAGAAATGGCTCAAGAGAATGGGCATTTACATCAGTTACAATTTCATCTGGAACAAGCAAGCCATTATCCATGTATCCATTTGCTTTCTTTCCAATTTCAGTCCCGGATGACACTTCAGCCCTCAATATATCTCCAGTGGAAATGTGCACCAATCCATACTGAAAGAAATGCATATAGTTATGCTAAGAGAGCTAAATCATGGATTCATGAGAACGATTTCTGAGCAATAAGAAATTATTTCTTGAACTTTATTTATCTACTGTTAAGAAATAGCGTGGCAAAAATGAATGAACACTCAAAAAAATAAGCAGAAATGAGAAAAACTGATTTGTGTCCAGCTATCATCCTTATTTGGTTTAAATTCCCCAGATGTTATTTGTTTGGTTCCTATCCTACCATAGAATTTGGTGAACAAGATTTGTCATCTCAGGTGAGTAAGACTTGATGTTTATAGCATGTCAGCTGGTACTCTGATATGTATTAGAGCATTGTTGACTAGATTTTATAAGTTAAGGGATGGATATTCAGCAATTGTGTTCAATAAAAAACTTGTGTAGCTTGGTACTATCTATAATGGTGGTTGGATTAGATGCTCTTTTTGTAGAGCTCGAATAACTGGGATGGTAAGTCAAGTGGCTGGTCTGGGTTAACCTTCCCGGTTGGACTAGTCTATGCCGATGGTCAGTTAGCTCATTGCCTTGATGGTTTGCTGCCTTGAAGAATCAGTTTAGTGTCTGGGCTTGAGTTCTGTATGCGGTTGGTATATTTTGCTAATTATCTAACTCATTGCCTCGATGTTTCTCGTAAAATAGGTAGGCAGCTCATAATTCTTTGAGTGATGAGCTCAACTCTTGTGTGAATCTTATATTTTTTTAGTAAAATTTTTATTATTTCTTTATAAAAAAAATACTATCAGGATATGATAATCAAAATGCCTTATTCCAACAAGACAACGTTTGTTGCATGTCGAATCCACTTTGTTTATCCATTTTGACTTCTAATAGAGTTGCCCCGAACACAATTAAATGGTGGAAAAAGGAACTTGCCTTCTCAACTATCATTTGGCACTGAGTTCCTTTCCCTGACGCCGGAGCACCGGATATCATCACCTTCAATGGCTCGACTCTGGCGCAGGATACCCTCAGCCTCTGCTAGCAATTGCCTAAGTTAGGAACACCATTTCAAATAAAAATTAAGGCAATGAAGCATTTACAGCTAGCAACCTTTTGCTTTTTAGGGCTTTTCTCCGAGGACTCCCGGAATAGACGGGAAGGGAGTGACGGTCATGAGAAATTGAAAGAGGGGAGCAAGTGAAGGAATAGAAAGTGGAGAAAGGTAAAGCAAACGAAGTGGTGCGGAGAGGGACAGATGACATGAAAGCTAACTCGCAGTGACTACCGGAGACTACCGTCCTCGACGCTCCCTGATGCAGAGCCATTCTCTCTTCCTCTCTCTCTCTCTCTCTTCAGATTAGCGAAGCCTGCCTTGACATGGGCAAGGTTCGTATGTACCATGCGTCAAAGATAACAGGATCATTGACCACCATTCGTTGGCGCTTGTGCTTGGTCGAATGCAGCACGCACTGTGCACAAATTTTTCTTAAAAAGAGAAGACGCTGAAGACAGAATAAATTCTACATTTATTTTAAAAGATGTGCAATAAAAAAAAGGAGAATTTATATATATATATATATATATCACTATATTCAATTATATTTATATGTCTAATATCTAAAATTTTAATATTATAGTGATATGAATGAAAATATATGAATTGTGAGAATGAAATATGTGTGGTATTTAATATTAAGATAATATGAAGTAGTATGTATATAATATTAAAATTTTAGATGTCAAAAATATAAATAAAGTAATATAAAATAATATATATGTAAATCCCCTAAAAAACAATTATAAATCATATTTTAATTATTTTTTTAATCAAGATGTCCTCATAAATTTTTTTATCAATTTTTCAAATAATCTAGGCTGAATGTGCACAGATGAAAATGGAAGTTATATTATTTATAAATATTCTTTTAAATATTGATTAATATATGAAAGATATATGGCATGTCTTAAATTGTTGCTAATCTCAAGAAAAAGGATTTATATGTATCCGATTAAAGTCTATTATGTCCTTAGAAAAAAATTTATAAATTATTTTTTGAATGACTCCATCTTACGTGGTTTACTGAATGACCCCATCTTACATTGTTTATTGAATAACCCCATCTATATACATACATTACCACTTACATATCATTTTATTTTATATTATTTATGTATCTAACATCTAAAATTTTAATATTACATTCCTACCACTAATATAATATTTTTAATATCAAATATATCACTCATATATTTTATTTTTACCATCATACCACCTATTAACTATAATATTTCATTTCATGCACCAATATTTATTCTATAGGTAGTATGCAAGTAATATTAAAGTTTTAGGTATTAAATATATAAATAGCATGAAATAAAGGAGCTTGTATGTAAATCTCCCTTCTTTTTTTATGACTTCAATTCTCAAGTTTTACATTGCTTCAAATATTATCACTGCAATTCCATAACCTGAAATTTCTATTTGCTATTGCAGTTCTCATCAAAAATATGTAAGCAAGAGTTCTACAATAAACTTCATAATGGTGCTTTCTTGAGACAGGAAAGGCTATTAGCTACAATAAAATGAGTGAAATGGAAAGTTATTGCTCAGAAAAAATCTAAATTTTGAGATGAATGTATGAAAAATACAATCAATGGTTGGCCAAAATAATGATGATTATGGGCTAAAGATTTTTTTCTTTTGTCGGTGAGGTTGTTACTGATAGATATGAGAAAATCTTTTTTTTTTTTTTACTTTCTAAGTCAATTAAGGAAAACTCATACATACATCACAAATGCAAGCTTCGAACTCAAACCTTTTAGTTAGTAGACAAAGTTGTCAACTAACAAATCAAGATGAGCTGTGTGACATGAGAAACTCGCTCTGCTCATATTTTTTTCGCTGAATCATTTCTTCGATGATAGCTTGGGACAATGGTGAGTGGATTTAACTAAGGATAGGTACTGTGGATGGAGTCATATATTTTGTTGGTCTGATATATTTTAATCTAAAATCTCTATTGATTTGGGGTGTTATCTTTCTTCTCTAAATTTATCTCCCTTTTCTTTGGTAAAGGATTTGCTTTCATTGCGCGTATGATTAGCGCTTAGGGCATCTCCAACCGAAAAACTCATTTTTCACTCCAAAATGCAGTAAAACTCCAAAATGCAGTAACTTGACTCCAATCGAACTTCATTTTCTAACATAAAAAAAAAGAATATTCCTAGCATATTCTTTTTCTTATTTTATTTTTAATTTTTTTAATCATATATTTATATTTATCAATTTTAAACCTATTATAATTTTAAAAATTATGTTTCTTTTCTCGATATAAAAAAATGGGGATATTAATATGTTCTAAATAATCAAATATATATTTGATACAATTAAAATTACATTAGAACACAAATGAAAATAAAAAAAATACAAGAGCAACTAAACACGTAATTTTTCTGTTAATGTTTATCTTTAAAAAAAATTACATAAAAAATATTTTAATTTTTGAATTATTTTAATATCTTTAATGTAATCCTGCTGTCAATATTTTATTTTTTTAATTATTTATAATATAAATTTATATTTAAACATTTACAATTAAAAATAAATTTTATATATTAAAAAAAAATGGCGGATGAACAATGCGACGTTCATTGGCATATGAATGCCGTCGAAACTGCCGTTCGAATGGGACGATCGCCGAACGCCATTCAGGCGTATGCCGATCGGCTGGAGACGGCCTTATAGATCTTTCTTGCTGGTGCATTTGCACTAACAGATTCTCCATGCCAAGTTGTGTTTACTGCTCCCTTTCACTTTATGGTTTTATTATTATTATTGCTATTAATTTGGAGCTTTTGTCAATTGTTTTTTTCTTGCTAGCTCACTTAGCATTTCTGTTACTTGTAATTTGTACTGCTATTTTATTTTATAAATTGGGCTTTGTTTCTTATTTTCCCCAATTATATATATATATATTAACTGTGATACATATTCATATGTGAGCATTAAATTTTATTTGTCATATTTTTTCTCTATTTATCTTAGTTTCAACATAAAAAAAAAATTATACTTGAATTGGCGGCATATATAACATTTCTCTTTTGAATGATTGTCACTCATTCTCCACTTATCCAACATCTTTTTTAGTCTTCAAAATAATATTAATGAGTTTAGTCAGAAAAAAAATTATTTGATTTCCTAAGCATTTCCACACTTCTATCAAAACATCATTACATCGTACGGATTTTCACATTTTCTTAAAGCCTCTCCCACTTCAATTATACTAATATGACAATAAAAATTAAAATCTTTATTTTCTTTTAGGGTGCTAAGATCACTAAAGTCGATTGTATTCTCACAACCTTCATTAAAATTTATCAAATATCTTATCCAACTAAATTGAATATCTTTTTTTAAGAAAAATATTTTTTTTTAATGTACTTTAACCGCCCCCCAAGGCGGTGCGCGACAAAAAGAAATAAAGTAAAGAGAAAAGCCTCTCCTATAAAACACTAGACAAGATGGAAATTTTTGTAGTTATAATTTCTTATGGCAGAAGAGAATTTCCTAATCAATTTGTATATGCTAGAAAATTTTGAAGGGCTTTCTCATGTCTATAATTCAAGTTTACCTTCAGCTCTCTCTCTCTCTACTATATATCAATTTCAATAGCAGTATTGTAATTGACGCATTGAAGCGAATTAAATCCAGTCAAACGGCCAAAAATGCAAAATCAAATCTCACAGTAAATCAAAGCCGCGGTTGACAAAAATTCCCTATTATCGTGGTAAATCTCGGATTTACGAAATCCTTTGGTTCGGTTGATTTCGGGATTTGGCCGAAGAAGCGCGCAAAAGTCTAAAACTATACTTGATTAAGGATGTTCATTTATTTCTTTTCAGGTTTGGTTTATAAATGGCCTTCTAAGGTTCTCTAATCCAGTGGAAATTAAATATTCAAATTAGTTATTCATCATGCAACGGGTGACAAATCAAAGCGCATAAAGGTCAGTGTAGTGGAGGTGGAGTCATGCTATGAAAACACATCATATGCAAAAAATGAAAATGTAAAGGGGTGTCATCTAGTAACATGGATAAATGAGGCTTATAGTCTCCAAAAGAGTAGGAACTTACCCAATGATGACAATCATAACATTTCACCAATAGTGTCTGCTCGATCTTAAATCTAAGAGAAGTAAACGTATCAATAAGATACAATCCATGACTTAATCCAATACAAACACAATGATAGAGCTTCTAACTCAAAACCAACCATGAATTAAAAATGTCCATCGCTTAGACTTACAATCCAACCTCGAAATGATGACCAACTTCACTCACCTAGTTGTATGAAATCTTGATGTCCAATCTTTATGCAAAATATAAGATATAATAGGAGTGATATATAGGAAAGGGGTTTTATAACCCTGTCATTGAACCTTCACAGCAAGTGAGCTCCCGTTGTTGCTTCCAATCAAAAATGTCATAACTTCCAACCCAACAAGAAGGAAAGTCGTCAAAGGAGAACTCGAATAACGAAAGGGAGAAAGTTACCTTCACTGCAAGCGAGCTCCCGTTGTTTCTTACAATCAAAAAATGTTTTAACTTCTTATCCAACAAGAAGGGAACATCGTAGAAAGGAGCGAACTCGAACAAGCGACGGGCGAAAGGGAGAAAGTTGCCATCACAGCAAGCGAGCTCTCTTCGTTCCTTCCAATCAAAAAATGTTGTGAATTCCGATCCAGCAGGAAGGGAACGTCATCGAGGAGTGAACTCAAACAGTGACGCGCGAAAGAGAGAAAGTTACCTTCACAGCAAGCGAGCTCCTGTTGCTGCTTCCATCCAAAAAATTTTGTAACTTCTGATCCAGTATGAAGGGAATGTTGTCGAAGGAGTGAACTCGAATAGTGACAAATGAACGAAAATGAAAGAAGTAGAGAAGGTACTTCGCGAAAGCAATACTAGAATCCGGCGGCGGGATTCGCCCCGAAATAGGGTCATTAATTACGAGCATTTTTTTTTCGGCGCTTATCTTGCCGGTTAGTTTAGCCGGTAGAATTACGCCGTTATTATTTCATCAGTTTAAGTAAGCTTACATACATAAAAAATACGCTTGTAATTAACTTGTGCGGAAGATGCTCCGGATATTAAAAA